>CM028132.1:374122500-374512500 GCA_016271365.2 Neoceratodus forsteri | reverse complement strand
AATTCATGGTTCCTTTAATTATGGCAAGTCATCCAGGTCCTTAGGCAGCAAAGCATCCCCACACATCACACTACCACCACCATGTTTGACTGTTGGTATGGTGTTCTTACTGTGGAATGCTGTGTTTGCTTTACAGTTAACATTATGGGATCCATGTTGTCCAAAAGTTCCACTTTGGACTCATCTGTCCATAGAACATTTTCCCAAAAGGCTTATGGATCATCCTGGTGCTTCTTGGCAAATGAGAGATGAGCATTTATGTTCTTCTTGGTTAGCAGTGGTTTCCGCCTTGCTACTCTCACATGAAGCCCATTTTGCCCAGTCTCTTTCTGATTGTGGAGTCATGAACACTGACCTTAGCTGAGGCAAGAGAAGCCTGCAGTTCTTTGGATGTTGTTTTAGGATCCTTTGAGACTTCTTGGATGATTTTACACTCGCCCTTGGAGTAATTTTGGCAGGCCCCACTCCTGGGAAGGTTACTACTGTTCCAAGTGTTCTCCATTTGAGATTATGGCTCTCACTGTGGTTCGATGGAGTCCCAGAGCCTTAGAAATAGCTTTGTAACCCTTTCCAGACTGATAGAGGGCAACACTTTTTTCTGATCTTTTCAGGAACTTCCTTTGATCATGGCATAATGTGCTTGTTGAATCTTTGTGCTGGCAACATGACTCTGACGGTAAGGGCCAAAATAAGTGAGGTTTATATTGAGCAGGGCTGGCTGTAATCAAGCCTGGCTGTGTTCAATCGGCTGACTCTAATTATCCCTTTAATTGGGTTGATTTAACTAGGGGGCAATTACTTTTTCACACAGTGCCAGTTGGTGTTGGTTAACTTTTTTCATTAAATAAATGAAATAAGTAAAAAAAAAAAAGTGTTATTTGTTCACTTAGGTTCCCTTTATCTAATATTATATTTTGTCTAAAGACCTGAAAACATACAGTGTGACAAATATGCAATAATAGAGAAAATCAGGAAGGGGGCAAATACTTTTTCACGCCACTGTACATATACATATACACACACACACACACACACACACACATATATACACACACATATACATACACAAAAAACTAAGCCCGAACAGGGGGTCCCCAACAGTGGCAACATAAGTGAAAGGAAAAAAAAAAAAAAAAAGGCATGTTGAAGACTCGTCACAGATGCCCAAGGAAAACCAGTACCCACTATTGGGTTAAGTCATAGAGGTGCTGCAGAAGAGCCACCCTTCCCCAAGTTCTGAAGGGGAGGTAGGGAAGGAGGTCAGAATGCAGCAAAACTCCATTAGAAGAAACAACATTACTATGGTAATTTTTTCTTCAAACATCATCAAGTCTTGCTGTATCCTGACAATATGCAGACTACAAAGCAGTGCCCTGTGGAGGTGGGCACAGAACCTATTTGGGGAATAGGCTCTGCAGTACTGCTGTGCCCCACCTGACATCACTCCTAGCCTGAATATCCAGGCTGTAGCACTTAGTGAATGTATGGACAGATTTCCAGGTGGAAGCCTTGCACATCTCAAGCAAAGGGACTTCCCTGGCAGCCGCCAAGGAGGCAGCAGTCTCTCTAGTAGAATGGGGCCCCAAGGCCTGCTGGTGGGTCCTTACCCAGCTTACTGTAGCAAAACTGGATACAGGCCACAATCCATCTGGCTATAGTCCTCTTTGCAGCTGGCCTGCATTGACCAGCCTCACCATAGGTAAGAAAAAGTTGGCCACAATCCCTTCTTAGCTCCTTTGTCCTGTCCATGTAATAGCCAACAGCTTTTTTTACATCCAGACTGTGCAGCCTGCCTTCGCCTGAACTGGAGTGCTCTGAGAAAAATACAGGCAAGGTAATGGATTGATTAAGATGGAAATCAGAAACCACCTTAGGGAGGAAAGTACAGTTACGTAAGAACTTACCGTAACAGTAGATCTTTGATAACAGCTCTCGCAGCAGGTAACACCATTAGGACTGAAGCCAGCAGGCATCAGGACCCCACGGAAATCTTCTAGCTAGCAGTCTACAGTGGGGACCGCCGACGTCGGTCCCACCCCTGATGTCAGGCGTAGTACATAAGGAGGCGGTCCCGCCAGATTCCCCAGTTCTCCCACCGGAGACTCCCGGCTGCAGGATGACATCAGAAGGGGAGACCGAGGATCCGCCATCAGAAGAAAAAGAAGAAAGAGCGTTAGCTCCTGCCAAGGCCTGGATAGGCCATACCTCCTCCAAGGGGGAATGGTCGGCGGGAAGGCTGCTGCAAGAGCTGTTCTCGAAGATCTACTGTTACTGTAAGTTCTTACTGCAACTGTACTATCTTACTTTGAGATACAGCTCTTGCAGCAGGTAACACCATTAGGACTGATTCCCAATCAATAGCGCCTCTAAGCATTCTGGGAGGAGGCAAATAGGAGAGATCTAGAGCAATTCCTGACTCTAGGACAGGAGACCCTGTAGAACGGCCAGGCCGAAACCAGCTCTCCGCCGTGATGCAATATCCAGGCCATAGTGCCTAATAAATGTGTGCACTGAACTCCAAGTAGCTGCAGCACAAATGGCCGAGGTGGAGACATTGCACAGTGCTGCAAAGGAGGTAGCCACCCCCCTTGTCGAGTGGCCCCGGACTGTACCCGGAAGGGGCTTGTGTTTATTTGTTGTAGCAAAAGGAAATACACTGGACAAGCCAGCGAGAAAGGGTCTGCTTTGAGACTGGTTGGCCCAGCATCCTCAGTGAAGGATACAAATAACTGCTCCAACGTGCAAAGCTGTTTAGTCCTGTTCAGGTAGTACCTTAAGGAGCGGTGAACATCCAGGGTGTGAAGCAATGCCTCTCCTCTATTAGAGCACTTGGGAAAATACACAGGCAGATTGATATCAGGTTAAGAGTGAGGGCAGAGACCACCTTAGGCAGGAATTTAGGATGCGTCCTCAGAGACACACTGTCCTGGTGGAAAATTAAATAAGGCTCCTTACACATGAGAGCATGAAGTTCGGAAATTCTCCTTGCTGATGTGACAGCAACTAAAAATTAACGTTTTCCATGACAGAAAACGCAGCTCGCAATCTGCGGCAGGTTCAAAGGGGAAGGCGTGAGCTGTTCCAGGATGAAGAGTAGGTCCCAAGGAGGGACGGGATCCTTGATGGGTGGCCTAAGGTGTAACACCCCCCTCAGGAAGTCCCGAGAGGCATAGAGTTGTGCCACTGTGCGCTGACCTATCGGGAAGTGGTAGGCCGAAATCGCACATAGGTGAACTTTGAGTAGGCGGCAAGACCTGAGTGGAAGAGGGAAAGCAGGTATTCTAGAACTGATTTCAATGGGCATTCTAAAGGGGAGAGGCCGCATGCCTGAGACCACAGGCAAAAACGGCGCCATTTCATGGCGTACGTTGCATGCGTTGCCGGCTTTCTGGCAGTGGAGAGAACTGCCGCCACCCCTTGTGAGACCCCGTGTCGCATGATGGCTATGTCTTGAGGAGCCAGGCATGCAGGTTCAGTGAGCGTAAGTCCGAGTGGACTACAGAACCCTCCTCTTCAGACAGTAGATGGGAGCTGAAAGGCAATGGGACTGGAGGTTCCCGGAACAAATGCGTCAGCATGGGGAGCCAGATCTGCCTGGGCCAGAAAGGCGCTACCAGGATCATTGTTGCGTGCTCCCGGCGTAGTTTGAGAACAACTCTCTGGATCAACGGGAAGGGAGGGAAAGCGTAGAGGAATCTGTCTGCCCAGGAGAGGGACAACGCGTCTCGCCAGAAAACACCAGGCCCTGGATCTAGCGAGCAAAAATTGGGCAGTTTTGCGTTGGATGAAGAAGCGAACAAGTCTAACTCTGGAGTTCCCCATCGAAGAAACAGATCCTCCAACCACCTCCTGAAGGAGTTCCCATTCATGGACTCTGGCCTGGGAATGACTCAGGCCGTCTGTGATTGTGTTGTCCACGCTGGAAACATGAACTGCAATCAGGCTCACACTGTGTCGGATTACCCAATCCCACACACTCATAGCTTCCCTGCAAAGGGGGTAAGAGTGTGCGCCTCCTTGTTTGTTGAGGTAATACATCACCGCCGTATTGTCTGTCTGAAGCAGAAGAGTACTCAACGGGATTTCTGACTGAAAGGCCTGCAGGGCATAAAGGACCGCCCTCATCTCCAAAATGTTGATGTGGAGGTGAGCTTCCTGAGGGGTCCACGTTCCCTGGGATCTCACCCGTTCCAGTGTGCTCCCCACCCCAGCGAGGCAGCTCTGTGGAGGATTACTCCAGGGACGAGCGCTGTAAGCGGAACACCCGCAGAGTGTGTCCCTGGGTCTAGCCACCATTGCCAGTCTCGAATCACGGCGTTCCGTGATTCTGACGGATGCTGCATGTGGTCTTGCCTTTGGTCCCACTGCTCCTGAGCATCCACTGGGTTACCGCATGTGGAGCCTTGCCAAAGGGGCGGTTGGACTGGCGCAGCCATGTGTGGCGAGCAGGCGAAGGACCAACCTGGCGGGACAGTCTTCTTCGCTGAGAGATCCCTGATGAGGGATCTGATGTGTTCCGCTCTTTCCTCGAGGAAAACTTCCCTTGACGGTGTCCAGAACTGCACCTATGAACTGCAGCTTTGGGACAGTACGAGAGAGACTTCTCGTAGTTGATAAGAATGCCCAAAGACTGGAACAGATCTTGGGTGTTCTGAATAGCCAGCAACAGCGCCTCTTTGGAGGCGGCCATGAGAAGCCAGTCGTCCAGGTACGGGAACACGTAGTGGCCCTGTCTCCTTAGAGACGCTGCCACAACTGCCATACACTTGGTAAACACCCTGGGGGCTGATGACAGTCCGAACGGAAGAGCTCGGAACTGAAAATGGTGGCTGAGAAACTCGAAGCGCAGGAACCTCCTGTGCGCATGAGCTACTGGGAGGTGCAGGTAGGTTTCCTGCATGTCCAGGGACACTAAGAAGGCGTCCTTTTTCAGCATGGGAATGAGTCCTTGGAGGGTCACCATGCAAAAACGTTTGTAGGCGACAGACATGTTGAGATCGCTGAGGTCCAGGATTGGACAGAGGTCCCCTGTTTTCTTCGGAACCAGAAAGAAGTGGGAATAGTATCTGGATCCTATCTGGTTCTCTGGGACGTACTCCACCGCTCCCTTTTGCAGGAGTGCGAGTACTTCTTGCCTGATGAGTGATCTGTGCTGACCAGAGTAACGGGAGAGCAGAGGAGGCCTTGTGGGTGGCTTGTCCACGAATTCTATAAAGTGGCCTTTTTTGACCAACTGAATAACCCACCTGTCGGTAGTTATGGACTGCCACCCTGGCAGGTGGTCCACAATGCGACCCCCAACCTTGGTGTCCCGTTGATCCTGAGGGGCGGGGGCCGGGAAGGAGTCATGCTGTGGCGGCTGAGGGTCCTGCGGGCTGGGCCGGCTTTGCAGGGCGTTGGCTTCGGCCCGCGGACGACTTCCCCTGGGCTCTGCGAGAGAGGAGCCCCTCTGTTGCAGACCGGTGCGGGACTGCTGTCTCTGCATCTGGCCTCGAAAACAGCTTTGGTTCCTACGAAAGGAACTAAGCTTGGGTCTGTACATGGCCTGGACAGACCGCACTGCCTTCCCAGCCTCTTGGAGTTTGGTGAGGACCTTCTCCGAGGACTCACCGAAAAGAACTTCTCCGTGAAATGAGGTGTCCAGAATGTTCTTCTGAACATCCGGGGTAAATCCGGAGACACGGAGCCAAGAGCGTCTCCGGAGGCATACACCTGAGGCTGCCGCTCTGGCCGAGGAGTCCGCGGAATCTTACGCGGCTCGCAGCACCTGGGTTCCCACGTCCGAACCCGTGTGTAGGAGTTGCAGCAACTCCTCCTTCTGGCATCTTTTCCGCCAGATCCAGTCCCTGCTCCCACAAGGCGTTCTGAAACTGTACCATGTGGGTTAAGTAGTTGAGGGACCTGATGGCGCAGGTAGCGGATGCATAGGTGCGCCTGCTCATAGCGTCCAGCTGCTTGGACTCTGGGTCCGGTGGCAGGATGCTCAAATGTTGCGGCCTCTGGGACCGGTCATGAGAGGCTGTAATGACCAGAAAATCGGCCAGAGGATGTGATGCCAAGTACTGGTCCTCCCTAGGGGTCTTGTACAGGTGGTCAGCCGCCTTTGGCATCGCCGGGAGTGAGTGTGGACGTTTCAACGCTGCCTTGGTGACGTCCACGAAGGTGTCCACCAAGGGTGGCACCACCACAGGCTTTGGATCTTTTGGCCGAAGATATCTGGCAAGGCGTAGTCTGTCGGGGTCTAGTTCCTCAGCGTCCCAGCCCATGTTCTCCTGGATATGTCTCAATCTCCGAGAACGATGGGTCATCCGGAGGAGATCTTGGGAGCTCACGTGGTTCTGGAGAAGGGGCGCTGATTGGAGAGGGGGATCTGGATCCCTCGGAGAATTCCGATCCTGTGTCCTCTGTCGAAGGCGAATGGCGGCGTCTTCTGGGTCTCTTGGGGCTGGGGTGACCCTGAGAGGATCTGGATGGAGGTCTCCTTTGTCCGATCTACCCTAGAGATTCCATGAGCTCCTGGGGGAAGGTCCTCGGCCTGCAGCCCTGGATGGAGTAGGGGTGCAGGGGCGGTGTAGAGTCGTGGGTGGAGGAGGTGTGGGAACCACATCCTTCTTTATAGTATCCAGCAGTAGGTGAACAGCTCCTTAACCTCGGAAATGCTGAGGCCCGAAGACAGACCGGCGCCGGTGGTCGGTCATCGGGTTCCGGCGTCGGCTCCCCGGGGGTCTCGGGTTCTGGGGAGGGTTCCCTGAGAGGGCCACGACAGGACCAGTTATCCGTCTGGTCCTCGGGCTGGGTTAGCTCCTCCTCCGTGGCGCCTCCTGGCAGAGCGTCGCTGGAGGCGTGAGATTCTCCTCTCTACTGGAGCAGGCGTCGGTCCCCCGGCTGGCGTCCGTGGTGGCGAAGGCCTAACCAGCGATGTGCGTCTAGCGGTCGTCTGTTCTCGGGACTGATGGTGCTTGGATGACGTCTGATCCGACGTCCTCTTGAGTGAAGTCAGCTCTTTGGTCTTCCGCTGGGGAGGAGGAGGCAAGGAGACTGACCGGGCGTCGGGATCCGGATGGCGGGAACCGGACTTGTGATGGTGGTGGCGGTCCCCTGACCTCGGCAGAGCCGTGGAAGCTGAAGAAGAGGAGGGCCTGGAGGTCTTGGCCTGAGAAAGAGAGGTAGAACCAGAAGGGGTCTTCACCGCTGCAGGGGGAGGCTGACAGCGTGCCCGGGAAGGGGAGTGGTCGGACCGGGAGCCGGAGCTGCGGGAGTCAGAGGCCCTAGAGGGGGACTTAGATCTCACCCTCTCCCTATGCTTCTCAAGGTGTCTCCGGGCTTTTTCGGACGATTCCCCCTTGGAGGCTGAATCCATGGCCTTAACCTTTTCCTTGAGCAGGAACGCCTGCAGGGCCTTCTGGCGACGGATCCAGGTCTGGCTATTGAATCCCTGGCAGAAGGTACAGGCCCAAGTGTCGTGGTCTGGGCCTAGGGCACGGACGCAGGCCGATCTGGGTCTTTGAAAGGGATTTGCTTCCCACAGGCGACGATTTCGACGGATGGCCTTCCACGGAGGTTGGAGAGGACATCAGACAGCAACTTTGAAGAGAAAACAAACTTTTTTCCAAACGGAATAACTTTACCAGGCGTCGTGTGCTAGAAATGAACCGAAGGGTCGAGACATGCAAGTCGACGGCGGGAAAGAACTGTGGAATCTGGCGGGACCGCCTCCTTATGTACTACGCCTGACATCGGGGACGGGACCGACGTCGGAGGCGGTCCCAAGTGAAGAATGCTAGCTAGAAGATTTCCGTGGGGTCCTGACGCCTGCTGGCTTCAGTCCTAATGGTGTTACCTGCTGCAAGAGCTGTATCTCGAAGTAAGATCTTCCTATTAGTTCAGAGCACAATTTTATCCCTGTGGGGTGTGATATAGTTTGGCTCCACTGACAAGGCCTGAAGTCCACAGATTCTTCTAGCAGAATTGATGGGCACTACAAAAACAGTTTTCCAAGTGAGAAACTTGAGCGCTGAAGAACAGGTTCGAAAGGAGGTTGCGTAAGCTGGCCTATGCATATGTTCAAGTCCACACCGAGGTAAGTTCTCTATGTGGAGGATGAAGATGCAGCAACCCTTTGAAAAACTTTTTGAAAATTGGGTATGCAGCCAGAGAAGAGCCCTTCCCTGCTGAAAGATGAGCAGAGACGTGTACCTTCAGGGTAGATGGCTATAAATGCAGAGACTGAAGATGGACCAGACAGTCCAGAAGTTCTGGTAACCTGGCCTGTTGTGGGTCAAGGTCTTTCTGGGAGCACCAAAGAGAATATTTTCCACTTATAAGAATAGGTTTTCCTAGTTGCAGGTTTTCTGGAGCCCTTCAGAATATCTGAGACAGATTGAGACAATTGTAAATCTGCATATTCTAAGTCTTCAAGAGCCAAGCCCTGAGGCGAAGAGACTGAAGACTGGGGTACATTATCCTTCCCAGAGAGGATGTCAGCAGGTTGTACCTCCTGGGGAGTTAAATCGGCTTGGTCACTGACAGTAGCATAGAGTACTACGGCTGTCTGGCCCAGTCAGGGGCTATGAGAATCATGGTGGCAGAACTGAGACCTCAGTTTGACCAATCCAGAAGGACAGCATCCAGTGGCACTGGGCCCTGGAGTGGAGGCCTGCAACAATACAGTAGTAACTGGTGATTGTCTGGGGCTGCAAAAAGATCCACCTCTGGCACCCCCACCTCCTGAATACTGAGAGAAGGACCTGCCTGTTCAAGGTCCATTCATGATGGTCCTGGCTGATCCTGCTGAGAGCATCTGCCAGTACATTCTCCTTGCATGGCAAGTGAACTGCTAACAGTGACATGTTGAGAGAATATGCCAGGTTCCAAATCTTCATGGATTATGTGCACAGCAGGGAGGATCTTGTTCCTCCCCTGCTTGTTGATGTAGTGCATGGTGGTGGTATTTTCTGTCCTGACTTGAACCACCTTGCCCTGTAAGAGACTGGCAAACTCCTGAATAACCAGGAACTCTGCCCTGAGTTCCAGAAGACTGATGTGCAGGGGAGACTCCTGAAGGAGCCAAGTACTGTGTGCTGTGTGATCCCCTAGGTGAGCACCCCAGCCCAGAAGAGAAGCATCTGTTGTCAGCACCAGAGAGGTTACCTAAGGAAGAAAGGGAACCCCCACTCTGAGGTTGTCCATCTCCTGCCACCACTGAAGAGCTAACAGAAGGGTGAGAGATACTGTAACCAGTTTGGATACAGCATACCTTTTTTTGAGACCAGAAATCTCAGATGGAACTGAATGTCCCTCATCTGAAACCTGGCCCCCAGGACCACAGCTGTGGTGGAGGCCATGTGTCCTAGAAGCTGTAGGAAGTACCTTGCTGGCTGAGGAACTCAAAGGTGGAAAGATTTTACCAAATCTAGAAGAGCTTGTGCCCTTGCAGAAAGCAAGAAGGCCCTTGCCTGAATGGTATTCAGCTCTGCCCCTATGAAGTCTAGTACTTGTACTGGGGTCAAGACAGACTTTTTGATTCACCAGGAATCCTAGAGACTGAAGAGCATCCTGAGTGAGTTTTAGGGCTTCTGTGACCTGCTGAGGGAATTGACCCACCAGCAGCCAGTCATCCAGATAGGGGTAAACTGAAACCCCTTGTCTTCCGAGGAATACCACCACTACTGCTGCCAGACATTTTGTAAACACTCTTGGTGCAGATGTCAGCCCGAAGGGCATAGCCCTGAATTGGCAGTGGCCTGAAGGCAGTCAAAATCTGAGATATTTTCTGTGAGACTGATGTGGATGTGGAAATAAGCATCCTTTAGGTCCAGGGATGCCAACCAGTCCCCCTGCTTGAGAGTAGGTATGATGGTAGCCAGGGTTATCATTTTGAACTTTGACTTTGTAAGGTGCCTGTTTAGGAATCTGAAATCCAGGATGGGCCACCACTCCCCATTTTTCTTTGGTGCCAGGAAGTACCTTGAATACTACCCTTTGCCCCTGTGCTGATAAGGCACAGGCTCCACTGCTTTTGAGTGTAGAAGAGTGGAAACCTCTGCCTCCAACAGGGCTATTTCTGTAGGGCTGGAAGGTCTGAAAGCTCTTGCTGACAGTTTTGGGAGCAGCTTGAAGACTCTGACCTATTATCTCCAGGACCCATTTGTCTGAAGTGATGGATTGCCAAGCCTGGAGATAGGTCAGCCTGCCTCCTACAGGGGAAGGGGAGGCAGCCCAAACATTCCTCCCAGGGTGTCAGTTTAGCTGGGGTAGCAGACTGGGGGGTGGAAGCGGCCCTACCAGCACCCCTCTTGCCCCTCCCTCTAAAGAACCCACGGGTTGCTGGTAAGAGGGAAAAGCTTGGGCCTGATGGAAAGGCCTGGGGTAGGGTCTACCACTGCCCCGGCCTGCAGCTTTTGAGGAATGGCAGCTTTCTCTTTTGCTGAAGCACTCCTGTATGCCACTCTGTACTCATCTTCCTCATGTATGCCTCAGTCTGTTCCCCTGAAAATTCTGGACAAGGGGGAAATCCATGGCATTCTTTTGCATGTCCTGGGAAAGGGTAGTGCACCTGAGCAAGGAGAAATGCCTGAGAGATACAGCAGAAGCCATAGCCCTGGAAGCTGCATCATTACAGTCCCCAGCCATGTGGAACTGGGACTTTGATGCTTGTACCCCCTTGTTGACCAACTCCTGGAGATCAGCAGAAAGCTCAGGAGGGGCCTTTTTTAGCAAGTTGTTCCACAGCTTCCCCAAAGGGACTTCTGGTACCTGGAAGCATAAGCCATATAGGAGGCTTGCCCAATACCTAAAGATGCCGCTGCCAGGTATGCTTTCTTGCCAAGAGAATCCACTTTTCTGTAATCCTTGTCAGGGGGATGAGAAGCCAGGGGATACCAGCCTTCTCACAGGCTGCAGTTTGTACCACCCCTACATAGCTACAATGGCTACATAAAAAGTCAGTGCCATTGTCAGCCAGAATATATTTTCTGTCCATTTTCTTATCTACAGGAGGGACAGAACTAGGAGTTTGGAGGATCTTTAAAGTTTGCCTTTTAAAGGACTGATGAATGGGAATCTAAAGTCCCTGGGACACAGGAAGATCCATAATCTCCCTGTAATCCTCTTCCTCATCATCCTCCTGCCTGGCCTCCTGTACAGAAAGCTGCAAGGTCTCAGCCACCTGCCTCATAAAAGCAAAATGGGAGGTGGCCTCAGAGACAGGCCTGGATGGGGATTCATACTGGGGATGGTCGCAAGACCTCTGGGTCAATGGGTTCCCCCTCATCCTGCTCCTCCTCCTGCTCATCATAGTCAGAAAAATAATACTCAGGATCAGTGTGTCCTGAAGGAGTTGAACCGGTATCCAGAACCGCTGGTGCCCAGATGGTACCCAAGAAGGTTCGCCAAATCCAGATCGCAAAGACTGCACTATCAGAATGGCTTCTGCAATTTCGTCCGCGGTTGGAAGAGATGGTGTTTGCGCGTTTCTGAACCGGAACGTTTGGCTTTCTTTGAAGGTGCGGGTTCAGAAACAGACTCCTAACGTCTTTTACCCGTTGACGGTTCACCCTGGCTTGAGTGGTCGTCTGATCCGAAAGTTTGGTTAAACCGGAACCGCCCTCAGCAGTCTTTTCCATCCTTTCCTTCAGTTTACTGAAGCACCTGTCTAAAGTAGACGGAGGGAAATCCTTACAAATATCACAGTCTGCTTATAAGTGGTCGAAACCCAAACAGTGCAGACAGACCAAATGTGGATCAGCTTTTGCAAATTGCTCCCCGCACTCAGTACAATGCTGGAACCCAGTGGGACTGGATTTTCTCTTGGGTTTCTGTGACATAACCTTAAAATTTGGCACTTAACCCAGTGGCTTAGTTAGGCAAAAATCAAGTATCTACTTTATCCAAATTCGCTTGGTTAGGCCCATATAAAGAAAAAGAAAATTACCCATAAAGGCCTAGTTAGGCCGGGTAATAGAGAACAAAGTCCAAACCGGCCAACAGTTTAGAGTCAGCCAAAAAAGGAACCACGAGAAAACCCCCAGTTCTGGTCAGGACTTTGCACCAGACCCCAATACAACGAAAATTTACGGGGAGTTTGGTCTCCTCAAGGTCGCGGAACTGATCGGAAACTGAACACTTACCATCCTAGGACGTACACGATACTGAAGACAGTGGTTTGAGAACGTTTTTAAAACAAATAAAGCGGTTGAAAGTGAACCGATGAAACTCAGCTAGACCGAAGGCAGCAAGGAGAAATCACCGAGGCATCTTCACTGGAGAGCGAAGTAAAGAATCTGATCAGTTACTAAAACGTACAGAGGACAGTGGTTTGAAAACCAAGCTCGAGCTCAACATTCTATGCATTTGCATAGAGTTAACTCTGTTCTCTGGGGCAGTTGAACTGGTCGGTCTAACTGCATATTGTCAGAATACAGCAAGACTTCATGTTTGAAACAGCCTCAGTTTTGTGTACTCCCTGGAGACGAACAGGTCCACCCCAGGTTTGACCCAATGGGAGAACAGACTGCACTACCTCCTGATGGAGAGACCTCTCGTGGGATAACTCACTCACGCAGCTGAGGGAATTCACAAACTAACTGGAGGCTCCTGCCACATGGCTATTTAGGAGATCTGCCTCCAGCCAGTTCATGACAGTCCAGATGCGGAGCACTTACCTGCACAGGGGACAGGAGTGTGTGTCGTCCTGCTTGCTGAGATAGTACACTGTCGTGGTATTGTCCATCTGGACCTACACCACTGGATACCAAAGAAACACAGCAAATGCAGTCTGTGCCATCCAAACTGCTCTGAGCTCCAGCAGATTGATATGACATTAGGACTTCTTTTTGGGGGTGGGGGTGGGGTGAAGTCCGAGCCATGGACAAATTCCTTGTGTGGGCACCCCAGCCCATGAGAGGCGCACTGGTAGTCAGAATGACAGTCTGCTCAGGATGGACAAACGGGATCCCTTCCTGCAGATATTATAGGATGGTCCACCATTCTTCTGGGTCACAGTGACCAGCTGGTAAAAGTGACCATGTTGCTGAGTCCACTGGCTGGCCAGCTCCCATTGGAAGGGGCCCATCAGACCATGGTGGTGCAGGCCACCATGTACCCCAGAAGGTGCAGGAAGTCCCAGGAAGGGCGCATGTGCCCAACCAGAAATGATAGGACAAAGGAGGAGAGAACTTCCATCCGCTCCATCGGGAGCCTGGCTCTGGCTCGGCCAGAGTCTAGCTCTGTCCTGATGAAGCAGATCACCTGTGAACGTACGAGTTCCGACTTGGTCTCGTTGACCATGAGACCAAGTTTGATGCAGGTCTGGAGAGCCAGATCCCTGGATTTCTCCACCTCCTGAATGGAGAGACCCACTATCAGCCAATCGTCGAGATGGGGGCATACTTTGGCCCCCCCCACCCCGAAGATGGGCTGCCACCACTGCAATGCATTTGGTGAAGACGGGGGGCAGATAGGCCAAATGGCATGGCTTAGAACTCTAAGATGGCCCCCTCTGCTCGGAAGCAGAGGAAAGTACAGTTACGCAAGAACTTACCGTAACAGTAGATCTTTGAGAACAGCTCTTGCAGAAGGTTACACCATTAGGACTGAAGCCGGCAGGCGTCAGGACCCCACAGAATTCTTCTAGCTAGCTATCTTCAGCGGGGACCGCCCCCATCGGTTCCACCCTCAGGCGTACTACATAAGGGGGCGGTCCCGCCAGATTCCCCAGTTCTCCACCAGAGACTCCCGGACGCAGAATGACATCAGAATGGGAGACAGAGGATCCGTCATCAAAAGAAAGGACGTAAGCCCCTGCCCAAGGCTCGATAAGCCATGCCTCCTCCAAGGGGGAATGGTGGGCGGGAAGATACCTGCTGCAAGAGTTGTTCTCGAAGATCTACTGTTACGGTAAGTTCTTACGTAACTGTACTATCTTAGAGAAACAGCTCTTGCAGCAGGTCCCTACAATAGGACTGATTTCCAAGCAATAGCGTCTGTAAGCATTCTGGGAGGAGGAAACTAGGAAAGATCTTTGACAAGTCCTGACTCTAGGACAGGAGACCCTGTAGCAGCCAGGCAGAAACTGGCTCTCCACCGTGATGCAATATCCAGGCTATAGTGCCTAATGAATGTGTGCAGAGCTCCAGTAGCTGCGGCACAAATGGCAGAGGTGGAAGCGTTAGAGTGCTGCAAAAGCTTGAGGTAGCCCTTGTTCGAATGGCCGCGGACTGTACCCGGGGAGGGGCTTCTGTTTGCTGTTGTAGCAGAATGAGATACACTGGACAAGCCAGTGAAAAAGACTGCTTTGAGACTGGTTGGCCCAGCATCCTCTCAGCAAAGGAAGCGAATAGTTGCTCCGACTTCAGAAGCTGTTTAGTTCTGTTCAGGTAATACCTTAGACAGCGGTGAACATCCAGGGTGTGAAACAATGCCTCTCCTCTATTGGAATATTTAGGAAAATATACAGGTAAATCGATGTCCTGGTTGAGAGTGAGGGCAGAGACCACCTTAGGCAAAACTTAGGATTCGATCCTCAGAGATACTCTGTCCTGGTGGAAAATTAAATAAGGCTCCTTACACATGAGGCGTGGAGCTGGGAAACTCTCTTTGCTGGCTGACAGCAACCAAAAATAACGTTTTCCATGACAGAAAACGCAGCTCACAATCCGCGGCAGGTTCGGGAGCGTGAGTTGTTCCAGGACAAAGAGCAAGTCCCATGGAGGAACTGGATCCTTAATGAGTGGCCTAAGGTGTAACACCCCTCTCAGGAAATCTCAAGAGGCATCAAGCTGTCCCACTGTGTGCTGTCCCACCAGGAAGTGGTAAGCAGAAATCGCGCAGAGGTGCACCTTAATAGAGGAGTAAGCGAGACCCGAATGGAATAGGGAAAACAGGTATTCTAGCACCACTTTCACCGGGCATCCTAGAGGGGAAAGGCCGCGTGCTTGCGACCACAAGCAAAAGCGGCGCCATTTCATGGTGTACGTCGTATGTGTTGCTGGCTTTCTGGCCATGGAAAGAACTTCTGCCACCTCTTGCGAGACCCCGTGTCGCAAAATGGCTATGTCTCTAGGAGCCATGCATGCAGGTTCAGTGAGCGCAAGTCCGGGTGGACTAGAAAACCTTCCTCCTGAGACAAGAGATGGGAGCTGAAAGGCAACGGGATTGGAGGTTCCCGGGACAGCTGCGTTAGCAAGGGGAACCAGATCTGTCTGGGCCAGAATGGGGCTACCAGGATCATTATTGCATGCTCCCTGCGCAGTTTGAGGAGAACTGTCTGGATCAACGGGAAGGGAGGGAAGGCGTAGAGGAATCTGTCCGCCCAGGAGAGGAACAACGCATCGCCAGAAAACACCAGGCCCTGAATCTAGCGAGCAAGAAATTGGGCAGTTTTGGCGTTGGATGGGGAAGCGAATAAGTCCAGTTCTGAGTGCCCCATCAAGAAACAGATCCTCTGCTACCCTTGAAGAAGTTCCACTCATGGACCTTGGCCTGGGAACACCAGTCCAGCCTGTGATTGTGTTGTCCACTCGGGAACGTGAACTGCAATCAGGCTTGCGCGTGTCGGGATTACCCAATCCCACACTCATAGCTTCCCTGCAAAGGGGTAAGAGTGTGCGCCTCCTTGTTTGTTGAGGCAATACATCACCGCTGTATTGTCTGTTTGGAGCAAGAGAGTATTCGGCGGGATCTCTGACTGAAAGGCCTGCAGGGCGTGAAGGACCGCCCTCATCTCCAGAATGTTGATGTGGAAATGAGCTTCTTGAGGGGCCCACGTTCCCTGGGACCTCACCCTGTTCAGGTGTGCTCCCCACCCCAGCCCTGAGGCGTCTGTGGAAAGAATCACCTCTGGGGACAACGCTGTGAATGGAACACCAGCAGAGAGAGTTCCTGGGTCTAGCCACCACTGCCAGTCTCGAATCACGGCCTTCGTGATTCTGACCGGCTGCTGCATGTGGTCTTGCCTTTGGTCCCACTGCACCTTGAGCATCCACTGAGTTACCCGCATGTGGAGCCTTGCCAAAGGGATGGTTGGAATGGCCGCAGCAATGTGTCGAGCAAATGAAGGACCAGCCTGGCAGGAGCAGTCTTCTTCGCTGAGAGGTCCCTGATGAGGATCTGATGCGTTCCGCTCTTTCGTTAGGAAGAAATGCTTTCCCTTGGATGGTGTCCAGAACTGCGCCTATGAACTGCAGCTTCTGTGACGGTACGAGGAGACTTCTTATAATTGATTAGGATGCTCAGAGACTGGAAGAGGGCCTGTGTGCTCTGGATAGCCAGCAACAACGCCTCTCTGGAGGCGGCCATGAGAAGCCAATCATCCAAGTACGGGAACACATAGTGGCCCTGTCTCCTTAGAGACGCTGCCACAACTGCTATGCACTTGCTAAAGACCCAGGGCTGTGACAGTCCGAACAGAAGAGCTCGGAACTGAAAATGGTGGCCGAGAAACTCGAAGCGCAGGAACCTCCTGTGCGCTTGAGCCACAGGGATATGCAGGTAGGTGTCCTGTATGTCTAGGCACGCTAAAAAGGCGTCCTGCCTTAGCATGGGAATGAGACCCTGAAGGGTCACCATGCGAAATCGTTTGTAGGCGACCAATGTATTTAGGTCGCTGAGGTCCAAGATTGGACGGAGGTCCCCTGTTTTCTTCGGAACCAGAAAGAAGTGGGAATAGTATCCAGATCCTATCTGGTTCTCTGGAACATACTCCATCGCTCCCTTCTGCAGGAGCGTATTTCTTGCCTGATAAGCAATTTGTGCTGACCCGAGTAACGGGAGAGCAGAGGAGGCCTCGAGGGTGGCTTGTCTGCGAATTCTATAAAGTGGCCTCTTTTGACCAACTGAAGGACCCACCTGTTGGTGGTTATGGACTGCCACCCTGGCAGGTAGTCCGCAATGCGACCCCCGACCTTGATGTCCCGTTGATCCTGAGGGGCGGGGACCGGGAAGGAGTCATGCTGTGGCGGCCGAGGGTCCAGCGGGCTGGGCTGGCTTAGCTGGTCGCTGGCTTCGGCCTGCGGACGACTTCCCCTGGGCTCTGTGGGAGAAGGACCCTCTGTTGCGGGCCGGCACGGGACTGCTGTCTTTGCACCTGGCCTCAAAAACTGCTTTGGTTCCTACGAAAGGAACTAAGCTTGGGTCTGTACATAGCCTGGACAGACCGCACTGCCTTCTCAGCCTCTTGAAGTTTGGTGAGGACCTTCTCTGAGGACTCACCAAAAAGAACTTCTCCATGAAACGAGGCGTCCAGGATGTTCTTCTGGACGTCCGGGGTGAATCCAGGACACGGAGCCATCAGTGTCTCCCGGTAGCACGCCCGAAGCTGCCGCTCTGCCAAGGAGTCCCATGAGTGTTGCAGACAACCTCAGCACCTGGGTTCCCACGTCGCGAACCCAGTATGGAGGAGTTGCAACATCTCCTCCTTCTGCTCACCGTCAGGCAATTTGTCCACGAGGTCCAGTCCCTGCTCCCACAAGGCATTTTGGAACTGTACCATGGTGAGGTTAATTAGTTCAGGGATCTGGTGGCCAAGAGCGAAGCATACGTGCGCCTGCCCATCAAGCGTCAACTGCTGGACTCCAGGTCGGTGGTAGGGTGCTCAAATGTTGCGGTCTCTGGGACCCCGGTCATGAGAAAGCTGTGATGACCAGAGAGTCGGCCAGAGGATGTGAAGCCAGATACTTGTCCTCCCTAGGGGCCTTGTACAGGCGGTCAGCTTTCTTTGGCATCGCCGGGAGTGAGTGTGGACACTTCCACGCTGCCTTGGTGACGTCCACGAAAGTGTCCACCAAGGATGGTACCACCACAGGCTTAGGATCTTTCTGCCGAAGATATCTGGCAAGGCGTAGTCTCTCGGGGTCTAATTCTTCTGCATCCCAGCCCACGTTCTCTTGGATATGCCTCATGATCTCGGAGAATGATGGGTCATCCGGAGGAGATCTAGGAAGTTCACATGGGTCCAGAGAAGGGATGTGGATCGGAGAGTGGGATCTGGATCCTTCAGAGAATTCCGATCCCCTGTCCTCCGTCGAAGGCGAACGGTGGCGTCTTCTGGGTCTCTTAGGGCTGGGTGACCCTGAAGAGTCTGACAGAGGTCTCCTTTGTCTGGTCTCCCCAGGAAGATCCGCCGCTTCTGGGAAGCAGTATCGAGCCTGCCTACCGGACGGAGTTGGGGGCGCAGGGGCCGGTGGGGTTGCAGGTGGAGGAGGAGGAGGAAGAGGAACCACATCCCTTTTTATGGTGTCCCACCAGTAAGTGGACAACTCCTTGACCTCAGATATGGAGAGGCCCAACGACGGACCGGACTCCGATGGCCGGTCGTCTGGTTCCAGTGTCTGCTCCCAAGGGGTCTCAGGTTCCGGAGTGGGCTCCCTGGGGAGTGCGACAGGACCGGGTTCGCCCGTCTGGTCCTCTGGCTGGGTCAGCTCCTCCTCCGTAATCATCTCCTGACAGACGTCAGTGGGAGGCGTCGGGGTCCTCTTCTCAATAGGTACGGGTATGGACGTCGGTCCCCCGGCTGAAGACCGAGAGGACGTAGGCCTGACTGGTGACTGGCGTCTGGCGGTAGACGGTTCCTGGGACCTACGGTGTAGGGCCGGCGTCAGACGGGCTGGCGCCGGGTCCGATGACTTCTTTAAGGAGGTAAGCTCTTTGGTCTTCCTTTGGGGAGGAGGAGGCAGACCTGACTGGTTCGGAACGGCTGGAACCAGACCTATGGTGGTGATGACTGTCCCCCGACCTAGCCAGGGCCTTAGAAGAGGAAGATGAGGAAGGCCGGGAGGTCTTGGCCTGTGAGACAGAAGAGGAGCCCAAAAGGGTCTTCGCTGCGGGGGGAGGCTGAGAACGGGCCCGGGAAGGAGAGTGGTCGGACCAGGAGCCGGAGCTACGGGAATCAGAGGCCCTAGACGGGGACTTGGATCTAACTCTCTCCCTGTGCTTCTCAGGGTGTCTCTGGGCCTTTTCTGAGGATTCCCCCTTGGAGGCGGTGTCCATGGTCCTGACTTTCTTAGAGCAGGAACGCCTGAAGGGCCTTCTGGCGACGGATCCGGGTCCGGCTGTTGAACCCCTGGCAAAAAGAGCAGGACCCGGTGCCGTGGTCTGGGCCCAGGCACCGGACGCAGGCCAAATGCGGATCCTTAAACGGGATTTGCTTCCCACAGGCACACTTCGAAGGATGGCCTTCAACGGAGGTTGGAGAGGACATCAGACAGCAAGAGCGCCAAAACAAACTTTTCCCAAAGGAAGAACTTAACCGAAGGCCGCACGCTAGAAACGAGTCAAGGGTCGAGACATGCAAGTCGACGGGCGAAATAACTGGAGAATCTGACGGGACCGCCCCCTTATGTACTACGCCTGACGTCGGGGGCAGGACCAACGTCGGGGGCGGTCCCCGCTGAAGATAGCTAGTTAGAAGAATTCCGTGGGGTCCTGATGCCTGCCGGCTTCAGTCCTAATGGTGTAACCTGCTGCAAGAGCTGTTTCTCAAAGCAAGATCCTTCGGTGAGACCAATTGATTAAGATGTGGAAAAACGCGTCCTGAAGATCCAGTGAGCAGAACCACGTTTTGCTTGAGAGATGGTATGATCTAAAACAGAGTTACCATCCTGAATGTACGGGACCTAAGAAATTGGTTCAGGCCGTGCAGATCTAGAATGGGGCACTAGCCCCCCATCCATTTTGGGACTAGGAAGTACCTGGTAACGAACCCTGGGTTGACAGAGGGATCCGCAATTCAGGCCACTACGTCCTTGTGGAGAAGTTAGTCGAGGTAGTCTCGGAGAGCTGACAGTCTGCACAGACACCATCTCCTCCCGTGTGGCGTGGGCTTGGCTTGGTGGGTACTGCTCAAATTGAAGACGCAGCCTCTGGCTGACCACTTCTAGAACACACCTGTCCATTGTAACAGCAAACCAGGCAGAAAGGAAGTGACAAAGCCGGCCCCCCATGGGAGGTCCCAGAGCTGGGGTGACTGGTATGGGGTTGGCAACCTCCATCCTGTCACTGTGCAGGCTTGGAGGAGGATCCGGTTTGAAGCCCTCCGGGACCCTTTCATCTGGGCCATGGGGCCACCCCCCCCTCGACTTGGACAGAGGGCGCCAAGTTTGAGCCTGCTGCTGCTATTGCTCCAATTGGAAATGGGGCTGCTTGGCCTCAGGAGCAGAAGGTCAAAAGGCTTTTTTTTCTGCTTTTGGAACTTGGGATTCTCTTCTAGCAGAAGTCTAGAGTCCAAGGTGGCACTGGACTTCTCTATGCGCTGGAGGTGACTATCCACTCCTGGACCGAAAAGGTCGGTACCCAGGAAAGGAACGTCCACCAACTTGTGCCAAGTGTCCGCCATGAAGGTGGAGACCCTCAGCCAGACCTTGCGGCGCATGGTAACCGTGGCCACCACCGCGCAGGTGCACGAGTCCCTGATGTCCAGAGCCATCTGGAGTTGCTGCTTTGCAACTGTCCAGCCCTGGTCACGTACCTGCTTGACCATGGCTGGAGGTCCGTGGGGAGGTGAGGGAGAACCTTATCCAGAGAGCCCAGAAGGGCATGGGAAAAATGCACCATTACGACGGCTAAGCTTGCCTGACGAAGGCCAAGTGAAGAAGCAACATGGACTTTCCGGGCTGAATGGTTCAGTTTCTTGGACTCTGTCCGGTGGTCTATCGGTGTCTCCCGAATTTCCCCATGCACCTGAACACAGATTTGGTCAAAAACCCCTCGGCAGAGGGGTGCTCTGTGAATCCTGAAAGGGAGCTGATGGGGATTGTGTATTTGTGGGCCATTTGGCCTGAAGGCGCAGGGCAGGGAGCTGCCACAGCTCCAAGGCCAGACCAACAATGGCCTCAGCCACTGGGAAGGCCTCTGTCAGAGAATCCCCTCATTTGAGGATATCCATGAGGGGCTATTCGGCCCATTTCTGGACAGGCTCCGAGGGCATCCCCATGGATTCAGAGACGAGACTGAGGATACCTATTAAGGAAGTGGGGTCCTCCTCCATCAAAGACTCTCTACTGATTTGTTATCCAACGGACAAGAATGCAGGTCAGAATTCTTGGACTTAGAAGTCCAAACAGATCAGCCAGCCACCCACCTGGGACGGCTGGAAGTGAGGGTGAAAGACAACCTGTGTAGAAGGCCCAAAATGGGCCTAGACTCCTTCGCTGGAGCCCCAGAGGTGGGCTGTTTCAGTGGCGGTTCTACCCAAATTGGAGGAGAAGCTGGTTTCGGCCCAGCCAGAAGGGTCTTGACCAGCTCTGCAAGCGAAGGGACTGTGCGGACAGATTCCCGAGGAGTCTGCGTCGGCTTGGAGGGTGGTAGCCAAGTAATGGCCAGGGTTGACTTCTAGCCGGACATAATCAGCTGCTGCCACATCAAATCCTCGTGGTGTCGACGCAGCCTGCATCGAAGCATTCTACTTTTCTGAGGAGGAAGAATGGCAGCGACGCCTTTTGGAGCGCTTATGCACCTTCTTCAGCCTGTCAGTCAAAGGGGTCAGAGACCTTGACTTGGACCGTCGGGGGCCGTTCGGAAGGAGCGGGGGAAAACCACGGCTCTTCCAGGTCAGGGACCAAGCCCGTGAGGAGGTTCCCAGCTGGCTGGGTCTCTTCCTCAGTGGGTCCAGGCAGGACCGGGGTCCTAAATAGGGAGTTGTTGGCCTCACCCAGCGACGATGGGTCGATAATTATTTCAACTGGATCCTTCCACGACTTGGCTGGCTGGCCTGATGGGGGTACTGTGAAGCCAGCACAACCTCGACTGAAGTAGAGACAGCAGATGCCTGGGACCGAGATCTTGCACGATTTCAGGAACATCGTAGATGAGATTAACCTTCATTCTCCTTTTCCTTTTTATGGGACCGAGAGACGTGTGCATCCGAGGGATCCTCTCCTTTGGTAGAAAGAGACGGACACCTCCTTAAAGGAGCCTGACAAGGAGCCCAGATTAAGCAGAACGAAAATAGAGAGGGAAGGAGACAGATCAGCTGCCCGTGTAGCCTCCTCTTCGAAGGCCTTCATCTGCTCCAGCTGCTCAGTGGAGATTGCCCAGCAGTCTTTGGATTTGACTGGTGGGTTCAGTTTTCTCGGTCTGCCCAGGTGAAATCGTGAGATGATCCAGAACGTTGGAATGAAAAGTGCGACACATTTCGTACACCTGGGTGTCATGATTGTGACCCAGGCAACAGATGCACGAGGCATGCAGGTCAGTCCAAGACATCTTTTGCCTGCATGAGGAGCAGTGGTACCGGGCAACGACTTGTCCTCCACCACAGTCGAGATCGCAAAGCGATTAGAAGAAACTCAGAGTTTTAGTAAATATGGAGATTTGCCAGGGCCTACAGTAACGCGTGAGCGCTAAGGAGGGAACCAAAATCTTCCAGCGGAAAGGAAGATCTAGCGTCAAGAGGCAGAGCCAAGAGATATACCACCTGGGTGGGGGGAGAAGCCAGCTTAAAGACCTTCCGGCAAGATTCTTAAAGAGAAAGAACATGCCAACAAGTGTGGATAGAACATATCCAAGATCCTAGAATCTTTTCCTCTCACCCTAGGAGTCCTTTAGCATCAGTAATAGCATACTACAAAGTAGTACAAGTTGAGAGGTGGGTACAGAACCCACTTGGGGAAGATGTTCTGCAGGACACCCCTGCTAAATCTGGCATCAGACCTTGACTGTACATAGAGGAAGTAATGTTTTATGAATGTGTGTACAGTCTTCCAAGTAGCTGCTTTGCAGACCTCTAGCAAGGGGATGTCCCTTGCAGCTGCCACAGAGGCAGCAGTGCCCCAAGTAGAGCAGGCCCAGAGGCCTTGAGGGAGCCGTTTGGCATAACAGAAGTGAATACAGGCAACTATCCAGTGAAAGAGCTCTCGGTTACTGGTTTTCCCTTGTCCACCTCACCACAGGTGAGGGAAGGCCGAGTAGAGGAGCCTCTGATCCATTTGGTATGCTTCATGCAATAGTACAGAGCTCTCCTGACATGCAAGTTGTGAAGCCTTCTTTCCTCTGGAGTGGAATTGTCAGTGAAAAAGACAGAGAGTAATGGACTGGATAAGGTGGAACTCAGACCACCGTGGTAAGGAATTTCCTATTCGTTCTGAGCTCTTTGTCCTTATGGAGGACCACGTAGTTTGGCTTAGTACAGAGTGCTTGCAGTTCTGAAATCCTTCTTGCAGAAGTGATGGCCACTAGGAATACTGTTTTCCAGGTAACATACTTTAGATCATTTCTTTTTGCTTGCCTCCTCTGCTGCGGTGGCGGTCCTATGGCTTCCCTCTTCCCAGGCATCCTCTCTGCTGCTGCCGTTTCGGACCCAGAGCTCGAACCCTTTTCACCCTGCCATCCTAGGTTGTGTCACAGCTAGGATTTATCCTGCACACTGCAGAAGACCTGGAGGCCAGGGGCTGAAAGGATGCTAACTTAAGTGGGTCTGCCGCGGCGCTGCTTGAAGCCGGCCATAATTCATGCCGGAGGATTGGTGCAGTTTCCTTTTGTTCTCCAGTCCTCCCACAGCATGGGCGTGCAACGGCGTCAAGAATGCTGCCGCGCATGCTCTCACGCAGCATGCTTGATGCCAGCCCACACACGATCCCAGAGCCTGCACCGGTCCCCGGCCACCGCCAGAAGCCAGTGCCTCAGCGATCATCCCCACTCTCCCTCACTGGAAAGCAGTCCATAGGACGCGATCCTCCCCCCCACCCCCGACTTACCCTCAGAGACCAGAGATCGCTCCCGACCCTGGGTTGTCAGTGTGGGAAGAGCTAAGGCGCCAGTGCCTCAGCCTTCTACGCCACCAGGCTATCAATTTTCCAGGTAACATACTTAATGTGGGCCATAGCGATGGGCTCGAGCTTAGCAATGCAGGGGGTTAAGGTCCCAAAGGGAACAGGTTCCCTAATTGGGGGCTGCAAATTAAGGAGGCCCTTAAAAATATTTTGCAAATTTTATTTATTTTTATTTAAAGATTTGTAGACCGGGCCAGGCAAACTAAGCTGAGGCAAGTTTACAGGTGCGGGGTGGGGTGCAGGAGTACATACAGTTGAAACAAAACCATTGGATCACATGAGGTAGTATAATCAGGTTCAGCAGGATGACAAAATTCAGGTCACAGACACAAAAAGATGAAAAAGATCTGTACTACAGCAGCAAGGACAAGATTAACACAGTAAAATGGCAACTAGATCATTCCAGAACATGTGACATAAGACTCGTAGAAACAGTCACAAAAATAAGTGTTCCAGCACGACTGGGACCATTATGTGGTAGTAATAACATTGGGACAGTGGCAGGGGTGGGATGACAGGAAGCGTAGTTGTGTCTGGCAGGAGAGGCAAGTGGTTGTGCTTCTAATGGCGGGCAACAAGCTCCCTGAGCTGGTGGCCATGATGGAAGAGGGATGCCTGGATATCGTAGCAGTCACAGAAACATGGTACACAGAGAACCATGACTGGGATGTTAACATACCAGGGTACATAACCTGCAGGAGAGAAGAGGGGGAGGAGCAGCTCTCTATGTAAAGGAAGGGATAAAAGCAACTGAACAAAAGAGTAAACAGGGAGGAGAAGAGGCACTGTGGGTCACCTTGAAGACTGGAAGGGCACCCACAATCTGCACAGGGGTTGTGTACAGACCCCCATGTCAGGGAGGAATGGACAAGGATATGATAGAAGGCATTCTTAGAATGGCAGAAAAGGAGATACTGTTGATGGGAGACCTGAATATGCCAGATGTTAACTGAGCACATTTGCTGCAGCCACATCCAAGAGCAGGGCCATTCTTGATGCCCTACAGGTGGCAGGCATTAGACAGCTAGTTCGAACCCCCTTGTGAGGAAGCAATCTTAGACCTCGTACTCTCAAACGGGGGCAGTGAGAGGATCTCGGATCTGAAGTGGGTTGCCATCTGGGACAAGTGACCATCAAACAGTGTGGTTCACGTTAAACTCAGCTACAGAGTCAAGCCATACAAAAGTGAAGGTACTGGACTTTAGGAGGCTGACTTTGGCAAGATGGGAGAGTGCCTCAGAAAGCACTAGCAAACAGGCTAGTAGGAGGTGTGGAGCAACAATGGGGAATCAAACTGCCATCACAGAGGCAACAAGCCTTGTGTGAAGCAAATAAATAAATCAAAACGAAAGAAAAAGCCACTATGGTTCTCAAAAAGAGGTGGCTGTGAAAGTCAGGAAGAAAAAGATAGCATTCTGGAAGTATAAGTAAACACAGAAGGAGCAGGACAGAGAGCTGTACCAGTTAAGGCAGAAGGAAGCAGGGAGGGAAGTCAGAATAGCAAAGGCCCAAACTGAGGAAAAGAGCCAACTCAGTTAAGAAGGGGGATAAAACCTTTTATAGGTACATCAGCGAGTGTAGAAAGACAAAGGGAGGGATAGTGAGGCTGAATAGAATGAACGGTGGGTGGGCAGAGGGGGACAGTGAAAAAGCAGGGATACTGAATGAATATTTCTGCTCAGTATTCACAAAAGAGGAAGGGGAAGTGCCTAATCCAATTAACAGAAGCACTCTTGATAGGGGGGTTGATCCCAGTCCTTTCACAGAAGAAAGGGTTCTGCAAGAACTCCTAAAACTGAAGGTGGACAAAGCAATGGGTCCTGATGGAATTCACCCCAGAATTCTAAAAGAATTAAGGGAGGAACTAGTGAAACCACTGTCTACTCTTTTTAATAAATCATGGGAGGATGGTGTGGTACCCGAGGACTGGAGGAAGGCGGATGTGATTCCCCTTCACAAAAGTGGGACCAAGACAGAGGCAGGAAACTACAGACCTGTCAGTCCGACTCTGTGGTAGGAAAGTGATGGAGTCACTCTGAAGGAAAGAATAGTTGAGTACCTAGAGGCCAGTGGAGCACAGGACCCAAGGCAGCATGGGTTCACAGCGGGAAGGTCATGTCAGACGAATCTAAGATTTGACTGGGTGACCAAAGTAGTAGACCAGGGAGGGGCTGTGGACATGGCCTACCTAGACTTTAGCAAGGTATTTGACACAGTCCCACACAAAAGATTAATAGTCAAATTAACCAGCCTGGGAGTGGGTCCCAGAGTGGTAGCCTGGGTAAAACATTGCCTGCACAACAGGACACAGAAGGTAATTGTAAATGGAGTCCACTCTGAAGAAAGAGGGGTTATAGTAGGCACCGCAGGGTTCGGTATTGGTCCAGTCCTTTTAATGTCTTCATCAGTGACATTGCAGGGACTGAAGGAAAAGTATGCCTTTTTGCAGATGACAAAGATCTGCAACAGGGCTGGTACACAAGGAGGCGTGGAAAGGATGAAAAGGGACTTGGCAAGGTTGGAGGAATGGTCAGAAGTATGGCAGCTAGGATTCAATGCAAAGAAGTGCAAAATAATGCACCTGGGAAACAAGAACCTAGGGGAAGAATACACAATGGGTGGGGAGGTAGTAACAACAAAAAAGGAAAGGGACCTGGGGGTAATCATATCAGATGACCTAAGGTTAGCAAGCAATGTGAGAAGGCAGTAGGGAGGGCTGGGGTATACTGGGATGCATAGGGAGAGGCATCAGCAGCAGAAAACAGGAAGTTGTTATCCTCTGTACAGACAGTTGGTGAGACCCCATCTGAGTACTGTGTCCAGTTCTGGAGACCCATCTCCACAAGGACATAGACAGGATAGAGGTATTCCAGAGGAGGGCAACTAAAATGGTGCAGGGTCTGCAAGAGAAGCCGTATGAGGAGACTAAAGGAGCTAATATGTATACCCTTGAGGAAAGAAGGGAGAGGGGGACATGATAGAAACTTTTAAGTACCTCAGTGGAATCAACAAAGTCCAAGAGGGTAGCATCTTTCAGAAAAGAGACTTGCAAGAACAAGGGACAGATTTAAAGATAGAAGGAGGCGGTTGGGGGCAATGTGAGGAAGTATTTCACACAGAGAGGGTAGTGGATGGATGGAACAGCCTTCCTGAGGAGGTTGTGGGGTCTAAAACTGTGGGAGAATTCAAGAATGCATGGGACAGACATAAGGCAATTCTTGTGGGGGGTAGGAAGAAATAGGCTGTTGGTTAACTAGAATCTGCGGCCTATCCTGTAGGTAGGGAAATGGGCAGACTAGATAGGCCTAGAGGTCCTTATCTGCCGTCAAAGTCTATGTTTCTATGAGAGATCTAGATCCAAAGGTTGGAAAGCCGATGAGAAGGCAGATTTTCCAAAAGCCATGGAGGGGCAAGGTATAAGAAAAGACCTTTCGTTTTTATGCCTGAGCATGTAAGGGGTGTCCAGGGCCAAGGAGAGACTGTCCACCAGGTAGGAGGGTGATAAATTAAACCAGAATTTAGCTAGGATGTTGAGAGAGCGGCTATAGTGCCAGTGGGACAGTGGTGTAATATCTAGAAGGGCGTATAGGTCGCAGTGGTTAGTAGAGAGGTGTGAGTTGGAAGCAAATTGGCAAAGAGTTTAGTAGAGTGCCTAGCTTAGTTAGGGTGGTTGATAGGGCAGTGCTGTAGACCACATCCGCATAATTGAAAATAGGGAGGCTCATTTTTGTTAAGATTTGTCATCTGGCAGGAAGAGGTAGGGAGTCTGTGCTGGTAGAGCATGCCAAGTTTGGGGCATAGTTTAGAAATGGTTGCATCTATGTGAGGTGAGAATGATAAATGGGGGTCAAGACAAACACCCAGGTACTTGTATTTACTGACCTGGAGAAGTGGGGTACCATCAAGGGAAACGATGTGGGGGAAGAGGAGGAGAGGGATCTGTTGATTTTCTGAGCTGTGCCAAAGAACATGGATACGATTTTGGAAGTATTTAGTTTCAGTTGGTTTTGGTTGAACCAAAGCTAAATGTTACTTAAGTCACATTGGAGGGTAGCTTGGACTTCAGTTAGATGGGCTGGAGGTAGAGAGGATAGTGTCATCAGCATACATGTGTATGCTGGATTTAGACCAGGAGGAGGGAAGCTCATTAATGAAAAGAGGATGGGACCAAGGACAGAGCCTTGTGGAATACCTGCTAGTATAGGTAGAGGTGGGGATGAGGCACCAGCAATTTGGACAGACAGACCTGGTGGAGAGGTTGGAAGAGAACTACTGAATGGTAAGAGGGGCAAAACCTGCAGCTTCGAGTTTTGACAGGAGGAAGGGGGTGGGACACAGAATCGAAGGCCTTGGCCAGGTCAACAAAGACTGTGGCAGTAAGGAGGCCTTGATCAGAGGTGGTGTGGATATGGTTTGGGACATGCAGGAGAGAAGAGATAGTGAAATGTGGTTTCCTGAAGCTTGACTGAAGGGGAGATAGGTTGCTCGTGTTGAGATACTCAACCAGCCTGGAGTGTGCCAGAGATTCCTGTAGCTTTGCGAGAGACAGGAGGAGGGAGATAGGCCTACAGTTCCTGGGATTTGCGGGATTCCCCACCTTTGTGGAGAGGGATAACTGAGGCTAATTTCCATGCCTGAGGTGAAGGAGAGTTTGAAGATATGTGGGAGGGGCTTAGTAAACTGCAGGAGCAGAGATGTGTAAGAGTTTGGGGGAGGATCTGGTCTGGGCTGGATTTGGAGGCATTTAATTTGTATAAGCCTGTGAGACTTTGCACAGAGATTAGGTGAGAATTTGAAATTCTGACAGGTATAGTGGAGAGGCAAACTCCAAATCAGGTGGGAGTAGGGTTGTAGGAGGCACAGTACAAGATGTAAATTTGTTGAGGGAGTTAGCAATGCCGACAGGGTCGTTTATGGGCCGACCATCTCTCTTGAGGGCAGGGGAAGTGGGCTGAGGTAGAGGGTCTAGGAGGCAGTAAACATTCCAGATCGATGGGCATGGGCCAGTTGTGGCTTGAAAGCAGCTTTTGGTTGTCTAATGGCCTTGGTGCAGGCACTGCGGAGTGTATTGTAGGCTTGCCTTTTATTAGGGTTAGGAAAGGATTTGAAAACAGACAGCTTTGTCACGAGCCTTGCATAAGGACAGAATGGGGGCAGAGATCCACTTGTTGTGGCACCATTGTACCTGTAGCTTTTTCTGAGGGACGTGGGAATCCCAGATACTTGTGAGGGTGAGCAGCAAGCTGGAGAAGGAAACATCCACGTTTGGGGCTGTATACTCATGGTGCCAGTCAGTCTGCATTAGGTTGGTAAGCAGGGCTTTGGAGTCCAAGGAGTTTAGTGAGAAAGTGTTTATGTACTTTGGTGCAGACTTGGGCAAGAGAGCTTTTCTGATGCAGTATGTTATGCAGTGGTCGCTCAGTGCATTTGTAAGAATGCCAACTGAAGAAACTGTGGGGATGAGCTGCAAGGATCCAGTCAATTAGAGAGTGGTTTTGTGAGTGGGGGTTATAGCAAGTGAGCTCGTTGAGCAGTTGTGTGAGGTTAAGGGACTCCATTTTAGGAATGTGGGTCAGAGGAGGGTACATGCCAGTCCAGGTTGAAGTCACCTAGCAGAATCAGTTCCCCATTAGATGTTTGGTCGAGGATGGTGGCAATGGTGGAGACAAGGGATTCTCGTGCAAGATGGGGTGAGGCATAGAGAACCCCAATAAACAATGGGGGAGAGGCAGGTAGGATAAAAGCTGGGCCAGGAGGACTTTGTGGGATCCTTGGCAAGAATCCTTAAAGTTTTGTATATATGGCGACCCCGCCACCTCGTTTTCCACGGTCTTGCCTGAGCATAGCATAGTTAGGGAGAGTAAGGGAGGTGTCTGGGGTCCTTGCAGAGAGCCAGGTTTCAGACAGGCAAAGGATATTAGGGGAGTGCTCAGCTAACCAGGTTAGTTGGTTGATTTTGGGCAGGAGGCTTCTGATAACGTGTGTAATGGAGAGGCCTTTATTTTATTCATTCTCTGATTACAATACCTTTGAGCACATAACAGCTCTTATAAAAGTTCCATGTAAGTGAGAAGGGTGACAGACATAACAAATGGTATAACAAAATGTTGACAAGTATTTAAAATGACAATATGACATTAACATTGCAACTAAAATTAAAACACATTTTGCCACATTTAGACAGAGTTTGGAACTGATTCTGAAAGCAGCACAAGGGAAGTCACAGAGTTTGGAACGGTTTGATTCTGAAAGCAGCACAGGGGAAGTCAGAGTTTGGAATTCTGATTTTGAAAGCAGCACAAGGGAAATCAGAGTTTGGAACTCAGTGCTTTGGCTTCTCAGAAGGAACTAGAAGGGGGACAGGATCAGATCTACAGTACAGTAGCTTGTTGCTTTACATTGTTTCTTGTGGATTCTACTTGGTAGGTTATTTCTTTTCTTTCTTACTACTAAGGGGCTAGCAGGGTATTGTTTGGGGCTGTTGGAATTTTGAAACCTGTTTTGGTAGCTATAAGTGGGCTCATTTGTTTGATTCACTGTGTGGCAGGCTGCATTTGTAGAGGCCTATTTCTTCTGTTTTAAAACATAATTTGGTGCATTTAACTGGGTCTGTTTTGAATTGGAGACATATATCTTCTAATTTCAAGCCTATTTTGATGTGTTGTTGGTGAAGCTGTTTGAATTGAGTCCTGTTTCTTTGGGTAGCAAACCTATTTTGGGGGCTTTGAGTAGAATTGTGATTCATTGTTGCTGGCTTCACCTGCAAAGTTTGAGTGCAGAGTGGGGGAAGGGTGCTAATGGTTTGACCAGAGGCCTCAGCTACCTGATTGTTTCTGGAAGACTTGGGCTGGTCCCACTCTTGGTCCATTATTTCCTCTATACCAGGAGTTCTGACATCACTTCCTCAAACAGGCAAAAAGAATATGCACCTGTCATAGCAAAAGCAGACATCCAGGAAAGGAACAGCAGCAAGTGAAGAGGTGACTGCTCTCTCAGTGAAGGGAAGTAATGCAAAATCTAGGAGCTTCATTATTACTTCTTTGCATTGGTATTGCATTGGGGAAAGGAGGAGCAGAGTTTGAAGAAGGTTGCAAATGGCTACTTAAAGTATGTTTTTGAGTGTGGATAGGAATATACAAAGCAGTTGCTCAATATATCTAAATGTGTGCAACAAAGGAGGTAAGGGAAATGAAAATGTTTTAATCGAGAGGAGGAGAGGGGAGACTTGGGGGAGTGTTTGCTATCCTGCATCTGGAAGGGTGGGGGTCACTGGTGGGCAACGACAGCAATGGGTAGGGTGGTAGGCTGCAACAACTCATGTGCACCAATCTTTCTAAAAATTGCCTGGAGTGTGGAGGATGTTTAGTGAAGAACCACACAGAAAACTTAGAAAGGAGATTGAGGGTCTGCAGGAGGAACTAAGACAGGCAAGGCAGATTGGGGGTGGTTTAGCCCAATACTGCAGGAGGGAGGGAGATTAGGGAGGGTGATTTAAGCCAACAGTGGTGAGGAGAGGGGCAGAAGAAGGGAAGCAGAGACAAAGGGGCCCAGGCCAGTAAGAACAATTGCCAGGGAAACCAGGTCAGGAGACAAAAGACAAATGGAAGGAGGAGATCGGGACTTGTGAGGGGAGGCGAAGAATTGGCAAAAGACATGGAGTGGAAAGGAGAGAACAGGTTATTATGAAGAGAGAGGGAGCAGGCATTTGTGAAGGGCCTTCATAAAATAGTTGTGCACTGCTAGAGGGGAAGAAGGTGGAGGAGGGAAATGATGAAATTAGAGGAGTAATTGATAAATGCCTGGACCAAACTGGAGCGGGGGGAAGTTCTGCTGGGAGAATTGCAACAGGGTAATAATAATGTGCAGGAGGAAGAAAAGGAGCTGGAAATGAGAGAGGAGATGAATGGAAGCAAGCAGGGAGTAAGAGGGTGGAATCTTAGTGCTGGGGACCAATACTAAGAGGAGTTAGGTGGGTAGCAAGGAGAGGCATGAGTCGCATTTGGGTGGGAGGCCATGCCAGGAATGACAGCGGAAAGGGTGGGACAGTCTGTTCTGAAATGTGCTGAAGGGGTAGGGACAAGCCTCATTTAATTATACATCTTGGGACAAACGACCTGGCTGACAAGACAGTAGATACAGCCAGAGGAGGTTTGAGGAACTAGCACAATTATGTGAGGGGCAGGAAGATCAGTAACTTTTTCAGAGATACTTCCCATGCCAAAGGCAAGCACAAGAAAGCTGAGAATAGAGGAATTTAACGGATGGCTAAGAACCTGGTGTTGTGCTAAAGGGTATGGGCTGTTAGGGGTTGGGGAGGGACCTGGAAGGACAGTAGTCTATGCCAAGGACAGACTACACTTGAGTGAGGAGGGAAAGAAAGTGTTAAAAAAGAGGATGTAGGAGTACATAGAGGAAGTTGGGAATTTAAACTAGGAGTGGGGGGTGGCAGTTGGGGAAGAGATATGCAGAGACCACAGGTTGGGAAACCATATGAGCTTACCCCCCATAACAGTGACAAAGGACAAATGGCAAGTACTGTTGGTGATGCTAGGAAAGGAGGGCAGGATGGGGAAGGGTGGAAGGGTAGTGATTACCCCAATGCTAGGAGCTTTGGGAGGAAACTGCAGAGTTACAGGTTCTCATGGCAGAGGGAGAGGTGGACATTGCAGCCATCACGTGAAACATGGGCCACCCAATACAATGACTGGGACCTGTCTGTACCAGAGTACAGGTTATTTCGTAGGGACAGGGTGATTGGGAAAGGTGGGGGTGGCACTATATGTGAAGGAAGGACTGGAAGTGTGTAAGGAGGAAGGGAGGAGGGCAGACGAGTCACTTTGGATGCAAATCCAGGATTCCAAGAATAGGATTCTTAGAATGGAGTGGTGTACAGGCCACCATCTCAGACGGAGGAGTTAGACAGGGAACTAGCGGGACAGATCAGGAGGACCTGCGAGAAGGGTAGTGTGGTGATTGTGGGGGACTTCAACATGCCAGGAGTGTACTGGAGCACCCCAACAACCAGGAACAGAAGGGAGCAGGTACTGCTGGATGCCTTCCAGGACAGCTTCCTGCTGCAAATGGTCAGTGAACCAACCAGGTTAGGAAATACCCTTGACCTTGTGCTGGCAAATGGGGACTTTGTGAGAGAACTTACAGCGGAGGAACCGCTGTCAGGGAGTGACCACCGCTCAGTATGGCTCACATTGGATATGGGCAAGGAAGGAGTGGAATCTGGCACAATAGTGCTGGACTTCAGGAGGGCCGATTTGGGAGGATGGGGAAGTGGTAAAAGGGTACCGGCCAGAATTCAATCTATTATGGACACTAACCAGAGGTGGAGCTCATAAGCTGTGGGATAGTGGAGGCAACCAAAACCTACTGCAAAGCCCAGAGCAAGAAGGCTAGGGCTAAGAAACCAATCTGGTTGAGCAAGGAGGTCATGGAAAAGGTAAGGAGGAAAAGAGCTGCCTTTAGGAAGTACAAGTAAACAGGGAGGGGGGAGGACAGGGAGGAGTACTTGACAAAAAATCGAAGGAGGTGACAAGGGCAGCAAGGGGAGCCAAAGCATCTACGGAACTCAGGCTGGCACAAGGCATTAAGAAGGAGGAGAAGGACTTCTTTAAGTACATCAGGGAGAAAAGGAGCTGTAAGGACCACATAGTAAGGATTAGGAAGGAGGGGGGTTGGGTGGAAGCAGGGTGCGATAAGGCGGAAGCACTAAATGAGTACTTCTGCTCAGTATTTACTAAAGAGAAGAGGGGGGTGACACCCAAGGTGGGAGAAATGGCAGAAGCGGGGGGAAGTGGTGACAGATGGGGAAATCATGGAGAGCAGAGTTCAGAGGGTTTGAAGGCACTGAGGGTGGACAAGGCGCCAGGCCCAGATGGCATCCACCCCAGGGTACTGAAGGGTTGGCAGAGGTCCTTGCAGGACCTTTGCAGACCTATTTAATGCCTACTACATTCTAGAGTGTACCTTAGACTGGAGGATGGTTTCATGTGGTGCCCTCCACAAGAGGGCCTCAAGGATGAACCGAAACTACAGACCAGTGAGCCTCACATCCATCGTGGGTAAGCTAATGGAGACTATCCTGAAGGAGAGGCTGGTGGCCTCCCAGAGGCCAAAGGACTACAGGACAGCAGACAGCATGGCTTCATACATGGCAGATCCTGCCAAACCAACCTGGTCGGAGTTCTATGACTGGGTAACTAGACAACTGGACAGGGCCATGCAGTGGATGTCCTGTATCTGGACTTCAGTAAGGCATTCGACCAGTGCCATATGGAAGGCTGGGAAGGAAGTTGTAGGCACAGGGGCGGGTGAAAAGCTGGTGAGATGGGTGGGAAACTGGCTGCAGGAAGGCAACAGAGGGTGGTGGTGGTGGGAGCTCACACCCAAGGGCAGTGACGAGCAGTGTTCCACAGGGCTCAGTGTTGGGACCAGTGTTTGGGATATTCACTGCAGACATATCATGGGACATCAAGAGCAAGATCAGTCTGTTTGCTGATGAATACCAAGGTAGGCGGTGGTGGATGACCTAGGGGTGGCAGGGGTTGCAGGATGATCTAGCAAAGCTTGAAACCTGGTCAGACACCTGGCAACTGGGCTTTAATGCAAAAGTGCAAGGTGCTGCATTTTGGGATGAAGAACCCAAGGAGGAGTTACCAGCAGGGGGAGTGCAGCTAGCCCAGACAGAGAGGAGGAGAAGGATCTGGTGTTTGGCTACAGGGTCAATGAACAACTCGGCACAATGTAGGAAGGCAGCTGCAAAGGCCAACAAAATGCTGGGTTGTATTGCAAGGGTATATCCTCGAGGAGGGAGGAGGTGATTCTGCCACTGTATAGGTCATTAGTTAGACCGCACCTGGAGTACTGCATGCAGTACTGGCGCCCGTATCTGAAGAGGGACATTAAGTTACTGGAGGGGGTGCAGCAGAGCGACAAAAGATGATCAAGGGGCTGGGGGACTTGTACGAGAGGAGGTTGAAGGAGTTGAACATGTACTCACTAGAGGAGAGGAGAGACGGGGTGATATGACTGAAACCTTTAAATGCTTGAAAGGAATAAACAAGATGGGTACAGAGGGGCTGTTCAAAGTAAGGGAGGGGAGGGCCACCAGGGGCCATGATATGAGACTGGAGCGAGGAAGGTTCAGGAGGGAGATGAGACACTTTTACAGAGAGGGTGGTGGCTGGGTGGAATGCGTTACCTGCTGAGTGGTATGCAGTAGAACAGTGGACTGCTCAAACGAGGATGGGACAGGACAAGGGGAGGGTTAATGAAGGGAAGGGTGGAAGGGAGGGCAGCTGCAGAATAAGGGGTGCTAGCTGCACATTCGAGCAGACTTGAGACCTCTAGGCCTTTATCTGCTGGCAAATTTCGTATGTTTGTAAAACTATGAATCAGTAGGAAATCAAAAATAACCTAATAAAAGGAGGCAGCCAAAGGTGCTTTGTCAAACAGGTATGCGCTTAGTGGTTGAGGACTGACCTGGGGGCCCGCCTGGGTTTGGCTCTATATCTCTGGTAAGGAGTAGGATGAGGAACGAGTACACAACAGCAAGTTTAAATCTTCTGGCAAGCAGCATGGCATGTGGGGTGGTCCCAACGGCTCTGAGGAGTGCTGCACATTTTCATCAATGCAGGCAGGATGCTGGGACTGATGGGGAGGGGGGAAGGTAGACAGAGGAGTTAGAGGGTGTGGGCTCCGAAGTGGATTTACAGAGCTAGATTTTGACATGTGGAGCATGAAGAATTAAGGGGGCCCTGGAAGAAAGTAGTGCTAGGAGGGCCGATGTGAGGAGATATGAGGCAAGTAGGAAGTAAAGGGTGGGCTTAGGAATGGTCATTTTGCTACTGAGGCTCATGAGCAGGTTTGGAGGAAAAGGGGTTGGAGTGACAGGTAAAAGGTTTTGCTTTGCACTGTGCAGAGGAGGAGGTACCCAGGTATATTTTATGTTTTGTTTTGAGGGGTGGGAAGTGGTGCAAAAATGTGAAAGTTGGAAATGGAGATGTTTCAGAGGATTGAAAATGGAGCAGCTGATAAGAGGGGAGTGGCTAATGCCTTATTTCACAGGAACTCAACTTGCCACTTTAAGGGGAGGTCTATAATGGAGGTAGGGAAGGAGGGGGAAAAGATTTAGGGGAGTGGGCGGAGTAATCGTGTATGTAAGACGTTGGGGCTGTGGAGGGAGGGCGGGACAAAATACCCCCTGGGAGAATAAGCAACAGTTAAAAGCAGTAGCAGATTAAAATTACTGAGAGTTAGGCTCAGCAGTGATAGAAGCAACAGCTAAAAGTTCAAAACCAAGCGCCAAAACAGGGTTTAAGATGGGGGCCAATGGGAGCATGGCTTCAGCACACATCAGCATATCGGTGTTAAGCTGCCAGAGAGCTGGACTTTGAGTCGAGGGCTGGCATACCTTTGTTATTGCGGGTGTCGGGATACCCGGAGTGGCCAGTGGAGCTGAAAACTGGGACTGCCGGCTTGTGGTGCCCAGTCAAGGGCTGATGCAGCCTAGAGTGAAGAAGAAAAGAGGGAGAGGGGTTAGAACTGTAGGTCACTGCATGCAGCCCGGTTAAAGCGGGGAGTGGGTCTGGAAGAACAATGGGTGTGGGAGCGAGTGCGAGATCTAGGAGGGGAGGAGGTGGGTAGGACACTGATTTAGTAAAGGAGGGGGAGGGAAGGGGTTTCATGGGCCAAGGCACCAGAGCTAGGTGTAAAAAAAATAAGCAGGTTTGGGGGAGGGGGAGACTAGGGCTCTGTGGCTGAGAGAGGCAAACAGTGAGCAGACAAGCAGGCTTAGTATAAATGCACTACAATTCCAGCCAGATAGAAAAAATAGCAATTAGTGCACTTAAAAAAAAACAAAAAAAAAACACCAGTTAAGACAGCGAGTTAGATTTGAACCGATTTAAAGTTTAACTACAAACAAAATACCCTCCGGGAGTGTAAGCAACACAGTTAAAAGTAGCAGATTAAAATCACCGAGAGTTAGGCTCAGCAGTGATAGAAGCAATAGCTCAAAGTTTAAAACCAAGCGCCGAAACGAGGTTTAAGACTGTGGCCAATGGGAGCTTAGCTTCAGCACGTGTCAGCCAATAGGCATTAAGCTGCCAGACAGCCAGGCTTCCTAGAGTCTAGGGCTGGTGTACCTTTGTCCTTGTGGGCGGCGGGATCCCTGAAGTGGCCTAGAAATGTTTTCTTTCCCAGTGGAAAGGTAGGCTGAAATTGCAGCTAAGTGGAGACTCAAGGATGAGGCCCGATTGCAGCTAGACCAAAAGGGAAGAAACAGAGGCCAGAAGGTCTAGTTGTCCTTTGCACCAGATTGAAAATCTTTTCCATTTAGCTGCATAGGCTTTTTCTGTGCTTGGCTTTTTAGCCATGCGAAGAATTTTCAGAACTTGTTCTGAATACTGTGCATCTGGGAATTCAAACTCCTCAGGAACCCGGGATTTGAGTTGAAGGGATTCCAGGTCTGGATAATTCACCCTTACTTGTGGTAGGGTTAGGAGACAGCGAGTCCGAAGAAGTCAAATCTGCTTTTTGTGGGACATGGCCAGCAGAAGAGTATTCCAGGCTCGTCTTGGCCAGTCTGGAGCTATGATGATCATGGTTGCAGGCTGATCCCTGAACTTCAGTAGCACTCTGTGTTAACAGGGGAAATGGGAGGGAAAGCATACAGAAACTTCCCTGTCCAGTTCAAAACTAGTGCATGTGCTGGGAGAGTGCCCATTGCTGGGGGTCTGCAGCAGTATAGAGGAAGCTGGTAGTTGAGGTGGGATGCAAATAGGTCCATTTCTGGTGTGCCCCACCTCCTGAAGACTGTGGCAAGGATTTGTCTGTTCGGAGTCCATTCATTGTGACCTCGGCTGATGCAGCTCAGAGCATCTGCCAGGGTATTGCCCTTGCCTGGCAGGTGTATGGCAGAGAGACTCTCACCCAGGAACCAGATTCTCATGGCTTCTGTGCACAGGGCAGCAGACCTCATGCCACCTTGCTTGTTTATGTAAAACCCAGCAGTGGTGTTGTCTTATCTAAACAGTGTGTCCCATGACATGAGGGGGCAAAAGCTTTATGTGCCAGGTACACAGCTTCAAGTTCCAGAAGATTTATGTGGCTTTTGGACTCCTTTAGTGTCCAAGCACCACTGACTGAAGACCTGTCCAGATGAGCTCCCTAACCTAGTGGTGAGGCATCTGTGGTAATGAATTTTGAGGGAGAGGATAGCTGGAAGGGGATGCCCACTGAGAGGTTTTCTTCTTCCTTCCACCAGTCAAGAGCTTGAAGCAGTGTTTATGTCACTGGTAACTTGGACAGATAATTCTTATTTTGTGACCAGTGGGCTTGCAAATTATATTGAAATGTCCCTCATTTGAACCCTTACCCCTAGGACCACAGCTGTCATGGAAGCCATGTGGCCTAGGAGCTGTAGAAAATGCCTTACATGCCTAGCAGAAAAGAATGTGCTGCAGTCAGAAAGTTTTGACTTCTGTCCTGAGGAAAAAAGGCTTTTGCCTGCTGGAGTATTCAAGTCTGCTCCTATGAAGCTGAGGAGCAAAGAGGCTTCCAGATGGGATTTTTTTTGTTGATTAGAAACCCCAAAGAGGACAGAGTTTGTCTTGCGTAGTTTAGAGCCTCAGACTTGCTGAGGGGGTCTTGCTCACTATGAGCCAGTTGTCCAGGTACGGAAAGCCTGAGATGCCCCGCTTTCTCAAGTGTGCTGCCACTACAGAGGCACTTCATGAACACTCTGGGACCAGAGGTGAGGCCAAAGGGCATGGCTGCAGACTGGTAATGGCCTGAATGCTGCCTGAACCTCAAACTTTTTGTGGGACTGCCTTACTGGTATGACAATAGTTAGTCCTTGAGATCCAGGGAGGCTAGCCAGTCTCCCTGCTGCAGAGAGTGTACTGCCATTTGAAAGGTAATTATCTTGAATAGGTGCCTGTTTAGATAGAGGTCTATAAAAAAAAAAAAAAAGGTCGCCACTCCCCATTTTTCTTTAATGTCAGGAAGTATCTGTAGTAGAGACCTTTTCCATGCAGTGAAAGGGGAACCCACTACACCACTTTAGCCGGTAACGATTTTACTTCCAGCTCCCACAGGTATCTACTGGGGATAGGTGTTTTGACAGCTGGACCCTGAAGGGCAGGAAACTGCTTGAACTGTAGGGGTATACCTTTTTCCACTACCTCCAAGACCCATTTGTCTATGGTGATGTGGGTCCAAGCTTGGAGGTAGTGGGAGAGCCTGCCCCCTATTGCAGGAGGGGAGGCAACCTGATTGCAGTCAGGACAGATTGAGGCAGGGGCAGGAGTAGTGGTAGCTCTCCTCTGACCCCTCCTGCCTCTTCCCCCGAAATAACCTCATTTGCGAGAAATGCAAAAGGCACCATAGGATAGAATCAACTGGTGAAGCAGCCCCAGCCTCTATTACCCCTAGGTTGAAACTTCTGGGATGTAGAGTCTTTCTGCTTTGCTGCAATACCTTCATAGGTGGACTCTTACTCCACCACCTTTTTCATGTATGCTCAAGTTTTGTCCCCGAAAAGGGAATTCTTTTCATAGGGGAAGTCTATAGCTTTGGATTGCGTGTCCTGTGATAAATTAATTTATAGCCAGGCAAAACATCAGAGACAGCCTGAGCCATGACCCTTGTTGCTGTGTCATTCGTGTCTGCAGTCATGTGAAACTGGTATTTGGTGGCAACCAGACCAGATTTCACTGTTTCAGCAATGTTCTGGAACATCCTGTCAGATTTATGTGACAGAATGGCCAGGACAGAACTCCACAGACCCTTCTGGTACTTAAGAGTATGCTATGAGGACAGGCATAAAAGCAAAGAGGCTGTAGTACATGATTTTTTTTTTTTAGCCACAGCATCTAATTTTCATGACTCCTTTACAGACAGCATAGAGGTGAGAGGGCCCTTGGCCTCATCACAGGCTGCAGCCTGAACCAACCCTTTGTGGCTGGGATGAGTATAAAGAAAATTGGCTTCATTTTTAGCCAGAGGATATTTTCTATCCACTTTCTTGTCCATTCCTGACAAGTAGGGGCCTGCAGCAGCTTCATAGTGGATTTCTTGAAGGATTTGTATACAGGGAGCACAATCTTTTTGTAGAAGGAAGACCCATCATATTTTTATAGTCTTCATCATCATCCTTGGTGGACTCCTGAGCAGAGAGGTCTAAGGTGTTCAGCATGTGCTGGAAGGTCAGAAGGGAGGAAAGGTCCTCCTGGCCATCTGGAGAGGTACCAAAGCGTGGGTCAGGCAAAATGTCTGGCTCCTGAGGCTGGTCCCCAATGTCATCAATCATTATAGAATCAGACTTGTGCCGTCAGAAAAGGACCATTCAGCCCATCGAGTCTGCCCAATATAGCCCCCCCACCTCCCCTTTATCTCCTTCCCCTCTCCCCCCACCCCTTCCAAGTCTCATGTAGTTATCCCATGCTCTTGAATTTCTCCTCTGTATCCACCTTCACCACCCACTCTGGCAACCAATTACATGGTTGTACAACCCTCAGAGAACTCCCTCACGCCCCCTTAAATCTGCCCCTCACTTATACGCATGACCTATGGTGGTTTTGTTTTCTCAGTCTGAATATGCTATTTCTTAACCTTATTTATTCCCTTCATGTACTTGAAGGTTTCCACTATGCCCCACCCCACCCCGTCATTTCCAGCATATAAAGGCCAAGCTCTTCCAGCCTGTCCCCATATAGTCTCTACTTAGTTGAATGAACACCAACGAAACAGGCAAAAAAAGTAAAAAAAAAAAAAACCTTTATTTTGCTAACCAAATAGCTAAACTCTGGTGTCCACAACAGAAACTGACTTATTTGCCCGTTTTGTTGGTGTGTGTGCCACTACTTCATTCAACTAAGTATTGAACAAGGTTTGCTACCGTAACTGTGCCCCCACGGGCTCGACTGCAGCGCTGGGTTCTTTAAAACTGGCCCCATATGGTATCCCCTGGATCATCTTTGGCATCCTTTGTCCCCTTTCCAGCCTATCCCTGTCACCCTGCAAATGGAGCCTCCAGAATTGAACTCTATCCTCAGAGGCTTGCATTAACTCCCTACTGAAGTCCCCAAATGTGAATTTTGAAGCACAGAAATGAAAGCAGTGCTTCAGCATTCACCCTGTATATGGAAAGGTTTCCCTGGATTTCGTTAGCAGAAAAAGTATCAGGTAATATTTTACAAGGCAACAGCAGCAAGTTTCTGACTCCATGATTCTCTGATCTGACTCCAAAATTTGAAGCAGCGGGTCAACTTTACCCCCATTTTACTAGTGCTAATGCAAGCCCTGATACTCCATACCATCACCCTCTTCCTCCTGAATGTAGTAGCAGGATGCCCCAAAGGTTGAGACAGAGCTGCTAGGGTTAACAGGAGTAGAGGGGGCAGAGAGAAAGCCCTCCATACTCTAAAGTTTTATATAGGTGCCATGCCTTTGCCATTTCTTCTACAGGAGGTAAATTTTTATTAGGGTCAGAGACCTCAGTGGATGACTTTACCCTCTATGCTTTCATTGGCGTCTTCTCTTGCCTTGACACAGGGGGGCAGTGGTATGCTGGTTTTTACATAGTTTTTTCTGTTTAACAGACTCAGTGGTCTGTTCACCATTTCTCTATTTTAGCATGTCACCAATTTTTTTTTTTTTTTATATTTTCCTCTTTTTGCCTCCTTCTCTGCTCTCTGAGCCCACTCCTTCCTCTCAACCCTCCATTCCACCTTCGGTGGGATCTGCCCCTAGAGTGCCTCCCCTCTCCTTCCCTGCACAGTGGGGTCTGTCCCTCTTTTCGGTGGTCCGGATGGTACCGAGAGGCTATCATCTAGGGCTGCCGAGAGGGGTTTTTCCGTTTTCTCCCCTGATTTCCCCTGCCCTCTGAGACGTCAAGCGCTAGGACGACGTCCTGAGTGGCGATGTGCTGCGCGCCAAGCCCTCATCCGCCGCCGTCTCCCCTCCCGACTCCGGCGAGCGGAGCCGGGCTTCCATCCCCTCATTGTCGGTGTCCGACCGGGCTGGGCGAGGGTGATGCAGCGTAATGCTCTGGTTCCCACCCCTGGAGGGAGGAGAGCATCCGTCGGGACGCCGATCCTCCTCCCCGCCGACCCCGCCACCCGAGTCCATTCCCTCAACCCGGGTCGCCGGCGAGCGCTGCAGGTGTGGCGCCCCAGCGCCAACCTCAGCGCCACCGGCCGGCGAAAGCATGTCACCATTTTTAATCACTTCAGACTCATTTCTGAGGGGTCCTAGACTTGGTCAGTGGACCCCCCCTTAACAGGAGAAGCATTAATAGAGGCCATCTTTTCTAGTCTTTTGGCCCTCTTAATAGTTTAGGCAAACTGAGCAAAAATGTTCTGGACCCAAGTACTGCAAACAGGTTGTGGTTTTTGCCACACTTAGTTTTTAAAACCTGCGGGTCCAGTCTTTTTTGGCTTTTCTGACAATGTGCCAGAAAGCTGAAAAACATTGGTTCCCAAAACAGAAAAACTGTAAAGGCAGTCTGTTCCCTAGTGGTAAAGAACCTCAATTTAAAATAAGACTCAAATACAGAACAAAACAGCGGTTCCCAGTAAATAAGGGAGCCTCTATTAAAAATACCTTGAAAACCTAACTTCTCAAAACGCAGTATTATTTTACCTCAGAAAAGTTAAGAGGAACAGAGGGAGAGGAAAGTAGTTCCTAGGAACTGGCAAGGAATCACTAAAAACCCCTTAAAATGATAATGTAAAATACTTACTCAGCACAAAAGTAAAGATTTTGGCACAAACAAGCAAAGTTTCTCAGTCAGAGAAAAAATTCTGAAGCCCTGTGGGCTCTTAGCACATAGTCCTTCCTGCTCAATTTTCATTGGCCACTATTTTAACGAATATTCATGACTCCACCTCAGAGGCAGTTCAACTTGATCAGCTTACTGCTGCTAAAGGACTCCTGGGGTGAGAAGGTCTTTGCCCTCAGGGGGTCGATAGTCTTGTTGGCCTTCACGGTAATTGTGGCCACAGATGTAGGTTGCTGCCACACCGTGGAGGCCAGGTCCTCATGTGGACCTATCCATGGAGAAATGAGCAGAGGGGGACAGCTCGGGCATATCCAGGTGTTTCAACCTCTTGCATTGGGGGGGCCTGATCCTCAGTGATCCACCCGTCTGCCTCATGAATCTTCTAGAGTATCTCTAAAGGAGGGGTCCTCCAGAAGAGACTTGGGAGAGTGGATTTTGGATCCTCTGGATTGGGGTCTCAAATCCCAAAGCCGAGGAGTTGGCGGAGTCAAAGTTTGACGATGGGCTTCTGTCTAGAGACACAGCCCGTGGAAGCGGGATCTCCTGCAGGGAGGCCACAAGGCCCTGCCATTACCAGCTACCACGGTAGGACGCTAGGTCTGTCCTGAGGTAGAGGGGCAAGACTCCACTGGAGAAAGGGATCTCAGCGTGGGGTCCGTGCAGACCAGTGTGGAAACTGCAGCCAGTTGACTCAGGTCCAGCTCAGAGACCAACTGTGTCTTGGTTTTAGACCACCAAGACTGTAGTGCCTCCCTGAAGTCCACCTGAGGCAGTGGAGGAAGCTGGCAGATGGAAGGCTAGCCTTGGAAAGGTAACCCTGGTGTCGTATAGCCTGGTGTCGGGGAATGGTAGCTCAGCGCACCACAGGGAGAATACTCCGGCATCAGATATCCTGGCATGGAGTAACCTGGCGGTAAATACCCTGGGGTGAAAAGTAGTGAGGCACAGGAAAACCTGGAGTCAGCAAGCCCAGCAAAGGCACAATGGCGGAGCCCAGGGTTCTGCAGCAAGTCCCGACTGTGGGTAACCAGGTGTAGGCCCCAAAAGAGGAGCAGAGGGACCAGACTGTGGGAGTGAAGGGCCTAGTAACGTTAGGTGTGGCGTCAGACCTTCCAGAGGAGGTTCTGGCATCAGTCCCAAAGGGACTGAAGGTCCCATGAGAGTCTGGGGCGGGACAGCTGCCCCAGACGGGGGAGCATATGGTGCAGCAGACACTGGCTCTTGAGGGAGGGCTGGTGTCAGGTGTTCTGGTCCTACCACCAGGGAGGTGTCAGGTGGACGCCCCCTGACTCTGCATGTACTGGCAAGCCATGAGTCTCCTCCAAAGGAGGTGGAGGAGGAGGAGGATCCAGAGAGGGACAACCCTCTGGGGAGGGCTGTGGCAGAAGTGGTAGCGTGCACGGATCTGGAGGATCAATGTCGGGCCTTTTATCGGGGCCTGAAAAATGCGCAGTGGCTGGGCAGATGCCACAGGAGCTGGCGTGTGGCTTATCGGTCTGAACCAGACGTTCGTCAGAGAAGCAGATTACCAACTTATTGGCCACACCACCAGGCTTAGGCCCTGGAGTTCTGAGGGGCCTAAGGGTAGCGGAGCTCTCTGGAACACCGGAGGCACCCACTTTAACTGTGACCAGCTCAGGTTGGGGGGGTGGGGAGAACTACCAAGGGCTGCTCCATGAAGGAGGAAGCTGGGTTAGCCGGTGGAGCAGTATCCGTGCCAACTGGAGGCCATGGGTGGGAAGGAGACTCATCGTGGTCCTGGTGTTTCTCCTTATGGGAGTCTGAAGAACCTCCCCGTGCTCTGGGCCCAGGCAGAAGAGAGGAATGGGCCTCTTGTGAGGGAGCAGAGTGCCACAGGAATTGCACTTGTTCTTATGAGACAAAGCATCAGAGAAGACATGCACGAAAAAAAAAAAAGGTTACTTTCTTCACTTTATAGAAAAGAAAAACTATGAAATACTCATCTAAAAATGGTGGTCAACTGAAGCAGTATCCTCCGCGAGGTCAAACGTGTGCAAGCAGACTGCGGGAAAGAACTGGAGGCTGGATGGTCCCCCGCCAGACACTGCTAGCTAAAGTTTTCTGTGGGGTCCTAGTGCCTGGCGGCTCTAGTCTCAATGGTTATTACCTAATGCAAAAGCCCTCAATGTAAGATCAGTATCTTCACTTGCTGCAGTAGTTCTGATGAGAAAAGGAAATATTGTGGCAGTACAAGCTGTGCCACGCTTTGTACTGGATATGAAGCAAAAGCACTAGAAGTTAGAGGGTGGGAACAGGAAGAGACTCAGGGAGACCATTTTCCAATTTGCCACTAAATAAAGATGGCAAACCATGAAAGTGGCTACGTACTGACAATGCTTTCAACAAAAGTGGCACATTAAAAATGTAACCATTTCAAAAACATGAAAATCATCATTAGAAGTGTTGCTTTCACTTGTTGATTTAGGCTAAATTTAAGACAGATCATCCCAGATCAAAGTCAGATCTATGGTCAAACCAAAGATATTAAGAGGGTGGCCTAAAGGTCTAAGAACACCATGCAGATTAACACAGGGTCAGTTTTACCTGGACATCTTTATTCATGCTTATCTGTCCAGCCTTTTATATTAGCAAAAATTGACATCTTTTTACATGAATTAATTGAACACGAACACATTTTAAATAGGAAGAATATTAAATTATCCAAGTGCAGATACATTGCCATTTCCCTTTCCTGCCAACATCCCTTCCCCCTCACAAAAGAAGAAACAGTAAAGTGCTTGAAATCAGTGAAACCACAAGGCTATGCAAACAGGACTAAGAATTGAATATTCCAGTGCTAACTGTGCGGGGCGCCCCATCTGAATCACTGCAAATCAGTCTCTTCATGCTACAAGCACCATTCACAGGCATTTCCATCAGGCTCTGGGTCCTTCAAGACTGAATTTGGCAAGGAGACAAGAGAGAGACACAAATTAAGTTAGCCTCTACTGTAATTTAAGTAACATTTTCCTTTAAGTCAACAACTTTCAGACCACCAATACCCTTTAATTTGTTAAAAAGATATTGTAAAACCATATTAGGCATTATAGTATTAAAGCAGATAATTTACTAGACTCAAACGGTGAGGTTAACCTGTATTCTTGTCTGTGGTGAAAAAGTTACTGTATTTACTACAAACATTTTATTTTCATTCCTAGTTATCTCAAGGGATGAGATTTGTAAAAACTGCTGCTGTCCATATTCATTGACTTGCGTCATTTAAAGGAGAATACCCCCCAAATCTCCACTAAGTCCGACTGCTTACTGTACCTCACCACTCGCTCATTGCTCGTGTCCCCGCCTCCATGACACTGCCAATCTGGGTGCCTACTGCAGCAGGTGTTGCACTCTGTATGCAAATGATCAGTGTTTGTACAACTCGCACTGCAGCTACTAAGGTGCGACTTAATCCTACTGTGACACTCCCTATTATAACAAGCATTTGTCAATGCCGAATCTTTGCTTGCTGGCATTGGTAGTGTAGGGGTTAGAGAGATGCATAATAGCAATGGCAGTGAAGTATTGAACTGAAGCCAACCCTACCACCACCCTGCAGAGACCAACAGGCACTGGGGTGTGCCTTTGGGTCATCAGGCATAACTGCCACGCCATTTCTCCACACCCTACCCTGCAGACACTGACAAGTGTCACAGTGTGCATTGGAGTCTTTGGGCCTTATGCTCACCCCATTCCACAAGAAATATGGTGAGATGGGTGCAGTATAGGAGAATGGGGTGAACTTTGGGGCCAAATAGTCCAAGGCACACCTAGATGCCTGTCACTGGCTACAGGGTGGGGGTGGAATGGCAGGAGTATTACATGTGACAATCCCAAGTCACAGCCCTCATGCCTGTCAGTCTCTACAGGGTGGGGCGTTATGGTTGGAAACCCTAACGTCCCAGGTGTTCGTTGGTATTTTCACTCCAAATTTTAAACCTGGGTTTTTTGACACCCCCACCTCATGAACAATGGCTATATCAGTTCGTTAGCAGAAAGCTGATTTTGCACAGGGACTACGCCATTTGGCACCACTGGTGCAAAATTACATTTCAAACAGGATGTGAAAGATGACAGCTGTACTGTTCATGGGGAGGTGTAAAACATGGCAATGTTGAAAATCTGGAGTGAAAATATAAAGCACTGGTGAAGTCACGAGCATGTGTAGAAAGTACGCAACGCACACTTGTAATTCGTTTGGGGATTTATTTATTTTTAACACACACACACGCATTCTGGGACCTCCGCTCATGAACAGTGTCACTGATTTTCTTAATCTGTCCTGAACACCGATGGGTGTGAAAAATGACAGTGTTGACAATCTGGACTGAAAATATTACAAATTAGTGAACTTACGAGGGTGCGTGGAAACTGCAATGCACGCTCGTAAGAGTCATTTTATGGACTTTTGTCACCAAATTTTCAAAATAGCCATTTTAAAGACCTCTGCTCATGAACAGTGTGATTTTCTTAATCTGTCCCGAACATTGATTTCGCACACCGACTGCACCATTGTGTGCTACATGCGTGGAAACACATTTTGGGTGAGAGGTTAAAAATGACAGCTGTACTGCTCACAAGGAGGTGTGGTAGAATGGCAGTGTTGAAAATCTGGAGTGAAAATATTAATTCGCGAACTTACGAGCGTGCAAAGGAACTATGCAACACACGCTCGTAATACAGTCATTAAGGGAATTTTCTCACCAAATTTTCAACACAAGGTTTTGGGGCCTACCTCATGAACTGACACCGTTTCATAAAATCGGTCCCGAAAGGTAGTCCCGCACAGTGACCGTGAAATCACCTTGCGGGACCGAACAAAATGACAATGCCAGAATTCATGAGGTGGGGTCCCAAGAACCCCACGTTGAAAATTTGATGAAAAAATTCTCCAAAATGCCTGAGATATGCATCAATATTGAAAAAACCCTATTTATTCCATTATACAGCTTACCAGCATTTCCTCAGTTCATGGTCTGCTTTGAAGAGTGCAGACGTGTTCCCCGTCCACCGAAGATCGTGCCGACTCCGAGGGAAGTATGGGGTGAGGTGGGGAGTGTGGGGAGGCAGGGGTGCATTGGTTGGGGGCAAGACAATCGAGGACCTTTTTGTTTTAGGTCTTTCTTTTAGGGAAGACTACGGGACTTTGCCACGCTGGGGTGGGCTCCCAGCGTGGCACCTGAGAAGTGTGTTGGAGGCACTGAGTCATTGGATTTAGCACCCTCGTTAGCTGTATCGGGGAGCGCATGAGCACGCTGAGTGGGCCTCAGCTGCAGACCTGTGTAAACCATGGGGAACTGTCTATGACAGTTCAGATGCAGTGCCGATGTAGACAATTTGCATACTGCTGACGGTATACAAATTGTCTGTGGTGTTTTCCTTTCAACTGTACGCCACTGCATCTGAACGGCTGTCAGAAAGCTCAGACATTCATTGGTGCAGTGCAGCCATGCCTGCAAAAGGGAGGAGGGCATTGGAAGTGGGGGAGGCACACCTACAGTACATACTCTCATATGGTTGCACTATGTTTCTGCACAAGAGTGCAAGTAAACATAAAAACTGCAGAGAACTGGCTGACAAAAACAAAATCTGGCCAGAGCAGATAGGGCTGTGAGAAGCTGCCAAGTGAGCAAAGTTACACGTATGCGTAGAAATTATTGAACCTGCGTAGTGCGGCCATTTTTGAGGTGTTGTAACAAATGCTCAACATGGCCTTTTTGCGACCCCTCCTCATGAAGAGTGCCAGTGTCATTTTGTTCACTCCACCTGAAAAGGTGATTTTGCAGAGCAACTGTGCAATTCTCTGCCACAGGTGTGAAAACATGTTTTGGGCAGGATATGATAAATGACAGCTGTACTGGTAAAAAGGAGGTGCGCAAAAATGGCAATGTTGAAAATGTGGAGGGAAAATATTATAACTTACCAAAGTTGAGCATGCGTAGAAACTGAACACGCTTGTACCGCAGTAATTATTTCACCAAATTTGCAACATGGGTTTTTTGGCACCCCACCTCATGAACTGTGCCACCTTATCGCGGAATCGTCCCAAAGGTGGTTCCGCAGAGACACCAAAAATCACCTTTTGGGACTGAGTAATGAAATGACGGTGAAAGCTTTCATGAGATGGGGTCCCAAGAACCCCATGTTGAAAATGTGGGGCCAGAATTCCAAGAAATGGCTGATCAACATAAGTTGAAAACCCCACTGAATGGCATTATAGCGTGCTTGAAAAAAAAATAAATACTCACCGCAGTAATCTTTCTTCCAAGGGATCTTTTAGCATCAGTAACTTCAGCAGTTAGCTGGTTAGGTGCAACTGCCCCGGAGGTGTGCCTTGGAGTAATTCAAATGAGCTTAGGGCAACAGACAATCAGAAAACAGGAAGGGTAGTGAGCTGAGAGCGCTGCTGAAGGAGTCAGAATTTTTTTGAAGGAAAAACTAGAGCTAATGCCCTGAAAAGAATCAACAGGATTCAAAAAACAGGCAAATATCCACAAAAGTGGAAACAAACACCACGAGTTAAAAACTCAAGAAAAAAAAAAAATTTGGTAAGAGATGTGATAAAGAGCCCTTCTCAGACAGGTGAACCTGTGAGGAAGGGTGGGAGCTTACTGATGCTAAATTGACCCCTTGGAAGAGAGTTTACTGCAGTGAGTATTTTTTTCTTCCTACACCAGGAGTCCTTTAGCATCAGTAACTTTAGCAGACTACCGAGCAGTACCAAGTGAGAGGTGGGCTGAGAACCTATTAGGAAAGAGGCTCTGCAGAACCACCCTGCCACATTTGGCATCAGATCTGGTCTGCACATCCAAATTGTAGTGATTCACAAAGGTGTATTCAGATTTCCAGGTAGCTGCTTTTCAGACCTCCAGTAGAGGAATGTCCACTGCTGCTGAAAGCGAGGCTGCCAAGCCCCTGGTATAGTGGGCCCTGAACCCCACTGGAGGTTGGTGACCAGCTTTTTCGTAGCAGAATCAAATACAAGAGACCTACCCACAGGACAAATTCTCTTGGTAGCTGGTCTTCCCCTGCCTACATAGCCATAGGTGGGGAACAACCGAGAGGAAGAGCCTCTGGATAGTCTAGTATGTTCTAGGTAGTAGAAGATTGCGCTTGACATCCAAGCTGTGGAGCTTTTGCTCACCAGGAGTGGATCTCTCAGTAAAGAAGACAAGCAGAGTAATGGACTGGTCCAAGGGAAGTCAAACCACCTTGCAGAAATTCTTGTTTGTCCTGATCCCAAGTTTTTAGCAGTGAGGGAAGACAAAGTGTCTCAGTGCACCGGGCCTGTAGCTCTGAAACCTCCTGGCAGAGGAAAAGGTTACCAAGAAGCCCGTTTTCAAGTTACAAACTATGTGGGCTGTGGACATAGGATCGAAGGGTGGCTTCATGAGCCTGTCTATGCAAAGGTAGGACTCAGGAGAAGAGTCTCCCAGATTACAAGCTGGGGGTGCAAAAGTCCTTTGAGAAAACTAACATGATGTGGGGAAACTATGGATTTTTTTTCTTTCTCACTGAAAGGTAGGCCGAAATAGCCACCCAGAGTAACCTGAGGGAAGACGGTTTCAAGACCGACGCATGTAAGAGTACCAAGCAATCTAGCAGCTGAGGGTCTGAACTGAATGGGATTCAACCTTTTTGCTCTTGCACCAGAGGGAAAACCTTTACATTTGGCTGCATAAGTTCTTAGTGTGGGATTCTTTTAATCACCCTCAGATCCTAAGGACCTGTTAAGAGTACTGTAAAGATGCAGACTAACTGTTCCAGAACCAGGCCTTGAGGTGGAAGGAGTGTATGCCTGGACACTGCACTCCTGTCTGAGGAAGGGTCAAGCAGGTAGTGAGTTGGAGGCAGGCGAATGGACTGCTGCAGGGCATTGAGAGGAGAGGGTACCAGGCTTACTTGGACCAATCCGGAGCCACCAGAATTCTAGATGCAGGCTGTTGTAAGAGGTTCAGAAATACCCTGAGAATCAGGGGAAAGAGAATGCATACAAGAACCTCCCTGACCAGACCAGGATCAAGGCATCCAGAGGATGCGATCCCAGGACTGAAGCCTGCAACAGAAATGAGGAAACTGGAAGCTGAGGGGACAGAAACAGATTCACCTCTGGGTGCCCAACCACCTGAATATCATGGCTAGCACTTGTTTGTTCAGAGTCTGTTAACTCTAGCCCTGACTGATGTGACTAGAGCCTCTACCTGGGAGGAGAATCGCTGAAAGGCCGACTCCCAGGTAGAAGGAGAGAGACCAATTTTTATAGTGCCTGCGAACAGAGTACTCGTGATCTGGCCATTGAAGTAGTGTCTGTTCAACTCTTAAGTTTGTCCTTTTATGACAGGAGCAAATGCTTTGAGCTAGAAAGATTTCTCAGAGTTCCAAAAAGATATAACATTAGCTGTGACTTTGGAGAGTCTAGGTGCCACTTACTGAGGCACTGTCCAGATGCACTTCCCACTACAAGGGGAAGGAGTCTGTGGAACTGGTCCGCTTTAGTGTACAGCTTTGAAAATTGTTGCTCTCTGAGACCAGCAAGCTACAAGGGGACTTCCGGGTGACTTATTCTGTATCTGAACCTTGGGGCCACTGCAGGCACTGAAGCCATGTGTCCCAATAGCCTGAGGAAATGTCAAAGTTGTGATTTTCTCAGGACCACATCACATACTGAACCAGTGAGGGTTAAAATTCAAACCCAGTTAAGTGCTTGCTGGCTGGTCTTGCTGTCCCTGGATGAAGAAAATTGCCAATGAGAGACATCTTGAATTCATGCCTGCGTAAGGAAGGCATATCCTTCTTGGATGCTGGGAGGGTTCCAGGTGAGACTTTATTTAGATTTACCCAGGAACCCTGAGACTACAGATTGAGCTCTGTAAGGGGGAAAAGGGACTCCTTGACCTGAAAAGGAGACTTCAGCAGGCTAATCGCAACTTGGGTGTAGCTAGAGATGCCCAGATTCCTGAGGCATGCTGCTACCACTGCCCAGCACTTTGTAGGACTCTTGGGGCTGAGGAAGGCCGAAGGGCCACAGTGAGCCTGCCCTTTTGTGTGTGTGTGTGTGTGCGCGCGTGTGACCTCTAACGTATATGGAAAAAAGGGGGCCCTTTTTGGCAGGAAGGCTAGTTCGTCTTCCTACTGTAAGGGCTATACGAGTAGTAGTGACCATCTTGAATTTGGGTTTTAACAGCAAGATGGAGCAACTCCCTACTTGTTTTCTATGTCAGGAATTACATGGAGTGTGGGCCCTTCTTTTGATGGCCAGGGACCCTCACCACCATTTGCAAAGCTAGAATGTTTGTCTCACTCCAACAGAAATATCTGTGTTTGGGATATCGACAGACATGGAAACACATGAAGTCTGCACATGCTAACATCAGGCTTTAGACTATGAAAACACCCCTGTACTGAGATAAGGCTGGGGAAAAATCTCAGCCCCCAATGCCCTCGGGAGGATGTTCTGTGGGACAGGGGGCCTTGTTTGAGATGGTCTGGCATCTAACAGTATGTTTTAATCACCAGGAAGTCATTGGCTTTAAACTGGGAGTCTGAGGGTAGACCAGTAATTCTAAGCCAGTCAAAGCACCTCAGAGAGATGGCATAGACTGCCCTGGAGGCGGCATCCTTGTTGTCAAGTGGAAATGGTATTACATAGCTTCCAGAGCAGGTTAGCTGTATCCACCAGCTCCTGTACTGAGAACCAGGACAGAGTTCCGTAGTGCCCTTTTTTTTTTTTTTTTTATTTAAAAGATTTGGCTGAAAAGCTAAGGCGGCAAAAATTTTGACAAGCATTTGCAGGTAACTAAGAAATTTATTTTCTTAATTCCTTATCTGCGGGGTTAGGAGGACAAGGAGACCCCAGCTTTCTCGCGAGCTACCTGATGCACTATACTCACATGGTTGGGATGTAAAGACAGGCACTCAGGATTGTTAAACAATTGATATGTTACTGCATTTATTTATTCACACTTCCAGACCGCTTGTAAACCTCTGCCACAGAAGTAGGGGTTTGAAGCAGTCTCATGGTATTTATAATTTTTATTGTAGACAGGGCTTTTAGCAGGTGGAACCCTTCATCTCCCTATCCTCACCTTGGAAGGACTCCAGAGAAGGAAGGACCAGGGTGCTCAATAGGTTTTGGAAAAAAACAAAGGCATAGGAGAACCTCCTTGGATACATAGGGCTCTACCTCACACAAGTTCTCATATCATCTGTATCAGCCTCACAGCAGCCCCTGTAAGCAGGGGCAAAATTAAATTTACCATCCACGGCATCACCCTCAGTCTCTGGGGCAAGAACTGTGGAAGAGTGTTAGCCTCTGTAGGCAGGGGCACCATAAAATTATTCATCAACTGTATCACCCTCACAGTCTATGGGAGAGAGAACTGTGGAAGTGTGTTTGCCAGCCCCAGTAAAGAAAGGACCCATTTTTTATAGGGCCTGAAACAGTTGCCATGCTTTTACCATAATTTGCAGATGGATTACTGTGCAGTTTTTCTATATGCTTTAAGCTGCCTGTTGTCTCACTACTGGCTTTCTCAGGAGCAACTGGAGCATCTATGTCCAGATAGTTTCTTTTAAGTCACTTCATCAGCAGTTGATCAAGCTTCCTTACTTCATCACTTCTATTTTATTTTTTAAATGTGAGGACCTTCGTAATTCGGAAGCTTTCATTTTTGGCTGGGATCTGGAGGGTTCCTCAGCACCGCCTTACATTTTAGTACTTTTGAATGGTCCCTTGTCTGAAGCCTTTGATATGTCCTCAGCCCTAATAATCAAAGATTTGTCTGCTATGTTTTGCCCAATTTAAGTAAAGCAAACCAATCCCGGACTTTACGAACTGAGTGCAGGTTTCTGTGAAACGCCACCAGCCAATCCTGCCCCAGTTAATTAGCTCTGTCTGTTGCCAGTGCCTTTTTCCCCCCCTGTGGTTGTAAAACTGGGATCTATACCAGTGCCAATCTTAACAGAAAACCCAACAATACTTGTCAACTGCCACAGGTGGCTGCTGGACTCTTACGGACAGTCCTGCGACAGAGGATACCTAGGTCCAGCTCCTTTATGTATAAACATAGTAGAAGAGCTAGTCTTAAAATGCCGATCCTGAGAAACCCCCAGGCACTGTCAAGATTTGAATTCCAAAGGAGTGCCTCGCGGTTAAACCTGCAAAGTCTGAGGTAAAAATCGGAAGCACCAAGGGAGGTAGACAGTGAAAATGCCGACCTCCCACACAGCGATGGCTCAATACCGACGCAGGTGTTGTGCCACCAGATCAGAGTGTTTTCTGTGGGGCGCTGGGCCCCCCGCACCCCCTCCGAACTTAAGGATTACCAACTCCAGGTCAGAGTTGGTCCTGGAAGGGGGCAGAACACTGTGGTAAAAGTGAAACATGGAAAAGGACCATTACAGTGACTGTTGCCGTAACGGTCTTTCATATTCCGCCATCTGGGTGTCTAGCAGAAGGGGTGCACCGTAAAGAATAAGGCAACTGACCCCAGTTTGACGGTTCCCACAAGAATTTGGTCAGAAAAGAGGAAACGTCGAAATAAAGCACCCGCAATAATTTTACTTTTAAAATTAACAGTGGCGGTAAAAATAAAGTCAAAATAGCGCAGGCACCAATGAATCTGTCATACTTTCACTTAGCACACTTAAAACAAACGTGAGGAACACTTTACCCAGATAAGCATTAGGAGGCTGTCAACAAGGAAAGTAAAGATACCTCGGGGCCAATGTTGCTCAATCCAGTGAAGAAATTCTGAAGCCTTCAGCAGCTCTCACTCAACTCACTACCCTTCCTGTTTTCTGATTGGCTAGTGCCCTCGGCTCATTTGAATTTCTCTTAAGGCACACCTCCGAGGCAGTTGCACCTAGCCAACTAACTGCTAAAGTTACTGATGCTAAAGGATTCCTGTGGTAAGAAAAGTAGTGTTACGTAAGAACTTACCATAACAGTAGATCTTCGAGAACCGCTCTTGCAGCAGGTTACACCATTAGGACTGTAGCCGGCAGGAGTCAGGACCCCACGGAAATCTTCTAGCTAGCACTCTTCAGCAGGGACCACCTCCGTCACATGTAGTACATAAGGAGGCGGTCCCGCCAGATTCCCTAGTTCTCCCACCGGAGACTCCCAGCCGCAGGATGACATCAGAAGGGGAGACCGAGGATCGCCCAACAGAAGAAAAGAGCGTAAGCTCCTGCCAAGGCCTGGTAGGCCATACCTCCTCCAAGGGGGAATGGTGGCCGGGAAGGCACCTGCTGCAAGAGCTGTTCTCAAAGATCTACTGTTACGGCAAGTTCTTACGAATCTGTACTATCTTACTTGAGATACAGCTCTTGCAGCAGGTTACACCATTAGTACCGATTCCCACGCAATAGCGCCTGTAAGCATTCTGGGAGGGAGAGAATAGGAGAGATCTTGAACAAGCCCTGACTCTAGGACAGAAGACCCTGTAGAACGGCCAGGCCGAAACCGTCTCTCCGCCGTGATGTAATATCCAGGCTATAGTGCCTAATAAATGTGTGCACAGAGCTCCAAGTAGCTGCAGCACAAATGGCCGAGGTGGAGACGTTGCGCAGTGCTGCAAAGGAGGTGGCCACCCCCCTTGTCGAGTGGCCCGGACTGTACCCGGGAGGGGCTTCCGTTTGCTGTTGTAGCAAAATGAAATACACTGGACAAGCCAGCGAGAAAGGGTCTGCTTTGAGACTGGATGGCACAGCACCCTCTCAGCGAAGGAAATGAATAGTTGCTCCGACTTACGAAGCTGTTTAGTTCTGCTCAGGTAGTACCTTAAGGAGCGGTGAACATCCAGGGTGTGAAGTAACGCCTCTCCTCTATTAGAATACTTGGGAAAGTACACAGGCAGATCGATGTCCTGGTTGAGAGTGAGGGTAGAGACCACCTTAGGCAGGAATTTAGGATCTGTCCTCAGAGACACTCTGTCCTGGTGGAAAATTAAATAAGGCTCCTTGCACATGAGAGCATGAAGCTCGGAAACTCTCCTTGCTGACATGACGGCAACTAAAAGTAACGTTTTCCACGACAAAACGCAGCTCGCAATCTGCGGCAGGTTCAAAGGGAGGACGCGTGAGTTGTTCCAGGACAAAGAGCAAGTCCCAAGGAGGAACGGGATCCCTGATGGGTGGCCTAAGGTATAACACCCCTCTCAGGAAGTCTCGAGAAGCATCAAGCTGTGCCACTGTACGCTGTCCTACCGGGAAGTGGTAGGTGGAGATCGCGCAGAGGTGCACTTTAATGGAGGAGTAGGCGAGACCCGAATGGAATAGGGAAAGCAGGTATTCCAGCACCCCTTTCACTGGGCATTCTAAAGGGGAAAGGCCGCGTGCTTGCGACCACAAGCAAAAACGGCACCACTTCATGGCGTATGTTGCATGCGTTGCCGGTTTTCTGGCCGCAGAAAGAACTTCCGCAACCTCTTGAGAGACCCCATGTCGCATAATGGCTATGTCTCTAGGAGCCAGGCTTGCAGGTTCAATGAGCGCAAGTCCGGGTGGACTAGTGAACCCTCCTCCTGAGACAACAGATGGAAGCTGAAAGGCAACGGAACTGGAGGTTCCCGGGACAATTACGTCAGCATGGGGAACCAGATCTGCCTGGGCCAGAAAGGTGCCACCAGGATCATTGTTGCGTGCTCCCTGCGCAGTTTGAGAAGAACTCTCTGGATCAATGGGAAGGGAGGGAAAGCGTAGAGGAATCTGCCTGCCCAGAAGAGGGACAACGCATCTCGCCAGAAGACACCAGGCCCTGGATCTAGCGAGCAAAAATTGGGCAGTTTTGCGTTGGATGGGGAAGCGAATAGGTCCAACTCTGGAGTGCCCATCGAAGAAACAGATCCTCTGCTACCTCCTGAAGAAGTTCCCACTCGTGGGACTCTGGCCTGGGAGCGGCTCTGGGCCATCTGCTCTTGATTGTGTGTCCACTCCGGGAACGTGAGCTGCAATCAGGCTCGCGCCGTGTCAGATTACCCAATCCCACACTCTCATAGCTTCCCTGCAAAGGGGGTAAGAGTGTGCGCCTCCTTGTTTGTTGAGGTAATACATCACCGCTGTGTTGTCTGTCTGAAGCAGAAGAGTACTAGACGGAATTTCTGACTGAAAGGCCTGCAGGGCGTAAAGAACTGCCCTCATCTCCAGCACATTGATGTGGAGGTGGGCTTCCTGAGGGGCCATGTTCCCTGGGACCTCATCCCATTCGGGTGCGCTCCCCACCCCAGCCCTGAGGCGTCTGTGGAGAGGATTGCCTCCGGGGACGGTGCTGTAAACGGGACACCCGCAGAAAGTGTCCCTGGGTCTAGCCACCATTGCCAGTCTCGAATCACGGCATTCGTGATCCTGACCGGATGCTGCATGTGGTCTTGCCTTTGGTCCCACTGCACCTTGAGCATCCACTGAGTTACCCGCATGTGGAGTCTTGCCAAAGGGACGGTTGGAATGGTTGCAGCCATGTGTCCGAGCAAGCGAAGAACCAACCTGGCGGGGACAGTCTTCTTCACTGAGAGATCCCTGATGAGGGATCTGATGTGTTCCGCTCTTTCGTTGGGAAGAAAGGCCTTCCCTTGGATGGTGTCCAGAACTGCGCCTATAAACTGCAGCTTCTGGGATGGTACGAGGAGGGACTTTTCGTAGTTAATGTCCAGAGATTGGAACAGATCCTGGGTGCTCTGAATAGCCCGCAACAGCGCCTCTTTGGAGGCAGCCATGAGAAGCCAGTCGTCCAGGTACGGGAACATGTAGTGGCCCTGTCTCCTCAGAGACGCTGCCACGACTGCCATGCACTTGGTAAAGACCCTTGGGGCCGAAGATCGTCCGAACGGAAGAGCCCAGAACTGAAAGTGGTGGCCAAGAAACTCGGAGCGCAGGAACCTCCTGTGCGCGTGAGCTACTGGGATATGCAGGTAGACGTCCTGCATGTCCAGGGACACTAAAAAGGTGTCCTTTTTCAGCATGGGAATGAGTCCTTGGAGGGTCACCATGCGAAAACTTTGTAGGCGACTGACATGTTGAGGTCACTGAGGTCCAAGATTGGACGGAGGTCCCCTGTTTTCTTCGGAACCAGAAAGAAGTGGGAATAGTATCCGGATCCTATCTGGTTCTCTGGGACATACTCCACCGCTCCCTTTTGCAGGAGCGAGAGTACCTCTTGCCTGATGAGTGATCTGTGCTGACCCGAGTAACGGGAGAGCAGAGGAGGCCTTGTGGGTGGCTTGTCCACGAATTCTATAAAGTGGTCTCTTCTGACCAACTGAAATACCCACCTGTCTGTGGTTATGGACTGCCACCCTGGCAGGTGGTCCGCAATGCGGCCCCCGACCTTGGTGTCCCGTTGATCCTGAGGGGCGGGGCCCGGGAAGGAGTCATGCTGTGGCAGCTGAGGGTCCAGTGGGCTGGGCCGGCTTAGCTGGGTCGCTGGCTTCGGCCCGCGGACAACTTCCCCTGGGCTCTGCAGGAGAAGGAGCCCCTCTGTTGCGGGCCGGCGCGGGACTGCTGTCTCTGCATCCGGCCTCGAAACCGGCTTTGGTTCCTACGAAAGGAACTAAGCTTGGGTCTGTACATAGCCCGGACATACCGCACCGCCTTCCCGGCCTCTTGAAGTTTGGTGAGGACCTTCTCTGAGGACTCACCAAAAAGAACAACTCCATGAAACGAGGCGTCCAGAATGTTCTTCTGGACGTCTGGGGTGAATCCAGAGACACGGAGCCATGAGTGTCTCCGGAGGCATACGCCTGAAGCTGCCGCTCTGGCCGAGGAGTCCATGGAATCATACGCGGCTTGCAGCACCTGGGTTCCCACGTCCGAACCTGTGTGAAGGAGTTGTAGCAGCAACTCCTTCTGCTCACCTTCTGGCATCTTTTCCGCCAGATCCAGTCCCTGCTCCCACAAGGCGTTCTGGAACTGTACCATGTGGGTTAAGTAGTTGAGGGATCTGATGACGCAGGTAGCAGATGCATAAGTGCGCCTGCCCATAGCATCCAGTTGCTTGGACTCTGGGTCTGGTGGCAGGGTGCTCAAATGTTGCGGCCTCTGGGACCGGTCATGAGAGGCTGTAATGACCAGACAATCGGCCAGAGGGTGTGATGCCAAGTACTGTTCCTCCCTAGGGGCCTTGTACAGGCGGTCAGCTTTCTTCGGCATCGCCGGAAGAGAGTGCGGATGTTTCCATGCTGCCTTGGTGACGTCCACGAATGTGTCCACCAAGGGTGGCACCACCAGAGGCTTTGGATCTTTTTGCCGAAGATATCTGGCAAGACAATCTCTCGGGGTCTAGTTCCTCTGCGTCCCAGCCCATGTTCTCCTGGATATGCCTCAATCTCTGAGAACGATGGGTCATCCGGAGATCTTGGAAGCTCACGTGGGTCCAGAGAAGGGACGTTGATCGGAGAGGGGATCTGGATCCGTCCGAGAAGTCCGATCCCGTGTCCTCCGTCGAAGGCGAATGATGGCGTCTTCTGGGTCTCTTTGGGCTGGGTGACCCTGAAGAGGATCTGGATGGAGGTCTCCTTTTTTCTAGTCTACCCCTAGGAGGATCCGTAGGTTCCTGGGGGGAAGGTACTCGGCCCGCGGGCCTGGGTGGAGTCGGAGGCACGGGGGCCGGTGGAGTCGCAGGTGGAGGAGGAGGAAGAGGAGGTGGTGTGGGAACCACATCCCTGTTTATGGTATCCCACCAGTAGGTGAACAACTCCTTGACCTCGGATATGCTGAGGCCCAACGACGGACCGGGCGCCGATAGCTGGTCGTCGGGTTCCGGCATCGGCACCCCAGGGGTCTCCGGTTCCGGAGAGGGTTCCTTGGGGGGTGCGACAGAACCGGTTCGCCTGCCTGGTCCTTGGGTGGGCTCGCTCCTCCGTGATCGCCTCCTGACCGACATCGGTGGGGGACGTAGGGGTTCTCCTCTCTGTAGGTGCGGACGTCGGTCCCCCGGCCGGCATCCGTGGCAGCAAAGGCCTAACCAGCGACAGGCATTTGGCGGTCGTCAGTTCTCGGGACCGGTGGTGCTTGGCCGACGTCGGGAGGGTCGGCGTCGGATCAGACAATCTCTTAAGTGAAGTCAGCTCTTTGGTTTTCCGCTGGGGAGGAGGAGGCAAAGAGACTGACCTGGCGTCTGGTTCCAAATGGCGGGAACCGGACTTGTGGTGGTGATGGTGGTCCCCGACAGGGCCTTGGAAGCCGAAGAAGTGGAGGGCCTGGAGGTCTTGGCCTGAGGAAGAGAGGAGGAACCCGAAAGAGTCTTCACTGCTACAGGGGGAGGCAGAGAGCGGGCCCAGGAAGGAGAGCGGTCAGACCGGGAGCTGGAGCTACGGGAGTCAAAGGCCCTAGACGGGGACTTGGAGCTCACCCTCTCCCTATGCTTCTCAAGGTGCCTCCGGGCCTTGTCCAAAGATTCCCCCTTAGAAGCTACGTCCATGGCTTTAATCTTTTCCTCGAGCAGGAACGCCTGTAGGGCCTTCTGGCGACGGATCCAGGTCCGGCTGTTGAACCCCTGGCAGAAGGAACAGGCCCGGGTGTCGTGGTCTGGGCCTAGGCACCGGACGCAGGCCGACTGCGGGTCTGAACGGGATCTGCTTCCCGCAGGCGCACTTGGATGGATGGCCTTCCATGGAGGTAGGGGGAGGACATCAGACAGCAACTATGCAGAAGAAACACTTTTTCCTAACGGAAGAACTTAACCAGGCGTCGCACGCTAGAAACGAACCGAAGGGTCGAGACATGCAAGTTGACTGTGGGAAAGAACTGGGGAATCTGTCGGGACCACCTCCTTATGTACTACATCTGACGTCGGGGGCGGGACCAACGTCGGAGGCGGTCCCCGCTGAAGACGGCTAGCTACAAGATTTCCGTGGGGTCCTGAAGCCTGCCGGCTACAGTCCTAATGGTGTAACCTGCTGCAAGAGCTGTATCTCGAAGTAAGATCCTTCTATTCTTCAGTTTGCGGTTCAGCTTTGAAGAGTGCAGACGGTGTCTTAGCCCAGAGAAGATAACAGCGCCAACCTCTAGAGGCAAGTATGGGGAAAGGGGGTGTGCCCAGTGGGTGGGTGGGGCAGGGGACCTGGGAAGACTACGAAGGCTTTTTTTTTTTGTTACACACACACACTTGTCAGGGGACGGTTTTCTTTGTTCATTTACTTTAAATTTACCTGGTAAGTATACTGAGCCGAAGCCCATTTTCAGAAATGACCTGGATTTACAAGAAACAGGAAAAAAAAAATTTGTGTGCACCGAGTTGGGCTCCCAATGTTATACATGAGTGTTGGGGGGTGGGTACATGATGCCGACATGGTAATTGGGCACCCGATCTCGGCAGAGGGTGGGGAAAAAAATACATTTTGGCACACAAGGGTGAGCTCTCAGTGTGCCACGAGTGGGGGGCCACATAATGCCGACACGGGATTGGGGACCCCGATGTCAGCAAGGAGACAAACAGAGGGAATGGGGAGGACAGCAGCAGTGGGAGGGTGTGAAGCAGGTTTTTTTGTTGCCTGTGCCGCCATCGCAACTGCACATAATGCGCAATTGCGATGAATGGCAGTTTTGCCATTCACATGACAGCGCCAGCTGTTATTCTGTAGTGGCCGATCATGGTGGAGGGTTTCAAGCTCCATCCTTCCGAAAGTCCAATGGAAAGTTTTACAATCGGCAGTTTTTAGAGCTATGATCGATCCCAAAATGGCTGTAGGCTCCGCCCATAGCCCTAAAAGTTCTTAAAGGCACAGAATGATCATAAAGAATGTGCCATAGTTTTGTCAACATAACCTGATTGACTACAATTTTCAAATGACAGCCACTGTAACCAACAGTATAGGTCTCAGTGATGTGTCCTATTATCTGTACCCAGGACAAACCTACAAATATTATTACGAAGAGCATGAACCCTTCTCAATACAGTACGAGCAGCAGCATTGTAAATGCCACAGCCAACCAGGGAGATCACAAATCACTTAGCAGTTATTTTCCTGGACTCCACAGTCAAACAGCAACATACTCTTAAAATTGCTATATGCAGTTTTAATTAAAAATAGCAACATAATCACTAAATGTTAGGATTTATATTGGACAATTGCCTAAGTATTTAAAACCTGAAACCCTTTGGAGGCAGTATGGCATAGTGGGCAAAGGGACTGTACTGCAAACCTGGGTTTGAATCCCATCAGCTCCCACTTGCATACTGTGTGAGCCTGAGCAAGTCACTTAACCTCCTTGCTCTTCCTGGTCACACCTGGAAACAAGTTCAGTCTTAGTGTGCCTTTCCTGGTTAAACAGTTTCCACTCTCCCTTTTCCTTTTCTGTAATAGATTGATCCAATGTTCTGCTATGCAGGGGCAAAGCATTAAATGTCACTAAAAATACCATCAACAGCTTAAAATATGTTACAGTTTCAGTTGGCATCCATCTGTATCCCCTTCCCCTGGGACGAGGCTGAAAATGGGCAAAACATGGTCTAGACCTCCTTCCTGGTCAACAAAAACTAAAGAATGCAACTTTTCCCCCCTTTGACTCGTCAACATTACTTAGTTGTCCTTGTTTCAAAATTGCATGCAGTGAAAATGGGTCACTGCATGTGAGGTGGGGTACAGAAAAATTGGTATAGGAGAAAGAAGACTAGCACACTTCTGTATCTGCTGTTCTAACAGTACATTAACGGCTATGTAAAACTCTGGCCAGAACCAATAGGGCTGTAGGAGAGGAATCCGAGTTAAAAATATTGAAAATCTCTTTTTTTATATTTGTACACCCACTTTTCAACACAGCCTTGTGAGGAACCTGCCACATCCCCCCCCGCCCCCGGCGACCCAAGTTTGTTCCCGAACCTGGGTCGCTGATGTGACACGAGGTAAGGCTAGATGCCTCAACCCTCTGCGCCACTGGGCTGGCAGGTGATGGTCTTTTAAACTGACCTGCCAATACAGACTGTGGACATGAAGACAGGAGAGCAGTCCCCAGTGTTGCCCATCCCGTAGCTTTTGCCAGCACTGAGCCAATATGGCTGTGGAGAGCTTTAAGGGGTGGCAAGAGTGTTGAAAAGAATACGAGGTGCTTTCACTGCACCAGAGTCAGATGTAACTGATACTGCTGCTATTACAAAACTGCAGCATGTGTGATACTAATGCATGTGCAGTTTGCCTCGTAGTCAGCCGTAACATGGCAGCACTGACCGGACTACATATGCGCCATACTCATATGCATAGTTTAAGTCAGCACTGGTAAAAGTAAGACCCTACTGAAAATGAGACACTGCACTTTAGCCAGTCTAATGTGCATCAGTACATTGTCCAAGTGGGTAAAATTAGGACCCCTCTGAAAAGGAGATCCTGCATCTCGTCAAAGCTATCCTGTGTTAGTACACTGCCAATATGGATAAAAGTATGACCCCACTGAATGACATACTGCATCTCAGCCAGGCTATCCGGCTGTGTCAGTACATTTTAACAATTCTATACCATCAAGAGGTTCTGGAGACATGTGAACACTGACATCAAAGCTTATTTCAACATTTTTCCAGAGCCTGTGTAATATGTTGCAGGTGTGTTTTACCTTTTAAAACAAACAGCCTTAACATTTGTTATAGTGATGTTACCAACAGGCATAATGAAGTCAGTTGCGTACACATATTGATTTGAGCATACAGGAAAATCTACTGGAGTTTTATCCTAGTTTTACATGAAAAATAGAGAAATGTAGGATGCCCTACAAGGAAATGCTTTGTTCAATCTGGGAACACTGCAGTTGCTATCACACTTTGTAGTTCCCTAGATGCCCCTTGCAACCCCTGAAAACCCTAAAAGATTAGCTGCCTGGAATTTATTTACCCTTCCTACAAGTAAAAAAAAGTTCCAGTTGCCCCATACTCAGCCACATCATGGCAGCACTGACATGACTACGTATGTGCCATACTCACATATGCATAGTTCAAGTCAGCACTGCTGCAAGACCCCACTGAAAATGAGATAATGCATCTCATTAAAGCTATCCTGTGTCAGTACATTGCCAAAATGGATAAAAGCATGACCCCACTGAATATGACATACTGCATCTCAGCCAGGCTATCTGGCTGTGCCAGTACACAGGAACAATGCTATAATACCATCAAGAGGTTCTGAGACGTGAACATTGAGAGCAAAGCTTGAGAAATTCCAGCATTTTTTCATAGCCTCTAATATGTTGCAGGCGAGTTTTTCTATTTAAAATACATAAAAACAGCCTCAACATTTGTTAGTGATTTTACTGACAGGGATAATGAAGTCAATTGTGTATATGTATTGATTTGAGCATACAGAAAAAAAAATGTACATGAGTTTTGTCCCAGTTTTACATGGAAAATATAGGGGGGGGGGAGAAGAGGGTGCCCTACAGGGAAATGCTTTGTTCAATCTAGGAACACTGCAGTTGATACCACTATCATTCTTTGTAATCCTCTCCCTAAAATATTAGCTACCCAGCATTTAAAACCCTTCCTACATCCAATGTCACTAATTAGATCCAGAAAGGTTTACATCAACTATTCAGAGGAAATGCTATACATCTGACACACACACACACACACACACACACACACACACGGAGAGTTGACTAAAACTAATTGATACTACTCTGCAGTTACATGCTGTTATCTGTTAAATGATGTCAGTAAATTATTAGTCTCCAAAGATAGCAAGTCACAGTGCAATAAAGAAAAAGAAATGGAATACATCTGTTAGACTGAGCTGGACAGACGACAGAAACAGCAGTTTAAAAAGGTTTTTGTTAATATCCCCAAGAAGTTCTGGCTGACTTCTGGTTCCGGTATAGACTAGGGAACATCGGCAACGAAAACCCTCCCGCAATACTAGATCAAATAATGCCTAAATAACCAGATCCTTGGTTCAAAAACTAAAATTGCCAACATAGTACCTCGCATTGCTGTGGAGTGATGGGTCTTCTGAAACTCCTTGCCGATTATGGCTAAACACAACCGTTACCATCTGCTTTCCGACCCGGAGGATCACGAGGAATGAGGCATGTCTGATTCGGAGCAGGCCATTAAAATAAAGACCCCGGTCCTGGGAAAGCCACCCCTACATCTAAAATCAGGCAGAAAAAAGGGTCAGGACCCCCTGGTGAAAACATCCTGCAAGCAATCTTCAAATTCCACAGTGAAATGCGGGAATCCATTTGGGAACTTAAGACAGACCATCGGGGCCCTCCAGCAGTGAATGGGGGAAGCCGATTACCAAATAGCTGCAAATCCAAAAATTAGAATTCATGGAGGACAGAATTTGCTCGATTTTAAAAGAACAAATTCACCTGGCAGCCAGACAGGAGGATGCAGAAAATATAAGCTGCCGAAAAAAATTCAGATGTACGGTTTGACAGAGGGGGAGGAGGGGTCTGACCCAGTTGCCTTCTTGGATTATCTGTTTCGATTGATTCTAAACTTAGAAATTGACTTTCTGATTGATAGAGCGGGCACACTGTGCCCTGGGCTCAAAACCTGCCCATGCTGATGCCAGACCATGATCCTTTGTGATCAAGCTGTAGAGTTACCAAACAAATGAACAGCTTTCAAGAAAGGCCTGGCAGGCAGGTCGCACAATGTTGGGGACACAGACCGATACTAGACAACGATCATGCACCCTATACCCAAAAAATAAGGCGGAAATATGCCCCCTTATTCCCCATACTACGGGCTCACAAACTCAAATTTAGTACATCCTACCCGTCAAGATGGTCAGTCATGTTCCCCTCGGGTACAGTCTTACACCACAGCCCAGGAGGCCCTTACGGACCAGATTTCTCGTGGAATCCTTAAGAAGCCTGCGGCATTCACTAGATCCAGACCAGCCCTGAAGCAACAATGGGACTCGGATAACCATTTTAGTAGCACCTCCCTTGCTGTACTGCTGGAAAGGCTCCATCAATATCGGAACCCCACCCTGATCTCCGGACAGGGGACGGTAGGCTTGCTTTGAGTGTTCTCATTTCTTTTCTGTCTGGATTTTCCAGTTTGTCCTCTACTCAGTCCGGGGGATTTTTTTTTTGGGGGGGGTCATATGGTCCTGACTTGAGGCTCCTGCCTATAATGTTTATCCCAGGCAGTCGATATATACAAACAATATAAGACTAATTTTGGCTTAAATGACTGCATTCTGGGAAAGGGTAGCCATTTGATGGCAGGGGATAACCCAGACCAAATGGCTAAGAGCAACATAAATTTCTTCAAAGTCCAGGATGCCATGGGATTGGAACGTACTACCCTCCCAGGGTTCAACTTTTGACCCTATCTTTTGCTCCTCTGAATCGTATTCCCCAACTACTGCTGTGGGTGGAGGGGCAGGTGTACTTGAGTGGGGAATTGGATGGTTGGGGGGATGACCACTACCCTGTCATCGGGTTAGCGGTGGTCCTGAGTGTTTACGCTTCCATGACTGATATTTGGGCTAATCCACTAACAGAAATGTCATATGGCAACTCCTAAAATGGAACTTTACCCTGGCCACCAGACAGACGGCATTTGGCTTGTCCTGAGCCCTCACTCTTCTTTCTATCAGGGTCTCCCTCACTTTCAAGTTCAGCCCTGTTTGGCTCAGGCGTTGCGGGGGGGGGGGCCCCCCTCTAATACTCCTACCTCGAAGCTCCCAATATACCCCATTTATCCCAGGCAGCAATACATAAAAAATATAAGGCATAATTTACACTATTCAACCAGCATGCTGGAAGCGGTAGCCATTTGATGGCAGATGTCTCAGGCTAAATGGCCATAACATTATATATATTTACATTAATGGGATGCTCTGGGGTTTGGAGGGGCCTCAGTCCCAAGATTTCTACCTCACTCTCTCCCCGTCTCTCGAGGCAGCAACCTTTCCAGGGCTCCCTGTGGGGGGCACATGGGACTTTGGGTGAGGTAATAAGACCTGGATTGACGGAGCAGATTGCTTGGTGACTACCCAGTCTATGCTAGCCTTGCAATGGCTATAGTGAAGGGGACCAACTACCACCCTTACGTTTGAACACTGGAATTTCTCCAAAGTCCAACCACCCAGGAGAAGGGGACTGATGCTTTTGGTACATTACAACCATACCAAGACTTTATTCCCTACATACATACACACACACACACACACACACACACACACACACACACACCCTACTTGGAAATATGTGGCAATGAAGATATCCCGATATATTAGTCAACAGGGAGGGTTTTAGGCCCTGGAATAGACTGGGGTCAATGTTTATATTACTACCTGCGGGAGGGTTGGCCTTGGGTCGAGAATATATCTACGTCCAAGATTAATGCCGAACCACATCAGTGGAGGTCTCCTTCTGGATACCTTCAGTTTTTGGGTCATCTTAGAGTCCCTCAGGTGGTTTCCCACCCATTTGGGGGCGAGAAAAACCCAAACCGCACAGCATTCCATTTTAGGGAACTACCAGAGACCTTTTATAAGTATCCACAGATTAACACTTTACAATTGGAAGTCTTAGTGTTTAAGTTAAACAATGAGAACTTGGGTATCTGGCTTGTATTATAAGTCAGCAATTTAGAATTCGGTTATGTTCTAGGTCCCCCTGTTACAGGGGCCACGTTGTATATAGCTGAAAAGGTTAAAAGTTGTGAGTTAACAGGGGCATAAGTGGGGGAGGGAGGGGAAGTATTGTTTTGGCTTAATTATATGATACTTGAGTGAGGGGACTGGGGATATAGTTTTTTGGGGGGAGGTGTTGGTTGAAAAAAAACATGCACAATAGATTTATTGTTTACAGAATCTTCATCACAGGAACACGTCTGAGATACATTGGTGGCTTCGCTACATCGTTCTGGTCCTCTAGGGGAGAGTGGTCCAAATGGCTGGAAGGGCCGTCTTCCTGTGGGGCAAACAAAATGAACTCATTCATCAACTATGCTATGGCTACCTTACCAGTAAAAAATATTTTCTCAAAACATTAATGGCCTACATAACCCAATAAAGCGTTCACACTTTATGCAGTATATTAAAAAACAAAGTACTGACATTTTCATGATTCAAGAAACGCATCTTTCAGATGCTGAACATAAGAAACTAAGTTGGGGAGGGCAATATAAAATATATGCCTCCTCCCACCCCAGTGGTGGTCGAAGAGGGGCTGCTATATTGGTCCCAGCTTCCATGCCATTGGAGGTTACCCAGTCATACCTTGACAAAGGCATATTAGCTGTTTTACAGGGGAAATTATATTCCAACGATGTGACATAGGTGAGTGTCTACTTACCTCCCTTTTCAAAGCCTTCTGTTGCCCGGCACTTAATGGAACAGGTCATGGACCTCCACCGAGGACAGTTTAATTTATTTAGTTTTTGTTGACCGGGTAAGTGCACTAGACAAATCCTGCCTATTTTCAGGCACGACCTGGGGGAGGGGGATACAGATGAATGCCAACTGACCTTGAACCAGATTAAGCTGTTGGTGGTATTTTTAGTGAAATGAGGCCAGGACACCGGGGAAATTCCCCCTACTCTTTTCGATAAGTGCCATGGTATCCAACATCCACCTGAACTACCACCAATCCAGACAGATGGGACCTCTGTTTAATGTCTCATCCGAAAGACTGTTAATCTTAGGTGGTGATTTAAATATTACTATGTCCACCCACTTGGACTGCTCCAACCCTTGTCATAAGCGCCAATCGGGTATAACCAAATATTTAAAGCACACAATGGACATATTAGATGTCTAGCGCCGCTTATTTCCATTGGACTGGTTTAACCTTTGTTTCAAATAGGCACCACACCTATTCTCGAGTAGATTACTTCTTGGTAACCTGTGAACACCTAAGCTCAGTTCAAGATATCACAGTTAACCCTATAGTCATTTCAGATCACCATCCTCTCCTCCTTACACTAGATCTGGGTAGGAAGAAAAAGCAAATGCTGTGGCGTTTCAATTCAGTTCTACTAAAAAATAAATGTGGAATACATTAAGAAACTGATCCCTCTTTCTACAGGAAAAGAGCTCTCCAGAGATCTGAGGCATTGGTTTAGGATGCCTTAAAGGCAACACTCAGGGGGGTAAACCATAGCATATGCCTCTAGAAGGCAGCGGGAGCTAGAACCTAAATACAACTCTTTTGGAAGGAACACTTAAACACCTACCAACTATTATACACAGAAGGGGATCGAGAGGTCCAACAAAAGATCAGAGACAAAAGTGGAAATACAGAAACTAATGGACATAAAAATTCAGCAGGCCCTTCTCTATTTAAAAACAGACCAGATATGAGGGGACACTCCGGGGCACCTGTAGACTCGCTCAACGTCTTCTGGGACAGAAGGTTTCCACAACAGTTTTAAAGATTAAAGATCCGATCACTGGAAGCATTCCCATAGGGAGGTGGATACAGTTCAATCTTTTGTAACCTTCTATCGGCAACTATATCAGGGAGAAGAAATTTCTACCCCTGAACAGAGTCCTTTTTAAGAGCTCTCCCCCTCCCTTGTCTTATGGCAGCCCAAAGGGGCCTGCTGGAAGCACCCATCAAGCCTGATGAAATTTCCCAAGGTATTAAATCCCTTTCCTCCCACCGCTGCCCTGGATCTGACAGGTTCCCATCTGAATGGTACAGTACTTTTGAGAGCGAGATTTCTCCTAAATTACTCACTACATTCGGAGAGGTCACTGAGGGTCCCCCCCCATGACCCATGTCATACTGGCCACCTTACTAAAACAAAAACACTGACCCCACTAACCCATCCTCCTACAGACCGATTTCAATCCTTAACACAGATTACAAACTTTTCAGCGCTATATGGGCTTCTCGATTGGAGACGACCCTGCCTTACCCAATTCATTCAGACCAATCTGGCTTCGTTAAAAAGTACTACGGACAATATCTGCAAGACCTTAATACTTATAGAATATGTAAGGGATCAGCTGATTCTTGTGGCAGTCATCAGTTTAGATGCGGAGAAGGCCTTCGACAGGGTGTCCTGGCAATTTTTAATGGGACACCCTGTCGAAGTTCCACTTTCCAGAGTTATTTTTGAAATGGCAGAGGAGCCTCTACGCTGCTCCTCAGGCATATGTGAGTTAATGGTGGGGTATCTCCCCCATTTACCTTATCTCCGGGTACCCAACAGTGTTGCCCCTTCCCCCCCTCTTATTTGCCCTTTATATGGAGCCATTGGGGATGGCTCAATTTCTTCTAGCGTGAGGGTATTCCACTGGGACAACAGCAATATAAAGTCAGTATGTTACTAGAAGACTTTCTTCCACCCCGATACCTTTGTCCCTGCAGTCTGGAGAATTCTCTAGAAATATGAAGCTATAGCAGGATTCAAACTCAACACTGCAAAATCAGAAGTCCTTTTAATTCTTCCCCAACAAACACCCTTTGTCGTCTTCTTCCTAGGAGGTGGAGATCTATGAAGATATTTGGGAATACACATTCCATTAAACCTGGAGGTGATGGAGATGGTGAATTATGAACCACTATTACAATACAAAAAGATTTAGAAAGATGGTCATCCCTCCCGTCATTTTTTCAATGGATTGAAACTATCCGCATGAATGTCCTCCCTCGGCTCCTATACCTTTTCCAAAACATCCATTTCCCTTCCACTTTTTATTTTAAGTCCTGGGACAAACTACTTTCTAAATTCATATGGAATAATCAACGTCCCAGAGTTCGCCTCTCCATTCTCCAGCTCTCTACTGCTCAAGGGGGAGCAAACTTGCTAAATCTTAACCTGTACGCCCAGGCGGCATTCCTTCGCACCCTCATTCACTGGCTGACTGATGGCCCCTTGACACCCTGGAAATCTATAGAGTTCAACTTAAATGACATGTACAATATCTCTGCTCTTCTTTTTTCCTTTAACAATACACCCCCGTTGAGACTTTTCACACTGATAACTTCCCGGACCTTCCAGGTCTGGTACAGGTGAAGAAACCAACCAACTATAAAACCAATATAAGATCTCTGAAAAATTATATCCAAGGACGATCTTTCTCAGCTTTCCCATATGGATCTGTTTTTTCCCCCACTGGCACAAATCTGGTCTATCCATTTGTTCCCAGTTCCTGGATTTGAGGTCTTACCCTTTGATAAGCTCAAAGTCCAATATGGACTTGAAGTACATTTTTTTTTTTTTTTTTAAGATGCCTCAAGTGAGGAATTACATACTCAAACATCGGACATTTGTCGCAAAACTCCCATCAAACCCACCTTTATTAAAAATGTTCACCAATTCCATCCGGGGGAACCAAGGCGGTCACTTAATAGAGAACATCTATAAGGCATTAAGAGATCTACTGGGAGATTCGTTTAGATAAATGGAATAGGGACCTGGTCTTGGAGGTCCAATTTACTGAGTGGATAGCCACGACCTTGCCAGCCCTTAAAGTGACTTCCTCCTCTTTTTGGCGGGAGTTTTCCTGGAAAATTCAAATTAAATTTTTTTGAGCCACGGCTACTTTAATCAAATTCCTCCTGGCCACATACGGTCATTGTTGGAAACAATGCTGATGTAGACTGGTAGATTTGGGCCACATTCTATGGCACTGTCCCCTATTAATGCCTTTTTGGTGTGGCCTTCAGCTGGAATCATCTAATTGTTTAGGGGAATCAGTGGAATTGATGGGGGAAATTATATTGCTTTCCGTATATTCTGACCACCCACCCCAATGGACCAAAACATTGTTGCCAATATTTCTTATAGCAGCCAAGAAGGCCATCACCAGAAGATGGATGTCCCAGAGGGTTCCTTCTGTTCAGGTCTGGAGATCCATCATGCTGGAAATTTACCAGATGGAGAGCCTTACAGCAATGCTTCAAGACTGCATGCAGGGATTTAGAAATAAATGGCAGGGTTGGGTTCTTTACTACTCGGGGATTGACTCATCTTTTATTCCTTGAATATGTCTTACAGCACTTTCTGGTGAATTTAAGATCAGGTGTTCTGCGAGAAAGAATCTGAACCTTTTTGGGACTCAGATTATGGTTGTGTAAACTGAACAAATAATGGTATTCTGTGATCATATTAGGTACTGTGCGAAGTATAAATGATATATGCATGTATAAAAATACCTAACAAACAAAAAATATTCTGTGAAGTTCTGAGGCACAATACAGTAGCATCTCCCTTCCCTCCCTTCAGATGCCTTTAACACAGAGCAGCAAATAGCAAAAATCAGAGGGGGAGTGCACGACTTTGAAGCTGTGGAAGAATACTTTCAAATGTCTAAAAAGGGAGTTCCAGGAAAAGCAGTTTTAGAGCTAGTCTGATCTATGACAGAAGGGTTGCAGGCTCCGCCCACAGCCCTAAAAATGGAAGCTATCACAGCCAGGCTGCTCCTCCAGATGGAGCTGTTCAACACCAGGTGGTTACCTTTTGCACACATTACTGAAGAAACTGAGGGCATAACAGTCTGAACAATTAACTTTGACAGGCATTCTAGAAGCAGTTCGGCATACAGTCGTGGCCAAAAATACTGGCGCCCTTGCACTTTTTCAAATAACTCAATTCCTCAACATAAGTTGAAATTAACAACAGTACAGTATTTGGTCTCCATAATTCTTTATTTCTCTGTTAATATTACAGAACCTTTGTTTTTGATTCAGAATTTAATATATCCTTTTAAATCAGAAAATGAAAAGAAATGGCATTGGCAAAATTATTGACACCCTAGACTTAATATTTGGTAGCACAGCCTTTGGTCAAAATAACTGCAATCAACAGCTTCCTATAGCCATTGATGAGCTTCCTGTACCTCTCCACTGGCAGTTTGGCCCACTCTTGTGCAAACTACTGCTCCAGTTCTCCCAGATTTGAAGGGTGCCTTCTCTCAACTGCTGTTTTCAGATCTCTCCACAGGTTTTCAATGGGATTTAGATCTGGACTCATTGCTGGCCACTTCAGAACAGTCCAGAGTCTTGTCTTGAACCATTCCTGGGTGCTTTTTGAAGTGTGTTTGGGGTCACTGTCCTGCTGGAAGACCCATGACCTTCAATGGAGACCCAGCTTTCTGACACTGGGTTCAAAATTGCGCTCCAAAATGGCCTGGTAATCTCCAGATTTCATGATGCTATGCACACGTTCAAGGCACCCAGTGCCAGAGGCAGCACAGCAACCCCAAAACATCACTGAACCTCCATGTTTGACTGTAGAGAAGGTGTCCTTTTCTTTGAAGGCTTCATTTTGTTTTCTGTAAACAGAGATAATGTGCTTTACCAAAAAGCTCAAATTTGGTCTCATCTGTCAACAGGGCATTCTCCCAGAAGGATTTTGGCTTGTTCAGGTGTGTTTTGGCAAACCCCAGTCGGTCTTTATGTCTCTCTCAGCAGTGGGGTCCTCCTGGGCCTCCTACCATATAACCCCCTTTCATTGAGTTGGCGACGGATGGTGAGAGTTGAAACTGTTGTACCTTGTGTCTGAAGGTCAGCTTGAATCTGTTTGGCAGTTGATCGAGGTGCTTTCTTCACCATTCGAACAATCCTGCACTGCAATCTTCAATCAAGTTTTCTCTTGCGGCCACGTCCAGGGAGGTTGGCTACAGTGCAATGGGCCTTAAACATCCTGATATTACGTACAGTGGAAACAGGAACATCAAGGTCTCTGGAGATTGATTTGTAGCCTTGAGATTGCCCATGCTTGGCTACAATCTTCTGTCTGACCTCCTCAGACAATTCTCTGGCTGTCTTTCTTTTCTCCATGCTCATTGCTGTATACACAGTGACAAAACAGGAGAATGTGTCCTTTTCTCTATTCAAACTGGTTGAATGAGTGATTTTTATATTGCAGGCACCTGCAACTCACCACAGGCGAGTTCAATTCCAAAGTGAAGGAGAATCACCTGCTTGAAATCTAATTATTTCTAACTACTTTTAAAAGGTGCCAATAATTTTGTCCGGGCCATTTAAGGATTTCTGTGTGGAATAAGCTAAGATTTGGTAAATTTTTCTGCTTTTTGTGTTTCATTCCACTGCAAACCAAGGAAATACATATGTGGATACCAAAATATTTTTTAATTTCAACAATTTTCTGGAAGGAATGGTGCATTAGAAAAAACTGCAAGGGCGCCAATATTTTTGGCCATGACTGTAGCTCGAATAAGCTGCTAATCCATAATCTTGCTTCCTGTTATTGGGGTTACTGTCCACAATATGCCACATAGCACAGTATAGCAGAGACAATAATAGAGGGAAATGCATTCTGTAGTAGGAATAATATCAGGAGGTCCAGAGCAGACATAACTATTTGATATGTAACAAGTAGTATGACAGATATGTTCATTTACTGCTCTACTGTAATACTAAGCATTGTGGCTATTGCTTCATTCAGTACATTTCAATAGTCTCGTGAGTTTAAAAAAAAAAAAAACACACAGATGGGGCGGCACAGAAATTGAAGCAAGATCTGTCTGGTACCAACAAAGCAGATAGTCTTTAAGGTTATCTTGGTCAGTCTCACTGTCAATGTAGTTACGCAACTACAACATCCACTTAGATTTGTGTGTACAGTGCCCACATGGAGGGCTTTGACAGTGACATTCCTTTTAGTTGTACTCCCTATACTGTACACAGTGGTTTAAGTCCACCCAACAACAGGCTATTAGGTTGAATCCCCCAGCACCAGTCACTTGTAGCCCCCAGTTCCCCCTTTTAATTCTGATAGTCCAGGTTGGAGACCCAGACCACTCAGGTGGTTGGGAGGGAGTAGAGGGTAGTTTGTTTTTGTTTTTTTAATCATGACAGACTGGACACTGGACCAGACAGGTAGTTGGGGGACAGGGACAGATTTTTTTTATTCCCCAGCCAGGTCAGTCTGGGCATCACACCCAGACAGTTTGGGAGAGGAAGACTAATTCCCCAACATGCCTGGGTGGATTTGGGATTAGTTATACGACAGTAGGGGACTAGTAATTCAGCGATGGTCCAGATTACAGCCGGACTCCTCAGCAAGTTTTTTTTGGGGGGAGAAGATACTTTAATTCTCCAGCAGATCATGTTGGGCAATGGACCCATTAAATTTTTTTTTTTTTTTTTTATTATTACGAGGAGCCTGGTTGGACACTGGACCAATCAGGTACTTTGTGGGAAGGGAGACAGTTTTGTTTTGGAGGGGATTAAATTCCTGGCAGGCCAAGCGGGGATCAGACAGGCTGCAACATGAAATGAGATTCTTATATGCATTTTGTGAAGAGTTGAGATTGAGCATAGAAAGAAGGAAAGAGTAAGCATTGGACAGTACAGCAGAGATCACCAACACTTTGGTTATGGCCTTGGAAGTGTGTACAGTCAGTCCCCAGTGTCTATTCTCCTACAGTACTGCACTGTGGGCTAGAGGAGGCAGAGATGCCTTAACACGCTGGCAGCAGCTCCAATTCTCCCATGCACTGTTTCAGCCCCGCTCTGAGACCAGAGTGGAGATGGGCTTGGGAAGAGCAGAGTTTTCACACCCTGCCTATTCCACCTTCCACTCAACGCTTTGCTTCATCTCAGTTATGCTTAATACATGGGCCAAGTTAGGCACAGGACTCATCAGGTGGTTAGGAAGGGAAAGAACAGTTACGTTCTTATCTGACTAGTTCTTGGGACAGAATCTTTTCATCAGGCCACACCTATAGAACTATACACCACCAGGCACTAGGACCACAAGGAAACTCTGCAGTCGGCCAGCCAGGGGCCACCCATGATGTCAGATGTTGGCTGATGCATAAGCATGAATGGCCTCTCCTCTCCCCAGTTCCCCGCCACAGATCATGCTCGGAAGACCTCCCTGTAGGGAACCAGGAAAGAACCCAGCACTCTGCAAACCCCGCTGAGACAGAGGTCTAAGGTAGACTAGAATGGAGATCGGAGCAATGCAGGCTAGAGTTTTTAGGCCCCCCAAAAAAGGGACAGGAGTGGAACTGCATGGCCAGATGAAAAATTCTCTTGAAGATCTGCTAGTACTGTAAGTATGTAACTGTTCCATTTTCTTCTCATCAGCCCACACCTATGGAACAAGTACCAAGCAGTGCTGACAGTTAACAGTCTGGGTGGCTGGAACCTACAAGCAAGGCCCCGATTTTTCTGTGGCACTTTGGGACCAAATTCTGTGTCAGGGTTATCATGTGCCGCAGTGGTTTATAATTTGTGACAGTTTAGCGGCAACAATGTATGCCAGGTTACTGCATCCGGACTCCATGGCAATGGCAAATGGGATCAGGGAACATGCAAATCACTACTTCATAAAACATATTTATAAACGTTTTAAAAAAAAAAAAAAAATGTTTTTTGTAGACATCATGCTCCCTCATTCTCTGGCCCCACAGACCTTTCCCCAGCATGGACACACTAGGCCAGCATTGCTCCTGTTCACTCAGAGGTCCTCTAACCCGACCCCTGTCCCAGAAAGCTCCCACTCCTATACACCGACCTGACAAATCCCCAGCTTGGAGTCCCTCACGGTGGGACCACCAATTCCTTCAGTGCTCCATCTGCAATCCAGTAGGCGGCGGGTGAGGGCGAGTTGGGGCCAACAAAAGCGAGCGGGTGCCGTCCGAGGTCCCCGCCTCGCCTGTCTGGGGTACCAAGGTTTTTCCGCTTTTCTCCCTGCAGCGCTGCCCATGCAATGGTGCCAGTGCACAACAGTTGCGCTCCGGCACCCTCCCCGCCGACCTCCCCCTCGTAGTGCCTCCTAGGCTGCGATGCCCCCAATCTCCACTGAGAGCCACCAGACCCTTCAAGTCCACAATCCACCCTCTCCAAGAGAGGAGAGCAGTCCTCTGGACGCTCGATACTCCTCTGCCCCAACTGACCCCTGGTGTCCTGTGTCAGTTTACAAACATGGGTTGCCAACGTGTCGTGAGGTGTGGCATCCAGTGCCACCGGGCCAGCCTATTTAAAAATGTAACATTTTATCATAAGGTTGTATCCAATTGCATAAATGAATAGCAGAGATGTGAAACCCTCCCTTGAATAATTCCCAAATGCCTTATTGGAGACAAACATAACTAAAGCTGCCCCACCTCCAATCAAACATTCACAAGTACCTTAAATACAGTTTACTCACCTGTAACAGGAGTTCTAGGAATGGTATATGTTGTTCATCCACACTTTCAGGCAGGTATCCTTGCTGGAAGGTCTTCAAGCTGGCTCCTCCCACCCACCCGGGTGGTAAAACTCGGCTCGGCCACATGATGCCAGATCTGGCCCGCTGGAAGTTCAGGTTGTGCGTCGAAGCTGGGGAGGTCGGGTGGGTCGTGTGGATGAACAACATATACCATTCCTAGAACTCCTGTTACAGGTGAGTAACCTGTATTTCTAGGGACATAGATATGTTGTTCATCCACACTTTCTGGCAGACTCCTAGCAGTTCTCCGGGAGGAGGGAGGCAAGGCGCACACCCCCGATACTTACTTGGGAAAGAGAGACTAGAGAACAGAGGCCCCAAAACCAGCATCCCGGCATGACTCGAGGTCGATGTGGTAGTGGGTAATAAAGGTATGTGCCGACTTCCAGGTAGCAGCCCTGCAGATATCCTGGATAGGGACATCCCTGGAAGCAGCTACCGATGCAGCGGTATGGCGGGAAGAATGAGCTCTTATCCCTCTGGGAGGCTCCATGCCCGCCAACCTGTAGCAGAGCTCTATGCAGGAGGTGATCCACCTGCCTATCGTCAGTTTTGCTGCAGGTCTGCCAGGTGCGGCTTCAGCGTAGGTGACAAACAGCTGGCGAACCTTTCCCCGAACTTCAGACGTCCGCTCCTTATAGTAAGCGAGCGCTCGTCTAGGGTCCAAAGTATGGAGCCTATACTCGGCCTCCGAGGTGTGATTGGGGTAGAACACCAGCAGAGTCAACACCTGGTTAAGGTGAAACTCCGACACCACCTTCAGAAGGAATTTCGGGTGGGGGCGCAGGACAACCTTGTCCCTGTGGAAGACCAGGTAGGGAGACTCGATGGAAAGTGCCTGGAGCTCTCCCATCCTTCTGGCTGACGCGATAGCCACCAAGAAGGCGGTCTTCCACGACAGGTGTGAAATATCGCACCTGTGCATTGGTTCGAATGGCTTGCCCATGAGCTTGGCCAATACCAGCAGTAGATCCCACAGAGTTGGAGGTTCTCGCATCGGAGGGGAAATGTGGTCAAGGCCTTGGAAAAAGCGCCCGACCACCTTCTCCTGCACCACAGACTGCTTGCTGGCCCACGCCCGGTAAGCAGAGATGGCTGCCAGGTGCACCTTAAGGGTCGTCGACCGAAGCCCTTGCTGAGAAAGGGACCACAGGCAGTCCAGAATGCTTGCCAAGGGGCAGTTGGAAGGGTCCAAGCCCTTCCCCTGACACCAAATGGAAAACCTCTTCCATTTGAAGGCAGAGCATTTTCTGGTAGACTCCTTACAGGACGCCTCAACGACATTGAGGACCTCGTCGGAAAGACCCACAGCCTGGAACTCTAGCCGCTCAGGAGCCAGGCCGTCAGGTGCAGGGATTGAAGGTTTGGATGGAATACCTTCCCCTGATTGACTGAGATCAGGTCGGGGCGGGCTGGAAGCCGCCTCGGGAGCCTGGAGCTGAGGCTGAGGAGATCTGGATACCAGAACTGGCGGGGCGAGTCTGGGGCTACCAGAATCACCTGCGCCTTGTCCCTCCTCGCCCTGAGAAGCACCTTGTGGATCAAGGGAAACAGGGGAAAGGCGCAGAAGAGGCCCGGGGTCCACGGCCTCGAGAAGGCATCCCCCTGCAGCGAGCCCTACTGGGGGGGGGGGCGCGGGCATGGAACAGACTCATCTTTGCATTCTCCTTGGAGGCAAACAGGTCCACCCGAGGCGTGCTCCAGTGGGAGAAGAGATCTTGTACTACCTCCGGCAGGAGAGACCACTCGTGAGATGCAGCCCCTATCTGGCTTAGGGCATCGGCCAGGGTGTTGGAAGCTCCTGCCATATGAATGGCTAGGAGATCCGCCTCCAGGCTGCGCACGAAGGACCAAATGCGGAGAGCTTCCTTGCATAACAACATGGAGCGCGTCCCGCCCTGGCAGTTCAGATAGTACATGGTCGTGGTGTTGTCCGTCTGGACCTGAACCACTTGACCCCGTAGAAACGGAACGAAGGTGGTGAGAGCTAGACGGACCGCTTGGAGCTCCAGCAGGTTGATGTGGCATCGGGACTCCCAGAGGGCCAGAGGCCGTGCGCTCGGTGTTCCCCCAGATGGGCACCCCAACCCAGAGATGCATCGGCTGAGAGAGAGAGACAGTCGGCTAGGGGCGGACAAACGGGATACCCTCCTGCAGATGTGCTGGAACGATCCACCATTGGAGAGCGTTCCACATCTCCTGGGTCACTGTCACGGGCTGGTCCAACGGATCACAGCGTTGTGACCATTGGCTGGTCAGTCCCCATTGAAGGGGACGCATGTACCAACAGGCCCAATGGACCACGCTGGTGCAGGCCACCATGAGGCCCAGGAAGTCCCGGGCAGGGCACAACTGCCCAACCAGAAATGATCGGGCAAAGGAGGAAAGAACCTCGGCCCTGTCCGCTGGGAGCCGTGCTATGGCTCGCAGAGAGTCGAGCTCTGCCCCGATGAACAGAATCACCTGCTTTGGCACAAGTTCCGACTTGCCCTCGTTGATGAGGCCAACCTGAGAGCAAACCTGGAGGGCCAGATCTCTGGACCGCTCCACCTCCTGTCTGGAGGGGGCTGCTATCAGCCAATTGTCCAGGTAAGGGTACACCTGGACCCCTTGGCGCTGCAGGAATGCTGTCACCACTGCCTTGCATTTGGTGAAGACCCTGGGAGCTAGGAAGAGGCCAAAGGGCATGGCCTGGAACTCATACAGGGATCCCTCCGCTCTGAAGCGGAGGAATCTCTGTTGGGACGGACGGATTGGGACGTGAAAGAACGCATCCTGGAGGTCCAGGGAGCAGAACCACAGGCCTCATTCCAAGGATAGGATTATCTGAGCCAGAGTGACCATCTTGAAGGTTCGAGACCTTAGGAACTTGTTCAGGTCGTGCAGGTCGAGAATGAGGTGCCAGCACCCCGTCTGTTTTGGGACCAGGAATTACCCTGGACACAAACCCCAGGTCTGGAGAAGGATCCGCCACCTTCCTGATTACCTCTTTTTCGAGGAGCAGGGAAATATTGGCTCGGCTAGGAGGGCCGACAGCGAGGCTGCGGACCCCGTGGCGCCCCCCCCCCCCCGAGGGGTGACTGCTCGAAAAGGTGGGGCCTGCTTGAACTCCAGAGGCAGGCCTTTTCCTACCACCTCCAACACCCAGTGGTCTGTGGTGATAGCGGACTAGGCGGAAAGGAAGTGGCGGAGCCGTCCCCCCGGGGAACCCAGGGGGGAGTGACGAGGTTGGGACGGCACCCCTCAACCCGTCACTGGGCAGGCTTGGAGGAAGAACCGGCCAAGGGACCTCCTGGGCCTTTACCTCCTTGCTTCCTGTTGAAGGAAGCCTTCGGCTTGGGTTTGGGACGCCAAGTGCGAGCCTGCTGGGCCGGTCGAGAAGCAGTGACCAAAGAACGAAATGACTTCTGCTGCTGACGGTGGCTTTTGTCCCTCTGGGTGGAGGTGACAGAGTGTAGAGTGGCATTGGACTTCTCGATCCGCTGGAGGTGTCCCTCCACTCCAGGGCTGAAGAGGTCAGTCCCCAAGAAGGGGACGTCCGCCAACTTGTGTTGGGTATCCAACATGAAGGTGGATATCCTCACCCATGCCCTGCGTCGCATGGCCACCGCAGCCGCTACTGACCTGGCACAGGAATCACCTATGTCCAGAGCAGTCTGGAGCTGCTGCTTCGCCACTGCCCTACCCTGGTCCCGCACCTGGCGGACCGTGGTCTGCAGGTCAGGCGGGAGATGAGGAACAACCTCATCCAGGGAGCCCATGAGGGCGTGGGAGAAGTGTGCCATCAGCACGGCCGAGCTGGCCTGTCGGAGGCCGAGGGAGGACGCAGCGTACACCTTGCACCCGGCAAAGTCCAGCTTTTTGGACTCTGTCGGGGGGGCTTATCCACATCCCGAGCATTACTGGAACGCCAGAAAACTGTCGGTGACTAACCCCTCGGCAGAGGGGTGTTCCGAGAAACCGGGCAAAGAGCCGGTAGGGACCGCATACTTCCTGGCCATCCTGGCTGAGGACGCAGGACAGGAAGCAGGCCGCTGCCAAAGCTCCAAGGCTGGGCAGACAACGGCCTCAGCCACCGGAAAGGCCTCCGTGGGAAAATCCCCTCAGTCCAGAATCTCTGTCAGGGGATACTTGGCCTGTTTGGACACGGGCTCAAGCTGCATCCCGGTGGACTCCGAGATGAGTCGAAGCAGACCCAGGAAGGACGATGGGCTATCGTCCACTGACTGGCCCCCGGAGGACTCCAGATCAAACTGCCTGGAGAACAGGGAGGAATCGTCGTCGGATTCTGAAGAGTCTGCAAAGAGCTGCCTCGGCCCTGAGCCACCCTCCACCTGCCGAGGACGGTCGGGAGTGAGGGTGACAGACAACCTGTGGGGCAGGCCGTGACCTGACCGGGAATTCTTGGTCGGTGCCCCAGACTTTGGTTGTGGAGGCGGAGGTTCCACCACAATCTGTGGATCAGCTGGTTTTGGCTTAGCAACCGGCCCTGGAGCGGGCAACTCAACTGGAATGAGTGGTTGCTTCGGGCGCTCAGGCGACAGCCACTTGATGGCCAGGGTCTTGGCCGGTGTCAGCTTAGGCCCAGACAACAGCAACTGCTGCCACATAAGGTCCTCGTAGCGCCGGCGCAACTTGCGCTGCAGCCTCTCCTCACCCGAGGAGGAAGACTAGGAAGAACGGCGTCGCCACTTACTTCGGTAACGAGACAGAGACTGCCGATGTCAGCAGGAACGGCTGGACCGAGAAGAGATCAGAGACCGAGACCTTCGGGGGACCGAGGGTGGGTCTGGGAAGGGGCGGGGAACACCCGCTCTTCCCTCTGCTCGGCACTTTAACCGAGGACTCCGGCCCCGAAGGAGCAGGCAGATCCTCTGTATCCACCGGGGGAACCGGTGAAGGAGGGTTGTCGGCTTCTCCAGTCGACGGCCCGTCTAACGGATCAAGAAAAATCTCGACTTCGTCGATCGGAGTCTCGGCAGGCTGGCCTGACAGGGGTACCGTGAAGCCAGCAGCCTCAGCCGCAACCACGACCGAAGTAGACGGTCAGCTGCCCAGGGAAGGGGACCTCTCCCGCTCCCACGAATGCCGACGGTGGGACTTACCTTTAGACTCCTTTTTCTTAGGCCGAGAAGAATGTCCCAAAGGCCCCTCTCCTTTCGTGGAAAGGGACTGACAAAGCTCCTTGAACAAAGCCATATACGAGGAGCTCAGAGCGGGATAAATGCCGCATCCGAGGAGGAGGAAGATGCGGCCTGGGCCGCCTCCTCCTCGAGGGCGATCATCTGCTAGAGCTGCTCAGCCGAGCCAGCCGCCACGGACACTGCCCAACGAGCCTCTAGATTTTACCGGCAGGAAACGTTTCTCGGTGCATCCGAGCTTCAAACGGGCAGCGCGATCGTCCAGAACGTTGGCAGAGAAAGAGCGGCACAACTCGCAAGCCTGCGGGTCGTGATCTAGGCCTACGCAGTAGACGCACGTGGAGTGCGGATCCGTCCTGGACATTTTCTGCCCGCAAGGGCACCTCCGAAAGCCGGGAACAGATTTGTCCTTTGCAGCCGCAAGGGAAGAAGAAGACCGAAGTTTAGAAAACTTCAAAACCAATTTCGGACGAACCGAAGAGTTAGGATCCAGTCTAAAACGCAGAGCACTAAGGAGGGAACCCGAGCTTCCAAGCGGTAAGGAAGATCTAGCGTCATGGGGCGGAGCCGAGAGTTTTACCACCCGGGTGGGTGGGAGGAGCCAGCTTGAAAACCTTCCGGCAAGAATTAAAGCGGCAAGGATACCTGCCAGAAAGTGTGGATGAACAACATATCCATGTCCCTAGAAATATTATTTCTACTTCATTCATTTTAGATGGGAAAGTCTACCATCACTTAAAGTAGAACTGCACTGAACCTGAAGGCAATGTTTTCCAACAGAAGCAGTTTTTTTAAATACTGGTTCAAATTTTGTTATTGTTCCATCTATACATGCCTATTGTTGACCTTGGTGGTTGTTTGATAGTCTGGTGTTGAGGGCCATTTTAGAATTGTATGATGTACAGTAGTTTATGTCCCTCCCAAAACCACAGAGTTCTACAGTGGAACACAACTGCATTGTTTCAACAATGGAAGAGCTGAGCAAGGGACAAACTACATCACTCCGTTCTAAAATATTTACTGTCACAAACACCCAATAGGGAAACTAAAAAGTCTAAGATTGAACAGTAACAAAATTTGAACTGGTGCTTAAAAATAAACTTCTACAAGGGAAAAATGACTTACAGGTTCAGTGCAGTTCTCCTTTAAAGTCCATACTATGGCTTTTTATCCTATATACAGTATGCATTCAGAGCTTTTATTAATGCATCATACTGTTTCTCAATAAGTACTGGTATGAAGCACTTAATTGTAACAGACTTAATTTAGGTCTATAACAATTTGTAAAATCTATATTTATGCTCAACTACAAATAGCAAATGATAAGCAAGAGTTCAATAACTAAAATCACAATCAAATTATTGTGCTGTTTCTTCCCCCTGCACCCTAAGAACAAAAAAGGTATTTAGAATAGTATAATTTAATGCAATACCTATTACTGTTGATCTCTTTAAAACTGATCTACAGTAGGAGGCACAGAGTTTGTACTTTGAAGGCTAAACAACAAGTACTGCAAGTTCTAACTGTAGCTTGAACTGTGCTCCAAGAAAAAATTACTTACCATAGTAATGTTTCTTCCAAGGTATTCTCCAATATTCTTAACTCTTGCAGTCAGCTCAAAGTACAACTGACCGGAGATACAACATTATGCTAATGATGGAACCATCATTGGCTTGTGCCACTTACTCAGATGCTACCCTCATCAACTGCTGCATTCTATTAGTGCCTCAGATTTCAAGGACAGCCTGTAAGATGAGCCCAACCCTTCTTATTGAATGTACGCAACAATAAAAAACTAAAATTCAAAACAAACCTCTAACTGGAGGCCCCCCCGAATGTCAGAATAACCTGAAGGAGAAAACAATGCCTAACAGGGCCTAAAAAAGATTAAACCAGAGTGTGGCACCCCTACACACGGTTATCTAGCTTGGAGTGCAGAGGCCACTTGTTCTAGAAGGGGAGGGCAGGGTGGGTGAGTTATGAATATTGGAGAATACCTGAGAACAAACAAGATTACTATGCTAAGTAATTTTCCCTTCTCACCCCAGGAATTGTCCAATATTCCTTAACTCTTGCAGACTAAGAAGCAGTACGCCTTTGGAGGTGGGCACAGAACTTACTTTGTAAACACTCTGCAGGACTGCTGTGCCAAACCTGGCATTACTTCTGGACTGGGTGTCCAAGCTGTAATGCTTTGTAAAGGTGTTAACTGTCCTCCAGGTAGCTGCTTTACAGATGTCCAACAATGGAACACCCCTGGCAGCTGCTATAGTAGCAGTTTCCGTTGTGGAATGGGCCCTTAGTCCTGTTGGAGCTCCTTTCCAGCTTTCGAATAGTAAAACTAGATGCACTGAACTATCCAGCGAGAAATGGACCTTTTAGATGCTGGATTACCTTTACCCACATCCCCACTGGTCAGAAACAGCTGTCTGTCCTGTCTATGGTCCTTAGTGCGAGTCATATGGTAACTCTGAGCTCTCGACACCAAGACTGGAGTTGATCACCTGAACTAGAATGCTCACTGAAAAAGACAAAGTGATGGATTGATTTAAATGGAAATCAGAGACTACTTTTGGGAGGAATTTCCTATTTACCCTCAAAACTACCTTATCCCTAAGGAATGAGGTATAGTCTTTTCCAATACATAGCACCTGAAGCTCACTAATCAGTCTGGCAGAAGTGATGGCTCCAGAAACGTTTTCCGGGTAACATACTTCAAATGAGCAGAGACCACGGGCTCAAATAGGGGTACCATGAGCTAGGCAATGCAAACATTTAGGTCCCAAGCTGGCATCGGTTCCCTGTGAGAGGGATATAGGTGGGCCAAACCTTTTAAGAACTCTGAAAATAGGGTTTGATGCCATGGAGATGCCCTTTCCAGCTGAAATGTAAGCAGCTACTGAAGCCAGATGGACCTTCAAAATAGTGGTCTGTAAGCCCAAGGAATGCAAATGGATAAGATAGCCCAGCAGGGCTGGAATTCCTGACTGTCCAGGTACATTACTGGTAGAACACAGGATGGAAGCTGTCCAGAGGAGGGCAACTAAAATGGTGCAGGGTCTGCACCGGAAGACATATGAAGAGAGACTTAAGGAGCTTAATATGTATAGCCTCGAGGAAAGGGGAGACATGATAGAAAGCGTTTAAGTACCTCAAGGGAATCAACAAAGTCCAAGACGGTAGCATCTTTCAAAAAAAGAGGTGTGCAAGAACAAGAGGGCACAATTTGAAGATAGAGGGGAGTGGCTCAGAGGTAATTTAAGGAAGTATTTTTTCACAGAGAGGGTTGTGGATGGATGGAACAGCCTTCTGGAGGAGGCTGTGGAGTCAAAAACAGTGGTGGAATTCAAGCATGCATGGGACAGTCATAAGGCAATTCTAGGGGGTGGGGGTAGGAAGAAGTAGGCTGCTGGTTAACTAGGATCTGCAGCTTATCCAGTAGGTAGGGGAAATGGGCAGACTGGGTGGGCCAAGCAGTCCTTATCTGCAGTCAAATTCTATGTTTCTATGTAACACCAAATAGGAAATCTTTCATTTAGAAGCATATGTTTTCTTTGTAGAAGGCTTCCTGTAACCTCTTAAAACATCCAGGACACTTTCAGAGAGATGCAAGCCTGCATACTCTCCCTCAAGAGCCATGCCTCGAGCCCGAGGGATCTGAGGTTTGGGTACAGGATCCTCCTTTGATTGGAGGTTAACAGGCTGTGCCTCCGAGGAAGGTGTACTGGCTTGGCCACAGACATGGAGAGCAGCAGGTAATACCATGGCTGCCTGGTGTTATCAAGATCATTGATGCTGGCTGTGATCAGAGTGATCAGAACCTGAGGATTAGGGGAAAAGGAGAGAAGGCATATAGCGGTCTCTCTGACCAATTCAGAGTCAGAGCATCCAGGGGTGTTGTGCCCCTGGCTGGTGATATGCAACAGTACTGTGGCAGGTGGTGGTTCTTGTGGGACACAAAGAGTTCCACCTCTGGGGTGCCTCACCTTCTGAACACTATCTCCAGCACCTGCCTGTTTAGTGTCCATTCATGATGGGCCTGGTTGATCCAACTCCAGGAATCTGCTAGGGTGTTTTCCTCGCCAGGCAGATGAATAGCTTGCAGTGAGTAAGCTAGACTCCATATCTTCATTGCCTCTGTGCACAAGGGGCTTGACCGTGTTCCTCCCTGTTTATGTAGTACATTGTCATGGTACTGTCTGTTCTGACCTGTACCACTCTGCCCTGCATCAATGGTACAAAGGCCTGCAAGGCTACGTACTGCCCTCAGTTACAGCAGATTTATGTGCTGAAGTGACTGCACTTGACCAGGTTCCGTGAGCGGTGTGCCCCGAGGGCACCCCAACTCAGCAGTGATGCATCTGTTGTGAGAATCACTGATGGACTCTTGCTAGAAGGGTACCCCTTCCCAGAGATTGTCTACCTTCCTTCACCACTGAAGGTCTTTCAGTAATGTTCCTGTTACTGGAATCAACTTTGAGAGGGGGTCTCCTTTGGCACCAATGTGCCCAGAGATGGAACTGTACATTTCTCATTTGGAACTCAGGACTGTGCCTATTGCTGCAGCCATGTGTTCTAGTAACTGCAGGAACTGCCTTGCTGTCTGGTTTGTTCAGCCTGAACGAGTCAGCAATCTGCAGAATATTCCTTACCCTGTCCTGAGGCAGGCAAGCCCTTCCTTTCAATCTGTCCGGTTCTGCCCCATTAAGTGCAGAACCTGCACTGGTAGTAAGAGACTTAAGGTTTATAAGGAATCCTAGAGATTCCAGGAGCCACTGGGTTATCTGCAGGTTATCCATTACCTGTCGTGGTGAATCTCCCTTCACTAGCCAGTTGTCCAGGTAGGGAAACACTGGCACCTAATCTTAGGTGGGATACCACCACTGCCAGACACTTTGTGAACACTCTTGGTGCTGAAGTGAGCCCAAATGGAAATGTTGAGAACTGGTAATGACCTGGTGGGAATCTGAACTGGAGGTATTTTCTGTGAGACTCCCTTACGGGGGATGTGAAAGTAAGCATCTTTTAGGTCCAGAGATCCCAACCAAGCTCCCTTCTGGAGAGCTGGCAGAATCATTGCCACTGTTACCATTTTGAACTTTGGCTTTGTTACGTGCCTGTTTAGTAACCTTTGGTCTAGAATAGGCCACCACTCCCTATTTTTCGTTGTGGTGAGGAAGTATCTCTAGTAAAACCCTTTCCCTTTGCTGTGGAGGAACAGGTTTCACTGCTTTTGGACAGCAGCAGGTCCTGCACCTCCTTTTCTAACAGCTTTCTTTCTGTAAGTGAACCTGATTTGAACAGTCTTGTCCTAGGGGTGGAAAGGATTTGAAGCTTAGGGACAGGCCCTGACTCACTACTTCCAGGTCCCACTTGTCTGTGGTAATGTTTTTCCAAGCCTGGCAGTAGTAAGCCAGTCTGCCCCCTACTGGAATTTGGGAGGCAGCCTTGGCAACCAAGTCAGGGATTCTGTTTAGACTGGGGATGGTCCTGACCAGTCTGGGAGCCACATCCGGACCCCCGTCTGCCCCTACCCCTGAAGTACCCTGTCTGCCGGGGGTACTGCTGGTTCTGAGGTACAGCCTGGGCCTGATAGAAAAGCCTGTTGTAGCTAGCTCTACCCCTGCCTCCCCTTCCATAGGGCCTGAAGGAAGGTGAAGGCTTTTCTTTGGCCGAATTACGTTTGTAGGTGGCCTTGTACTCCATCCACCTTTTTCATATAGGCCTCTGTCTCATCACAAAAAAAAGATAATTGTTCTCCACAGGAAAGTCCATGGGCTTTGTTTGGGTATCCTGTGAAAGATTCGTAGCCCTGAGCTATGCAAATCGTCTGAGGACTACAGTAAGGCCCAGCCACCTGGCAGCAGTCATCACTGGCATCTGCCGCCACCTGGAATTGGTACTTTGTGGCCTCCAGGCCAGGTCAGTTGAATGATCAGATGGAGCCTTATCAGCCATAGCTAAGAGTGACTGCCATAGAGACTTGACACTGTGCAGCATATGCCTGATAATTAGCCTGCCTTATAGCCAAAGAGGCCGATAGACTGCCTTTCTTAGCCGTGCTGTCCAGTTTCCTGGAGTCCTTATCAGGAGGGTATGATGCCAAAAACACCTTTGCCCTATCACAGGCTGCTGTTTGGACAACACCCTGGTGGTCAGGGTGAGTAAACAGGAACTTAGCCCCTTCCCTATCCAGTTGTATTTTTTGTCTGCCCTCTTGTCCAAAGGTGGAACGGAGTTTGGTATCTGCAGAATTTTTAAAATGTCCTTTTTAAATAACTTGATTAGAAGCAACAGCTTGTTAGTGTGTGTTAACGCCATAAGTTCAAGGTACTCAGCCTCTTCATCTTCCAGTACTTCAGTTGTGGCCATGACCAAGGCCTCTTTTTCTCACAAGAGAGAAACAGGAAGAATAATCTTCAGTTCTGGGTGGAAACCCAAACTCCTATTCAAGGGAAGCCTCAGGTTCAATGGATTACCCATCCCCCCTCTTCCTCATACTCCATCTGCTCTTGGAGTGTGGTATGAGCTGATGTAGGCGTTCGCTGAACCGGGTTTGAACCGGTGTCTGGGGACTAACCCCTGTAAACTTTATATAACAAAGCCTGAGCAATTTTCTTAGGTGAAGGCAAACTGGGAGGCATAGCAGAAGTTCCCTTATGCTTTTCCACAAAGAGTTTAGTGTGTTTGGGTTTCTTTTGTTGGTTGAAGAATCGCCCTTATCAAGGGTTGTTTGCTTGGTTTCTGCGGTTTCACCCGCATTTCTGGAGGGTGTAAGCTGCTCAGAGCCTGAAGCACCCAACTTAAGGAGTCTTTCCTGACATTTTTCAAGAGTCTTTTGAAGGAAGAGACTTGCATATCTCACACTCAAAGGAGAAGTGTTCTTCACCCAGGCAGACCAAACATAAATCACGTTTGTCAGCCTTTGCAAACATCCCCACACAATAGTTTTTAAACCCTGGAGATCAGTTTTTTCCTTAGATTTTTCTGACTTTTTAACAAAGAAAAAAAAACAACTGCAAGCTGAAATTCAAATTTAGAGCATTCATTGCGGTCAGTTCAGGAACAGAGCTAGGTTCCGATTAGAACCAGGATCCAGGGGGAAAAAAAAAGAACCGAACTCAACGGATCCTAAACCACAAAAACTAGTAAAATTTAAACTAAAAACGGAGTTTTTTTGTTAAACTCAAGACTAAAGTAACCAAAACCCCGGTTCCTCAGCAGTTATCCCAAACAGCGAGAAACTGGGAAAACACTTCCCTAACTAGCGATTAAATTTAAATAAAAAATAAAGGCAGCAAATGAAAATCTTAAGAAATTTTCATTTCTAAATCAAACACTGAGGAACGACTGAAGAGAAGTCTCCAAGGCGTCTTGTCTCGACCGGCAGAGAAAGATATCTAACGCATTAATAGACTACAGCAGTTAAGGGCAGCATTTGTATAAGTGGCACAAGTCAATGACTGTTCCATCATTAGCATAACATTGTCTCCAGGCAGTTCTATTTTAAGGGCTGACTGCAAGAGTTAGGAATACTAGAGAATTCCTGGGGTGAGAAGGATAATTTGCTCATCTTCAGCAGATTTCATAACAGCTAACAATAAGGTACACAATTCTGAGCAACAGATCTTGCCTTGAGTTTTTTTTTTTTTAAATCAACGCTGTCAGGCGTTTGGCATTGCTCGGAGAAGGGGGGTGGGTTAGTGGGGGCATGGACACTGGAGGTCGAAAGAGGGGAGCTCCCACATAGGGCTGGTTAGGACCAGGAGATGCCCTGGAGCGAAACGGAGCATGGAACGTGGAGATCCATGTCTAGTCCCCATACCGAAGGGCACCATCTTTTTAGATGGGCATTTAGTTGGGACGACTCAAGAACCCCGTCCAACTCTGGCAGTGTTATGCAATGCCAGATCTATTAAGAACAAAACTGCAATTATTGCAGATTTTGTTGGAACAGCTGATCTGGCATGTATCACCGACACCTGGCTGGATGAAAATGCTGGCACCATTTTGGAGGCAGCAATTCCTGCCGGGTACTCTGGTTCATCGCCTGAGACTGGACCGCGAGGGGGGGGGGGGCAGCGGTCTGTTTCAAGACTGAATTGGGCCTCATGGATGTTTCAGTTGAGGCGGCTAAATCCTTTGAATGTACCATGGTAGCTGGTGTAGGTTGCAGGATAGCCCTTGTCTACCAGTGAAGAGAAGCAATTCCTGCAGGAAGTGGCAGATTTTGCCAACGACATGGCATTGGAGTCGCCCAGAGTGATGGTCCTGGGTGACTTCAATGCCTAGGTCGACGAACTCTTCATTTGGTCAGCACTTCCTCCAGATGATGTTATCACTAGGCTTCACTCAGTTTGTCTCTTCAGCTACCCATAATCACAGTCATTCACTGGATTTGGTCTTCCTCCTGGGGATAGAGTAATCCGATTTGGGGGTGGAACGGGTCGGTTGGTCCGATCACTGCACTGTGAGGTTCAATTTGTATGCCCCCCTTCGTAGGTCTGCCCCTGTGGAGATGGACAGTTACCGCCCTTTATGGGATGTGTGCCCTGAAGACCTGGTGACGGTGACTGACCTCTCAGAGTTCTCAGATGTCAGCTCGAGTCCAGTGCCAGTGTTCATCCCCTCGCTCCGCCATCGGGCCCGCTGGTTTGAAGAGTCCTTGAGGGAATTGCGACGTGTGGGATGTAGGTTAGAGCGTCATTGGTGGAAATCTGCCCTGGTGGTCGACTGCCTTAGTTTGGAGGAGCATCAGCTCTACCAATCAGTGATTTCACGTAATAAGGCAGAGTTCCTGTCGAGGGAAATCGCCGTCGCTCAGAATCGACCGGCTCAGCTCTTCAAAACTGTGGTCAGGTTGTGCAACTCAGCCTGTCTGCAGTTGCGGTGAGCTTTTTCACAAATTGTGTGTGATGAGCTTGCTCAATTCTTTGTGAATAAGGTGGCCGACATCAGGTCAGAAATCTGTCCGACTCGCCCTTTAGGTGATGCAGCAGGTCACTGTTTGCTCACTACTCTTACTTCCTGGAGTTCTTTTGACCTGCCGGAAGTAGACGACATTATGAGGATTGTCCAGGGGATGTACCCTACGTGCTGTAGTTTAGATTGGGGCCCGATTTTGGGTTATGAGATCATTGGCCTGGTCTTTGCCAAAACTGTCCGGTGCTCCTTGGAATCAGGTGAGTTTCCAAGCACCCTGAAGGAGGCGGTGGTGACACCCTTCCTGAAGAAAGCTTCGTTGGACCTGGACATTTTTGCCAACTACAGACCTATCTCGAACCTTCCCTTCTTGGGTAAATTTAGAGAAAGTAATGGCAATCCAGTTGGAGAACCATTTGACCATCCATGTCTATGAACCCCTCCAGTCGGGTTTTCGTAAAAGGCATAGTACTGAGACCGCTCTGGTTCAGGTGCTCAATGATTTCTTGATGGTGATAGATCAGAGAAACCGCTCCATCCTGGTTCTCCTTGATCTCTCCTCAGCCTCTGACACTGTAGACCACGGGGTGCTGCTTGATCACCCGAGGTCCATCTGTGGCCTGTCGAATACATTGCTCAGATGTTTTTCTTCTTTCCTCACTGGTAGAACAGAGTTGTGTCTGGGTTTTTTTTCCTCCGATCCTTTCTCTGTCCTGTGGGGTTCCTCATGGTTCGGTGCTGTCCCCCATGTCTGCAGTGTATATGCTACCCCCTCAGAGACATTGTAAGACGGTATGGGCTGCGGTTTCACTGCTATGCTGACGATACCCAGCTATACCAGTCTTTTGCTCCTGACCAGGCTAGTATTTAACAACTGTCTAGTCGAAATCCAAGACTGGATGAATTCGAGCTGGTTGAAATTGAACGCAGGAAAGACTGAGGTTATGGTGGTGGACCCAGGTTGCAGGATAGAGAGGCTGAGGATGGACTGGCCCTCTGGAATATATCTGGAGGGTGAGCAGATCCTTACCTCTGAACAGGTGTGTGACCTTGGAGTCGTGCTTGATGACAGGCTGACCCTCCATCATCAGGTGTCGGCAGTCATCAAATTGGCCTTCTGCCATCTGTGGAATATTGCCAGGGTCAAGCATCTTGTTCCGTCCAGTGACCTGCCAGTATTGGTCCACGCCTTTGTGACCTCTCTGCTCGACTACTGCAACTCCCTTTACCTAGGGCTTCCTGGGGTTGATATCCGCCACTTGCAGCTAGTGCAGAACGCTGCTGCTCGTCTATTTACAGGGGTACCTAGGAGTTCGCATATTACCCCTGTGCTGCGCAATCTGTACTGGCTGCTGATTCAGTGGCGGATCACCTTTAAGGTAGGCTTGTTGACCTACAAAGCCCTACCACGGGCTTAGTCCCGACTGTCTGAAAGAGCTCCTGATTCCTTACAGCCCTGTGTGACAGCTCCGCTCAGCTGACATGGGGTTGCTGGAGATTCCGAGGGTTATTCTGAAGTCCTCTGGGGCCCGTGCTTTTGCGGCCTCTACCCTCTGGAATTCTCTGCTCCGACAGCTCGGGGAGTGTATGACTTTTGGGGGCTTTAAGCAGGCACTGAAAACTTTTGTGGATACTGACATTCCCAGAAATTATGGATTTTACTGTTTATATTTGTTAATATTTGATGATCATGTTTCTTAATGTAAAGCGCCTTAATATCTGAAAGGCACCTTATAAATACAGATTATAATAATAAGGATCCATAGTTAAAAATGCTGACGTAGAGCGAACACAAAAGGATCCAGACAAATTTCCTGAATTGTCCATCATTTAGTATTGTGTACATGTGTAAAGTGGGAAAGGGGGTTGGGGTAGTGGGGGTAAATGGAATGCTAATATATTTCTTAACTGCTATGTAATGGTCACTCCTGTCTCCATTGATTAGACTGGGCAACCCTTACAAAATGTTTTTGTATAAATTGCTAACTCCTCATATTATTTATATTATAAATGATGAAATTCCCACCATGAAATCCTGCTTGCGATCATATACTGTTACTAACCTTCATGAACCTGATAAAATGTTAGGCAAAGATATTCTCCTGCAAGTTGCACCACTATTCAGCTTAACCAAACTATCACATATCAATCAATCTTTATTTAACCAGGTGGCACACCTTTGAGAATACTCATTTACAAGATGGGCCTGGACGGATACACAGAATCATACAACAATGCAAAAATTGTATGAACAATTTGTCAAGTACAAACTGGAGTAAGCGGACCTCTGGTGAGAGGTGGTTTTGTCTAAATTAAATTTTTATTGTGATATTAAAACGAAGTTCTGCACTAATAGAGGGGATAACGTTTGGGCAGCAGTGTGCAACAACGCTACGTTTGCCTTAGAGTGGTTCTCTTGGCAACTATGTTAAACCTCGAGAGTGAAGCTGACAGACCATCGAGGACGGCGCCGACCCAGACCTTCCGAGCCGAGAAAGTGACACCGGGGGAGCCTTCACCCCCGAAGGGGTGATTGCCAAGCGATGCCTCCCGCCCATCCCTCAAGGGGAACGGACTGGGCCTTCTGCACTGTGGAAGGGGCTTCTCCAATGGCGAGGCTACTAGGAGCAGACGCTCCCTCCTCCGCGGTCCGTACAGAATCAGGAGGGGACCCAGAAGAAAGGCCAAGAGACCGTGGCTTGGCCCAATGAGTGAGCGCCCATTCCCCAAAAGTCAGCGGAGCTCATCCAACTTTCCACGCATGTTAGATGACATGGTGGTCCATGGAGAAGCAGGCGTTGCACGAATCCATGTCATGTAGCTGGCCAAGACAATTGAGGCAATGGTCATGCTGGTCGGTGACTGAGTATTTTCGGCCACATGGGCAGACACGCATAGGGGGACGTCCAATCTTAGAAGTTCTCTTGCCCCCTGACCAAGACATGACCTACGGACAAAACAAGACTAGACGTCACTAAATAAAAGAAAAAGAACAGTCTTACCAGGAGATGTCGAGTGGTGGCAGACAGCGGAAACAGCAGAAGAATATTAGTTAAAGAAATAATATGGAGTAGACACTCTGCGTCGAGAGAAAACTGAGCCGAAGGCTTCGATGCAACAGCAGGCCTCTTGTGCAGCAGAGCTTCCACGAAGTGAGACTTCTACGACGGGAGATGAACTGGCGGGGGGCAGGGTCAACGACACCCAACAGCCAACCTGAGAGTGCCACGCAGTGCATCAGCCTCGAAGGTGGTGACGATGGTGCGTAGACTCCGCCCATCCAAAAAAAAAAAAAAAAAAAAGCACTTCCGCGGGGTCGACCACCCACAACTATACCCAAAGATAACTGGCGAAGAGTGACACAGATAAGACTGAATGATATGAAATTCGACCAACATATTATATCATAGATATCAGAATGGTTAACCAACAGATCCCAAGTTGTTGGATTTGAGTGGACATTGTGGATTCCAATCAGTGTCAAGTGGGGTTCCCCAGGGTTCAGTATCGGGCCCACTTTGTGGGGAATATACACATCAGATCTCCATGAGGATATTGCTGGTCACATCCGCAAATTCGCTGATACCAAATTAAGTGGAGAAGTTTATACTAATGAAAACGTATCAGCATCACAAAATATTATAACCTTAGCAAACTGGGCAAAAAAACAATATGTTCTTCAATGAGGAAAAATGTGTAGGAATGCATGATTTAGGACCTAGAAACCAGAATATAAAATATTTCCTAAACAAATTAAACATGTTCACTCCGAAAAAGACCTAGGCATCTTGATTAATGATCAGCTATTACCTGGAGACCATTGTAGACAAATTGCCCTTAGGTCTCATATTTTGAATTCCATCAAAACAGCATTTATTAGTAGGCATGAAACCTGTATCCTACCTCTCTAACTCGAACATTAGACCACATCTGGACTATGGAGCAGCCTTCTGGTCACCTTATCTGACCAAGGACAGGAGGTTGCTGGAGGGTGTCCAGAGGACTACAAAACTGATCCACAGATTAAGAAATTTACCATATATAGATAGATGTAGGGAACTCAATTTGTATAATTTAGAGGCAAGACGCCAGAGAGGTGACCTACTAATGTTGTTCAAAATACTTCAAGATAAACTAAACTAATGAAGGAATATGGGATACGATATGCTAATAAACCAAACATACTTAGATGCAATAAACATCAGTTATTTGTTCCAAGGGCAATCGGGAACAAAAGGAGAGAGTCATTTTCCATCAGAGCAATAACTTTGGAATAAATTTCCAAAGCCTATAGTTCAAAAAATATTGAACAATTTAAGATCAATTTAGATTTATATTCTGGGAGCCTAATCAAACATCCCACAAGGCATGTGGAGGTAATCTCAATGGGTCATATGGACTTACCTTAAACAAGCAGTGTAATCTGATATACATAATGTGTAGATGGACTAAAAATTACATTTTGCTGGGTAAACAGAAAGAAACCGTTTCACAAAGGGGTATGGCAATAAATGCAGAGAGTAAATAAGTGCGGACTCTTAAATGAAGAGAGCTTCTAATTGGTAGGATCTGGTACCATCACAGCAGATGCACACAAAGAACCGAGGAGGGGGGGCATATAGCTCAATTTGCATCACATTTTCCACACTCAATCACAAAATAATCTTTGCTAAGCATTTTATTTACTAATATAGCCTTTACCATGTAAGTTTTTAGAAAACTAAAATCACCCAACAGTTTCTCCAGTTATTGTTCACATGCTAATCTTTTATAACAGTGCAACTGTAATACAAAAATACTAAATTCTACTTCAGCCCAAGATTGTGGATAAGATACGGTAGGGCCAATAAATAATTGCAGGGTCAATGTAGGTGCCTCTTGCCAATAGGGACTATATTATTAACAGTTAATATATGAGGGGGATAGGGGTAGGTGCGCGCAGTCAATAATGGGGCCATGTTGGGCCCTAAGTTTCAGTTTTGAATTATTTAAAGGTTTCCTTTTTTAGCAGTAAAATCAAATCACTCCCAGGTAACTAGGTGTTTTCTGAACTGTAATATGGCTAATGACAGCAGCTCCTTAAACAACAGGTATTCACTGTGTTTGTGTTATTTTCTTTCAGGTATCCAGCTGTCCTGCCTAATAAAGATCTTTGCCATACCTTGAGTGTTGTGTTTATTTCTTCGGTGTATATATTTTTTCATCTAGAATCACGTTTTGTTAGTTTCACACACAGAAAAAAGACCAGTTTTGAAAAAACACCGCCAGCCTGGAACACAGAATCCACAGTAAAAGCGACGTTAAAGAAAGAACACTGCTGACTCCGAAGCTTATCGCCATGCGCATGTGTATGATTACTCTGGCACCACCTACGTGCTCGTCCCTGTGTGTGCACGCAAACGACAACTGAGGTGAATGTCAATTTCGAGTGGTCAGTGCAGGCAGAGTAGTCTGGTAGATGTAAAACAGTGTACAATAAACTACAGGTCAGTAGGGGCACATTTTAAGTATCTATTCCCTTGGCACCTGCTGTTCTTAACAGGTCCTCATTCACTTGATTAGCTCAAAGCATCCACAGTTAAAAAAAAGTTAGTGGAGGTGCCGTTTTAAAATGTTGAAGTACGGTATACACTCTGAAGACTGCATTTTCCTGACATCTGTGGAGTTATTTAAATTCAACACAGTGTCCAAATTTTTTAAGGCATATTTTTTATTTTGTCATGCCATTTCTGGGGTGAGTGGGGTGGGGAATGCAGTCAGTGACAGAGACGAGACAGAGAGAGAGAGAGAGAGCGAGCGAAATGGAGTCAGAATAAGTCTAATGGATTGATTAAACCAGTGAGGAGATTGTTGTATTTAGCATCTCCTATGTGTTTATACTGTTTGCCTTATAACCCAATACTTGCGATGCTTTCCGTTAAGACACCCGAGTTAACAGGGTTTCTTTCATGTATTCTGCTCCCATTCTCTCTCGCACATTGCAAACCTCTATTTTACCCCGTCAGCCCCTCATTAATGTTTATCAAGCCCCACACGCACACCTGGGGAGCAATCGCACTTGCTGCAGACAGTAAATCCTTCTGTGCATCACCCTCCTCTCAGTTATTGACTGGCTCAGTGTCTGCCAGATGTGTGAAAAAGATCTGTTCCATAGTAGAAATCAGACAAACAGATAACAGCACTAATCTCAATGTGTACAGTAACAAGCTCGCTCCTTACAGTAAACGTCACTGTCACTTGCTTTCTGAATCTGAACTTTGTCTGCCCGATTATCCTTTCAAGCAATAATCAACTTGAGTCATCCTTCAGAATATGTCAACACTAGAACATGTAGCACAGTCCTGTGCTTTATCAATGGGACGAAGTAAATAATCCAGCCTTGAAAAAAAAAAAAAAATGCTTCAGTCGGGAAATCAGCCTTGTGCAGGAATCAAACCCACAACCTTCACTGCCAAATACAAGCATCTACCTTACTGAGCCACTAATCCTGCCTGTGCAAACTGTATTTTTTACCTATTATACAACAACTCCTAGAATGAATAATCATAAGAAACATCGTAATGATGTTAACCCAGGTAAAATAAACAAATCCCCGTGTATGTTAACTATTCAATCAGCATTGAGAAGCACTGCTAAGGCAATTCATTATGCACTGCAGGAAGCAAACACTGTAAAACCAGTGCCATGCTTCATGAAGGTTAGCATGAAGACGTTCCTTTCTTTCTGCAGTCAGAACTGAGAAATGTGAGCTACCGTCCACCACAGCTGCAAGCAATTACCGCACATTGCAATGATATTTTTGTTAAGCTAGTGGTGGACAGTAGCTGTCACATTTCTTAGTTCTGACAGCACAGAGTGACAGGTCGCACAACCCCTCCGTGTGCCACTGTTGGTGTCGCACAGTGGGACCCCTCCAGATGACTCCTCCGACCCGTGGCCCATGTTACAAGCGCATTAAGCCACTCAGTCGGTGGCATCTAATGCGATTGATGCATGGGGGGGGCGGGTGGTAGCCCTCGGCCCTGGGCCTCGGGCACCAACCACCCCCCCATGCATCAATCAAGCATTAGATGCCACCTCCGTCGTGGCTTAATACTTAACTCAGGTGTCTTAACGGAAAGCATCACAAGTATTGGGTTATAAGGCAAACAGTATAAACACAAATAGGAGATGCTAAATACAACAATCATCTCTCCTCACTGGTTTAATCAATCCATTAGACTTATTCTGACTCCATTTCTCTCGCTCGTTCTTGCTCTCTCGTCTCCGTCACTGACTGCATTCCCACCCACCCACCCAAGAAATGGCAAGAAAAAATAAAAAATATGCCTTAAAAAATTTGGACACTGTTGAATTTAAATAACTCCACAGATGTCAGGAAAATGCAGTCTTCAGAGTGTGTACCGTACTTCAACATTTTAAAACGGCACCTCCACTAACTTTTTTTTTTTTTTTTAACTGTGGATGCTTTGAGCTAATCAAGTGAATCAGGACCTGTTTATTAAGAACAGCAGGTGCCAAGGGAATAGATACTTAAAATGTGCCCCTACTGACTTGTAGTTTATTGTACACTGTTTTACATCTACCAGACTACTCTGCTCATACTGACCACTCGAAATGGACATTCACCTCAGTTGTCGTTTGCACGCATACACACAGGGACGAGCACGTAGGTGGTGCCAGAGTAATCGTACACATGCGCATAGTGATAAGCTTCAGAGTCAGCAGTGTTCTTTCTTTAATTAACATCACTTTTACTGTGGATTCTGTGTTCCAGGCTGGCGGTGTTTTTTTCAAAACTGGTCTTTTCTCTGTGTGTGAGACTAACAAAACATGATTCTAGATGAAAAAATATATACACTGAAGAAATAAACACAACACTCAAGGTATGACAAAGATCTTTATTAGGCAGGACAGCTGGATACCTGAAAGGAAAAAAAAAAAAAAACACAACAACAAGCACAGTGAATACCTGCTCTTTAATATCTGTTAACTGACAATGTCTCTCGTAATTTCTCTACACCATAATGTATGTACGCATAGATAGAAAACATAACTAGAGAAATGAAGCTCATGATTGTATGTACTTTGACATTATCCAGGAAGTTATTAGTGTTTATGACTATGTATGAACTGCTGCTGTATGATAAACAATAAAGCTGAGTTAATAAAAATACTAAATTCTACATAATGAATGCACAAGACGGTTGACATCTCAGATTTGCTGAACTTGAAAATTACAGTTGTGTAAAAACTTACTGTAACAGTAGATCTGTCGCCTTTATTTCTACTTACTGAAACAATCTGTGCTAGCCAAATAGATTTTAAAATTGGCCAAATTTATAAGGAAAAGTTTGGGGGCTGCATATGCAAACTTGTTCTGGCATTTGCTTTCTCCTGCCATTTTAAACTGTCTTTCAAGATTATACCCGCCTCGTTTCTTTGTTGTTCTTAGCCCTGCCTACTTATCTCTCCCTGCTTAAAACTGCTCCTTTTTCCTCTCTTCCTAGGACTCCCCGCTGGCTCAGGTGCAACTCGGACCCTCCACAGCCCCTGGACAAGCCCTAGCTCTACCTACTAGGCGGTCCTGCTTGCAGGAGACTGCCAGCCACCACTAACTTAATTCAAAAGGAAATTATTAGGGAGTCTTGCCGCCAGCCTGGCTGGTTGTTGCTGCTACTGCTAAACTGAAGCCCAATCGTTGCTTCGTGCCGGCCCCCCACCCGCCCGATCTGGGCATTTCCTTATACAGACTTTTTTTTTTAGTTTCAGCTGACGTCCAACAGGCCACTTTGCCATTTGCTCCTTATATACCACCACTAGGGACATCTGCTCATCTCTAGTGCTCATTCGAATACCTCTTGTTGCTATTCTTTTCTGCACTAAAGCCATTTTGACTCCATGCTTTTGCTACTGTGATGTTACAGCTCATCATGGCACATGAAATTCTGACCGCTCGTAACAAGCCTGTTGCTTTGTTCACTTGCTAGGCTATCCCTGCTCCCATGTTCCTACAGTAGTATCTGGCAGCAAAACCAGAATTATTTCAATTTCTCTAACATGCTGGTTAGACCTATTGACTACCTTGATCTCACTCTATCGATCCAGAGATTCATCAATTCTCTTGTGACTGCCTACTTAGATTATAGGCTGTTCTAAAATCAATATGGTTACTCCTCATTCATTGCAAGCTCTGGTATGTCATGCTACTTGCGATCCTGTTGGCAGGCGATGTGGAACTGAACCCTGGTCCCCCATATCCTCAGCCATGCAATCATGCCTTCTGGGCTACCACCTCAGAGCTCCGCATAGCCTATCTAAACATTAGGAGCTTTATGCATAATTTTACGGAGCTGGAGGTGTGGTCTCCACCTACAACCTGATATACTGTGCCTATCTTGAGACGTGGCTAAAGCCCTCTACCCCGATTCAATTTGCTCGCTACAAAACTATAGCCTTATCAGGAATGGCATGCCATCTAAGCGGAGTGGGAGAGTTGCACCATTTTACAAAGCTCATCTAAACATTCTGCAGAACACGATCTCAATCCTCCGCTTGTGAATCCCTTCATGCACTTCTCCACTTGGGTGCTAAAAATCTACTGTACGTATAGTTGTTGCTTATAACCCACCCCAGGGAGGACTGTCTGCCTTCACTAATTTACTGGAGGACTCTGTAAAACTAGCGGTCCAAAACAAACTGCTTATTCTTGGGGACATGGGATTTAAACTGGCTTGGACAAACTCAAGGCTCACTCCTTATCTGTAATTCCAAAGCTATAACCTGCATCAAGCTATAACAGAGCCCACAAGGATTTCCCCTAAAAGCAATGTCAAGCACGCTGCTGGACTGGACGTTAACAAATAGGGTTGATAGAATTGTGGATGCACAGCAAGCCCGGTGGCATGGAGGGTTGAGGCACTGGACGCCACACCTTGCACCACACCGGTGACCCGGGTTCGGGAGCGAACTCTGGCCGCGGGGGGCTGGCTGGAGGGAGATGGGCTGAAGCGTCCGATAACATCCCACCTTCTCCGGGAAGGGAGGGTCTTCTAACCCGATATGCAGCGACCCTTGGGGGAGCGACGGCAAGCTGGTGTCTCGGAGAAATGATTGGTCAAGGGCGTAGGCCAGCAACCAATTAGCCTCAGGGGCTACTCCAAAGGAGGGGGAGGGACGTTGCCGACGTCTGCGCTTGCGCCTTGATGTACGGGCCCACAACATCCCACAGAACACAGAAAAGACCCCACTGGAGCTGGGAAGACGAAGCACTGAGCCAGGTCCCAATGTGCCAGTGCCTGCATGCAACCTCAGACCATGATGAGACAAGATTTGGGGGTCTGCCCCCCCCACCCTGCCCCTGCCCCGGGGGTATCCGAGGCCAGATGGAGGGACCAGAGACTGACAGGTAAGGCATTGGACCACTGGACAGGGACAGGTTTAATGGGAGACTCCCAATGGTGCAGCTCCAGTGGGACGGTAGGCGGGGAAAAAAAAAAAAAAGATTTGTGGATGCAGGCACTCTGCTGGACACTGTATCAGATCACTCCCCCAGTTTGTGTGCGTGGCAACACTAGTTCCCAGTCCCTGCCCCCACGCTATATCACTTTCAGGAACTATGCTAATCTGGATCAGAGGAAGTTCCTGTATGAAGTCTCGTCTATTGACGAGTCATCTTTCTCAGGCTCTGGATGCATAAACAGCTCCCAACTACTATCTAGACAAATTTCGTGCAGTTCAGAGTAGACAAACCCCTTGTGACCCAATGCGTTTGTGGGACAGCCACAAAGTGGTTACACAAAGATCTCGTGGCTGCATTACATGTCAGGGATAAGAGCTGGAGGCGTTTCAGAAAATTTGAACTCATTGCTGACTACCACACCTATAGGATCCAGATAAAAGACTGTAAAAAGCGGATTAGACTTGCAAAAAGTGCATATTGCAAGGGGCTTCTGCTGGAAGCATCAGATGACCCCAGGAAATTCTGGGAACAAGTGAAATCATTCCTAGGTGCAAAGAAAACTCACTTGGCTGTTGAAATGATCATTAGTGGAGTCCACTGCAACAACCCCAGGACCACTGAATAAGCAATTCTCTGACCTGTCCAGCTTTACATCTGCCTTCCTCTATGGTCAGTCATTCCCTCCCTTTATATTGAGGGAGGTCCGCAGGGGCGTCCAGAGAAATAGGTGGACCTGGGTTTAATTCAACATTTCCCGAACAGAGTAGGAGAAGTAGTAGTAGTTTTTTTAAGGTGGTGTCTTAGCCTGCTAAACATTTTGTTACTCCTAGCGTACATTGGTTTAGTGGTGGCTGTGTTAAGGGCAGGATTGCTATTTGCTAGGGATAAAACAGAGAACTGATGGAGCAGACACCATCCTTGGGAATTGCAAGTGTTCTATAGTTATGGCCTGGTGGGAGGAGGGGCATGACCATAGAGGAAACGTCCCTGATGTAGAATGCCATGGTCTAACGTGGGAGGCTATATCTTGGTAGATGACAGAGGAGGGAAATTGGCCTTTGTCCGAGTTGCAAACCGAAATTTTGAGTAGAGTATAACAAAGTAATATAAGGCAACTATAGAGAAGGATAGGCGCAGATGGCATTCTTAATGTGGAGATATTTCCTTTTATCAGTAAAACCACAGGATTTGCAACATATATGCTATGTATTTTTGTATTTTGTCCATTAAGTAACTTATGCAACTTTGGTACAAAAGGATCTCATTGGAAACTATCTTGTCTCAATTGAGCTATCAGATTCATTGTCTTGTGAAAAATACAGGTTACTCACCTGTAACAGGAGTTCTAGGAGTGGTATATGTTCATCCACATAGTCTGGCAGGTTCCTTGCCACTAAATCTTGCCGGAAGGTCTTCAAGCTGGTTCCTCCCACCCACCCGGGTGGTAAAACCCTCAGCTCTGCCCCATGATGCCAGATCTAGCCTGCTGGAAGCCAGGTTGCGCGAAGCCAGGGAGGTCGGGTAGGTCATGTGGGTGAACATATACCACTCCTAGAACTCCCGTTACAGGTGAGTAACCTGCATTTCTGGGGACGTGGATATATTGTTCAGTCCACACTATCTGGCATACTCCTAGCAGTTCTCCGGGAGGAAGGAGGGAGGGAGGCAAGGTGCGCACCCCCGATACTTACTTGGGGAATAAGGACTGGAGAACAGAGGTCCCAAAACCAGCATCCCGGCATGACTCTAGGTCGATGTGGTAATGGGTAATGAAGGTGTCTGCTGACTTCCAGGTAGCAGCCCTGCAGATTTCCTGGATAGTGACGTCCCTGGAAGCAGCCACCAAAGCAGCAGTATGGTGGGTAGAATGAGCTCTTATCCCTCTGGGAGGCTCCATGCCCGCCAACCTATAGCAGAGATCTATGCAGGATGTGACCCACCTGCCTATCGTCCGCTTGGCTGCAGGTCTGCCAGGTGCGGCTTCAGCATAGGTGACAAACAGCTGGCGACCCTCTCCCTGAACTTCAGCCGTCCGCTCCTTATAATAAGAGAGTGCTCTTCTAGGGTCCAAAGTATGGAGCCTATATTCAGCCTCTGTGGTGCGACTGGGGTAGAACACCGGCAGAGTCAATACCTGGTTAAGGTGAAACTCTGACACCACCTTCAGAAGGAATTTTGGGTGGGGGTGTAGGACAACCTTGTCCCTGTGGAAGACCAGATAAGGAGACTTGATGGAAAGCACCTGGTGCTCTACCATCGTTCTGGCTGACGTAATAGCCACCAAGAAGGCGGTCTTCCACGACAGGTGAGAGATGTCACCTGTGCATCGGTTCGAATGGCTTGCCCATGAGCTTAGCCAATACCAGCAGTAGATCCCACGGAGTGGAGGTTCTCGCACCAGAGGGGATATGTGATCAAGGCCTTTGAAAAAGCACCCGACCACCTTCTCCTGCACCACCGACTGCTTTCTGGCCCGCGCCCGGTAAGCAGAGATGGCTGCCAGGTGCACCTTAAGGGTCGTCGACCGAAGTCCTAGCCAAGAAAGGGACCATAGGTAGTCCAGAATGCTGGCCAAGCAACAGGAAGAAGAGTCCAACCCCTTATCCTGATACCAAATGGAGAATCTCTTCCATTTGAAGGCATAGCATTTTCTTGTCAACTCATCATGGGATGCCTCAACAACATTAAGGACCTCGTCGGAAAGACCCAAGTCCTGGAACTCTAGCTGCTCAGAAACCAGGCTGTCGGGTGCAGGGACTGAAGGTCCAGGTGGAGTACCTTCCCCTATGACTTCGATCAGGTCCGGGCGGGCTAGAAGCCACCTCGGGAGCCTGGAGCTGAGGCGGAGGAGATCTGGATACCAGAACTGGCGGGGCCAGTCTCGGGCTACCAGAATCACCTGTGTCTTGTCCCCCCTCGCCTTGAGAAGCACCTTGTGGATCAAGGGAAATGGGAGAAAGGCGTAGAAGAGGCCTGGGGTCCACGGCCTCGAGAAAGCATCCCCCTGCAGCGAGCCCTGCTGAGGGGGTGGGCATGAAACAGCCTCAGCTTCGCATTCTCCCCAGAGGCAAACAGGTCCACCTGAGGTTTGCCCCAGTGGGAGAACAGATCGTGTACTACCTCCGGCAGGAGAGACCACTCGTGAGGTGCAGCGCCTATCCGGCTTAGGGCACTGGCCAGAGTGTTGGAGGCTCCCGCCACATGGATGGCTAGGAGATCTGCCTCCAGTCTGCTCACGAGGGACCAAGTGCAGAGTGCTTCCTTGCACAGGGGCAAAAAGCGCGTCCCGCCCTGGCGGTTTAGGTAGTACATGGTCGTGGTGTTGGCCGTCTGGACCTGGACCACTTGACCCTGCACAAACGGAGCGAAGGCTGGTCGGACCACTTGGAGCTCCAGCAGGTTGATGTGGCATTGAGACTCCTGAGGGGACCAGAGGCCATGCACTCTGTGCTCCCCCAGATGAGCACCCCAACCCAGAGAGGCGGTCGTTAGAATGACTGTCGGCTCGGGGCGGACAAACGGGATGCCCATCTGCAGGTGAGCTGGAACGATCCACCACTGGAGAGCGTTCCACATCTCCTGGGTCACCGCCACTGGCTGGTCCAGAGGACCGGAGCACTGTGACCACTGGCGGCCCAGTCCCCATTTAAGGGGACGCATGTGTCAGCGGGCCCAGGAGGCGCAGGAAGTCCCGGGCAGGGCGCAATTGCCCAACCAGAAATGATTGGACAAAGGAGGAAAGAACCTCGGCCCTGTCCGCCAGGAGCTGTGTTCTGGCTCGAAGAAAGTCGAACTCTGCCCCGATCAAATAACTCACCTGCGTTGGCACGAGTTCCGATTTGGCCTCGATGAGGAGGCCAATTTAAGAGCAGACGTGGAGGGCCAGATCCCTGGACTGCTCCACCTCCAGCCTGGAGGGGGCTGCAATCAGCCAGTCATCCAGGTAAGGGTACACCCGGACCCTTCGGCGTTGCAGGAATGCTGTCACCACTGCCATGCATTTGGTAAAGACCCTGGGAGCTGGAGAAAGGCCGAAGGGCATGGCCGGAACTCGTAAAGTGACCCCCTCCACTCTGAAGCGGAGGAATTGCTGGTGGGACGGATGGATTGGGACGTGAAAGAATGCGTCCTGGAGGTCCAGAGAACAGAACCACATGCCTCATTCCAAGGATGGAATGATCTGTGCCAGAGTGACCATCCTGAAGGTTCAAGACCTTAGGAACTTGTTCAGGTCATGTAGGTCTAGAATGGGGCGCCAGCCCCCGATCCGTTTCAGGGCCAGGAAATACCTGGACACAAACCCTGGGTCTGGTGGAGGATCTGCCACCTCCCTGATCACCTCCTTTTGGAGGAGCAGAGCAATGTCGGCTCGACAAGCCAACAGAGGCTGCGGACCCCATAGCCCCCTGTGGGGCGACGGCTCAATAGGGTGGGGCCTGCTCTAATTCCAGAGGCAGACTCTTCCCTACCACTTTCAACACCCAACGGTCCATGGCGATAGCGGACCAGGTGGAAAGGAAGTGGCAGAGCCATCCCCCCACGGGGGGAGTGATTAGCTGGGGCGACACCCCTCAACCCATCACTGGGCAGGCTTGAAGGAAGGACCGGCCGAGGAACCTCCTGGGCCGTTACCCCCAAGCTTCCTGCTGGAGGAAGCTGCAGGTTTGGCTTTGCGGTGCCAAGTGTGAGCCTGCTGGCCCCGACTATGTTGCTGGGCCGGAAGTGCCGCAGGGGCAGAAGGCCGAAAGGGCTTACACTGCTGCTGGTGGCCTTTGTCCTTCTGGGCAGACGTGAACGAGTCCAAGGTGGCATTGGACTTCTCGATCCTCTGCAAATGACCCTCCACCCCCGAACCGAACAAGTCGGTACCCAGGAAGGGAACGTCTGCTAGCTTGTGCTGGGTATCCGCCGTGAAGGTGGAGATCCACAGGCAAGCTCTGCGGCGCATGGCCACTGCGGCCGCTACTGACCGGGCACAAGAGTCTCCAATGTCAAGAGCAGTTTGGAGCTGTTGCTTTGTCACCGCCCTTCCCTGATCCTGCACCTGCTTGACCGTAGTCTGGAGGTCAGCCAGGAGATGAGTAATCACCTCATCCAGGGAGCCCAAAAGGGGCGTGGGAAAAGTGTGCCATCAGTACGGCCGAACTGGCCTGACGAAGGCCTAAGGAGGACGCAGCATAAACTTTACGCCCAGAATAGTCCAGTTTCTTGGACTATCGGGTGGCTTGTCCATGTCCCGAGCGTTTCCGGAGCGCTGGAAAACACGGTCTGTCACCAACCCCTCCGCAGAGGGGTGCTCAGAGAATCTGGAGAGTTAGCCAGTGGGAACGGCATACTTCCTGGCCATCCTGGCTGAGGGAGCCGGAAAAGAAGCCGGCCGCTGCCATAGTTCCAGGGCCAGACCAACAATGGCTTCGGCCACAGGAAAGGCCTCCGTAGGAGAATCCCCTCGGTCCAGTATCTCCGTGAGGGGATACTTGGCCCACTTTGATACGGGTTAGAGCTTCATTTCAGTAGATTCTGAGATGAGCCGAAGCAATCCCAAGAAAGAGGATGGGCTCTCGTCCACCGACTGTCCCTCAGAGGACTCCAGGTCGAGAGGCCTGGAGAACAGGGAAGAGTCATCGTCAGACTCAGAGTCATCTGCAAACAGCTACAGAGGGCCTGAGCCACCCTCCACCTGCCAAGGACGATCGGGAGTGAGGGTGACAGAGAAACGATGGGGCAACCCATGACCCGACCGAAAATCCTTGGTCGGAGCCCTGGATTTTAGTTGTGGAGGCGGGGGTTCCACCACAATGGGTGGTGCAGCTGGTTTAGGCCGAACCACCGGCGCCGGTTTCGGCTCCTCGATGACCACGAGGGGCTGTTTCGGCCATTCGAGTGACAGCCACTTAATGGCCGGGGAAGACTATGGAGTCTGCTTGCTCTCAGACAAAAGGAGCTGCTGCCACATCAGATCCTCATAGCGCTGACGCAACTTGCACCTGAGCCTATCCTCTGAGGAGGCAATGAAGAGGATGAGCGACGCCGCCGCTTCCCTCAGTGCCAAGACTGCCGATGGCGGGATCGGCTGGACCGAGAGGAGGTCCGAGACAGAGATCCTCTGTTTCCGAGGGTGGGTCTGGGAGGCAGCGGGGGAAACCTGTTCCTCCCCCGGCTCAGGAACCTTAACCAGGGACTCCAGCACAGGAGGCACACGCAAGTCCTCAGTTTCCACCGGGGGAACCAGTGAAGGGTTGTCTGCTTCTCCAGTCGACAGCTCGAGAAAAATCTCAACTGCATCGACGGCTGTCTCGGCCGGCTGACCTGACTGACACCGTGAAGCCAGCAGCCTTAGCCGCAACATTGACCGAAGTAGAGTGTCGACTATCCGGGGAAGGGAACCTCTCCCGCTCCCACAAACAGACGGTGAGACTTGCCCTTTGAGTCCTTTTTCTTGGACCGAGAGGAATTTCCCCAATGGCCCCTCTCTCTTAGTAGAGGGGGACTGACAAAGCTCCTTAAATGAAGCAGAGTAGGAGGAGCCCAAGGAGAGCTGGATAAATGCCGTGACCGAGGAAGAAGATGCAGCCTGGGCCGCCTCCTCCTCGAGGGCGATCATTTGCTCAAGTTGCTCAGCTGAGCCCACCGCTGGACACCGCCCAACGGGCCTCTTTCGACTTTACCAGAGAAAAAGGTCTCTCAGGGTGCCCAAGTTGAAGTCTTGCAGCATGGTCTTAGAGAACATTGACCGAGAAGGACTTGCACAATTCGCAGGCCTGCGGATCGTGATCGAGCCCAAGGCAGTAAATGCACATGGAGTGCAGATCGGTCGGAGACATCTTCTGCCCACAAGGGCACCGCCGAAATCTGGGAGTCTATTTGTCCATCGCAGCCCCGAAGGAAGAAAAAGACCGAAGTCCAGTAAATTTCAGAATGCGTTTCGGTTTAACCGAAGAGGTAGGATCCAGGCCTAAAACGCAGAGCGCAAAGGAGAGAACCTGAGCTTCCAAGCGGTAAGGAAGATCTGGCGTCATGGGGTGGAGCAGAGAGTTTTATCACCCGGGTGGGTGGGAGGAGCCAGCTTGGAGACCTTCCGGCAAGATTTAAAGCGGCAAGGAACCTGCCAGTAAGTGTGGATAGAACATATCCATGTCCCTAGAGCTAAATGTTTATCGGATATAGTATATAGTACTGGCTTTCACGACTCGATTTTCTCTGTACAAATATGCTCTTGTAATTGTAATGTCTTTTGGTAAAATCAATTTCACCCCTGTATAAGTGTAGGGCTATATCCATTTATGTTACTGAACTGTTTAACTACAGCGAATTCTTGATATTCTGTACAAGGAAATGCAAATGTTCTGAAAAGAAATCACAGTTTTGGTACTTTAAACACTGTATATACTTATTCTAAGTTATCTTCTCAATTACAATGAAAGGTTAAAACCTTATGTCAGTGTTTACCCAATATGTACATTTTTTGTAGAAACTGATTATGTTTGTATGCTTTGTGTGTATGTGTATATATACACACACACATGTATGGATTACTCAAGTGAAAAATGTACATTTAGCTTAATCGTGTAGGATAAGGCTTAATATCAACTTATTGCAAGTTTCAATGCAAGCCAAACCATACTGTGTCAAAACAAGACACTTATTGTAAATGGAGCGCTGCTGCCATCTAATGGCCAGTGTGATCACTCACCAATTATGGAGGCTATAAACCCTTAGCTATGACGCAACTATGCAGTAATTAGCTGCAACCAATCAGAATTGACCCCCAATTCTTAAAGTTTAAGGCACATGCCAAATTTGGAAAAAAAACATATGATTGGCCCAAGGACCTAGTAGTCACTCAAAGAGTAAGGTCATCTAAAATATAAAAGCCGCACATTTGTGCTGGGTTGTTGGAGAGGAGAAGATAGGGAGAAGGAAGAAGTCTAAAAGCCATATGGTGAGTGATCAGCACCCGTATCAGGTAAATTAGGACTGCTTTTCAATTCTATGCTTGAGTAGGAAGTATATGCCTATTATAGGATTAGAAAATAAAACTTGTTCCACAACCTTTAAATCTTTGACTTAGTTTAATTTAACCTCTATCTTAAAGGACCTACAGAATCAAGTGCTGTGGCCAGGTGCTCAGATTCAACAGATGGGGTAGGCGACACTGCTTTTCCCTGTCGTTGCTGTTCAATTGCTGCCAAGGTTTTATTTTTTTTGTTTTGTTTAGGAGGAATTTCTCCAATGCCCCCTTCCTACAGCACCTGGTAGCAGAGTTGAATCCTCAGCAGATCTCACACACTCATGTTGTGAGAGGCCTAAGCAGCAGAGGCTTGGTGTGCATTGTCTTTGTAGACTTTTTGCACCAAAAAAGTGTTGGCAGTTCCTTCAGCAGCATACAGGTAACTGAAAATCACCTAGTGATTACCATTTTTAGCCAAGAAAATAAAGAAAATGGCAGCGTTTTGCAGCAGTGTTTCCACTGTGGGTCTGAAGTGTGTGCACAAGTGTGAGCAACAGCAAGAGAAAGAATGGAGGAGGAGGATCACCCACATTTATGTTGATTCTGGAGCACGTAGTCATGGGTGGCCCCTGGCTTGCAAAGTTTCTGTGTGGTCCTAGTGCCAATGCGGGAATAGTTCCAAAGGTGTGGCCTGATTAAAGATGTACTCCAAGATCAGATTCTTAACACTGGAGTTTCCATTTTATCAGTGAAGTACCTGTATACCAGAAGGCTCCGCTTTAGTCCACTGAAGTTAATTTAGTTCACACATTGTACACATCAAAATATATCAAACTGCACTATCAGTCCCGAGATAGTATTTCTTTTAAAGTCCCTGCATGGGACCAGCTTCCTTTAGAGGACAGTAAAACAAATATGTCTATAATGACTAGACAGCTACTTCTTATGCAGCCTGAAAATGTACATATGGTGAAGCTCGTCAGGATTAAACCCGCTTCTACAGCATTCTGCAGTATGCTGCAGAAAAGTCACTGCAGTAAACAATGTAATTTCAATTAATCCCTTTTGTCATGCAGGAAACTGACACTGCCAGGATGAAGTGAACGTCAGTTTCCTGCATGTCAATAGGGACCAATTGCCACTGAAATGACATTGCTTGCCACAGTAACTCTGTGGTAGCATGTTGCAAAATGCTGCAGAATTGGGTTTAATCCTGGCGAGCTTCACCGTAAATCCACTTCTGTTGCTACAGTGATAGGTTTCTTATAACCACTGCTTTGAAAGCAACCAATTCCTACCTAACTTGATCACACAGTATAGTAAAGTCAAACTTGTGGATACAGGTCTAATCTACTGTTAGTCGTAATACTGAAGACCGAAAGCTTTCGAGAAAAGTCATTTTCTTTAACATGGACTCATCCTAGGGTAAAGGGTTAGTTTAGTTGAAATCCCCGTAGTTAGCACCAGGTTAATCAAAAACAAAAGCGTGAGCTGGGGTAGGTGGTACTCATGAAGGTTTGCAACAGAAATTCAGACAGGATTCGGGCACTTACCACAACTTCATCTTTTATTGTAAATGCACATCTTTGTGCCAGACAAATAGACACCTCATGCCCACCTAATGTGTTTCAGACTTGCGTCCTTTATTGATAAAGGACGACAGTCTGAAACGAGTCAGGTGGGCATGAGGTGTGTCCAGCACAAAGATGTGCAATTACAATAAAATATGAAGATTAACTTATGCTGTGGTGTCCTGATACATAGATACATACACTGTCTGCAGATAAGGGCCTCTGGTCCACCCAGTCTGCCCATTTGAGCTTGTAAGTTCCCTTTACGTTTTTGTAGAAGTCTGTTGCCCCTTGCGTCTATCCCATGCATTCTTAAATCCCGTGATTGTTTCAGCCCCCACCATTTCCTCTGGCAGGGTGTTCCACTAGTCCACCACCTATATTTTGGTGGTGAGTGCCCAAATCCTGTCTGAATTATCACTGGGTTCCATCATCCACACTCAGTAGCCACATGCCCACATCCTCTTACACGGCTTCCTCTGGTTCCCACCTTCTTGCATATTATGGCCAGTTTATTCTTCCAGCCTCTGGCCTATCCAAGAAAACCTAGAACAAACAGATACATAGCACTACCAGCAGACGCTCCCAGTGAGATCTGGAGAGGACACAAACATGGGGTGTTGCAATACCAAGAGGGTCAGCTGCTTAATTTGCCAAAAAAAATTAGCTCCCAAGCATTTTGTTGGGAAGGATGCATAATTAGCTATGCTATGTTTGCTAAAAGCTACTAACCATGGAGTAATCAAACCTTAGCCAGTTATACAGTTCTGTTCAAACCAACAGAAGCTAGCCTTATATTTCTGGGGATCAGTCACTGGGGAGTCCTTGAATGTACTAGTTTGGCCATTATGATGCATAGTTGCAAAGATCTGCCCAGCCCCACCTAGTGACGTCCCTTGTGATCTTTCACTAGTAAATGGGGCATGAAAAACACACAATAAAACAAATATGAAATTTAAATAACTGATGCCATGCACAGCTTCTGTCTGGGATCCCCTTTGGACTAGGACCCACCACCACCACCGAGAATTCCTAAGGCTGGCTTTCCCACAAAGCAACTAGGCATATGCAGTCACACTCTTCCATCACATGCTAGACTAATGCAACTTTATTCCCCTCACCACTTACTCTGAATCTTGAAAGAGGCCCCTGGATCCAATATAAGTTCAGGAGGGAGGATCAATAACTCCTGGGACCAGCCATCATTAATGAACTGTATTCGGTCACTCTCTGGGGAGGAAGTGGCAGACGACTCTGAATCCCAAAACCCACTTAGCTTGCATAATTGGCAATCCAAGGGTGTAAACCCTGGTCCCCGTGGATAGTTGTCTTCATTGCGTAGGTAACTCCTTACTGCACCACCATGGTGTAGAGGGCGTTGACGTATCCAAGGCCAATAGGATGGATCCATACTCATAACCTACAAGCAAAGATTACAATGAGACTTAAAACATTTAAGACTTTGGTGGGAGGAAGACTTCAGTTTAATTATGAATAGTTCACCATTTACAGAATTATCCTCATTAAAACAATACCGTTTACTAGGACAGCCTTCATAGTATGTCATTATGTGCATTGCAATGTATGCAAGATTATAAAAATATGTCTTGCATGTTTTTTGCTCCTCATCATTTCCCCCAGCACCCAATTCCTACAGGCCCCTCAAGGGTCCTTGTTGCCCAGACTCCCTTTCTCCTGCTTTGTCACCTCCAGACACCCTATGTCCTCAGACATCAGGCCAGGTGTCTGGCATATCCCCACTCTAGGATCCCACTCGTGCTTTCCCAGGGAGAGAATGAGGCATAGAGATCGCTGGCTTGAGGGTTCAACCTGCAGTCACTCAATTAGAAACCAGAAGCCTTAACCATTAGACCATCAGCAGTGTCAGATTTTAAAGGTGCACCAAGACAGTCAGATTGTGACAAGCTGAATGGCAATTGTTTTCTTCAGTTCCCTCCCCATACACCATGCCACATGGATGTGGCATATCATAGCATTATAGGGAAGGGGTGGCAGCAGCATGTGGCCACCCATGTCACCATGGGCATCTCTACTTGGCCATCACCATGTGTCACTCTACAAGTGGTGCAAATAAAAACTGCCCCTCAGGATTAAAGCACACACAACATTGCACCCTCCCGCTACTGTCTGCTTCAGTCATCCCAGGCTTTGGGCATTACATGTCTTATTGAACAACACAAACATAAAACCAAAGACTGGTTCATCCAAACAGAACGTTATACGTCATCTCATTGGGCAAGAGGACAAGGACCACAGCGTTCACAAGATAACATTCTTATTCAATAACAGACATGTAAGTGTAACGTTATAAAATCACTGAATGAGATTAAAATAAAGTTGTGAACAGAAAATTTCAGAGCATACATGAGAACACCCCTGATGTCAAGACAGTAAATATACAACCTCTATCAGACAACCTTTTGTGGTAATGCGACAAACTGTTGAGTGGGAGGTCAGCATGGCGCACTGTGGGGGCACAACTTTGAGAGGTAGGTCTACTTTGTGTTCTGAACACAGTTGAGTTTTATAATATGTACTTTGTGCCACTTAGGGGTCTAGACCAGATTCACTAGGACACTGGAGGAAAAAAGTTTTAGCAAGGGTCAACACATCATACAATGGCTACTAAGCACAGCACCCAAGCACCCCCACATGGCACAGCATGCTAGCCAACCGCAGACAACGGCCACTGGCATAGCACCCGAGCACCCTCACAAGCTAGCCAATAACTGCTGCCAGCTCCCTCACCAATCTCAGTTTTGTTCACCAGGAGAATAAAAGTGGGGAAAAAAAGAGCTTGCAACAATTCACTAGTCCAAAAGGGATAAGGAAAAATACAAAAGAATATAAAACCGGACCACCAACTTTAGTGTAGACAGGAAAGGGCACCCCAAGGTGGCACAGATGGCTAGTCTACGTATTGAGCTAGAGCCTCAAATCACCCCTTGTTAGACAGCAAGAAGTCTGGAAAAGGGTATTTGCTCCAAGCCAGCAGCCCTGTCAATATATGGCTCTCAGAAAAAAAATCATGCAAATGATGAAACCCCTTTGCAACTGAGATATCTGTGCCAAGCGGCAGAAAAATGCAAAAAGACTCCTAACAAGCAATTAGAATGTCACCAGTAAAGGCACTTTTTATTTATTTTTTTTTTATTTAAACAGGTTCGCCCCACCACAGAGGATGGGGCTGAGAAAAAAATAAGACATGTAGCAATATAGGGCTGTTGAGCCCCAAGGAGTAGAGATGTATTCATCGCACCAGTTATCCCCAAGCCTTGCTAGGCATGACAGCCAGAAAGTACAGTTACGCAAGAACTTACCGTAACAGTAGATCTTTGAGAGAATCTCTTGCAGCAGGCCATCACTGGTAGGACTCAGCCGTCTGGCGCTAGGACCACACAGAAACCTTTTTAGCTAGCAGTATACCAGAGGGGGCCAAACACCTCTGACATCAGCGCCAGATGTCAGCCTGTCCTATGTAAGGTGGCGACCCCCAAGCCCCCCTCATTTCTCCCGCCAGAGACCAGAAGCAGGATTCCAAAGGGGGGGCGGGGGGAGAGAAGAGACAGGAGGAGAATGCCAAGGTAACCCTGTAGTAGAGGAAAAAGCAGAAGGCATGCCCCAATGGAAGGGGTGAAATTCAAACAAGGGGGAGGAAGGAAAAGCAGGGAGTGTTGCAAGAGATCCTCTTGAAGATCTACCATTATGGTAAGGTCTTACGTAACTATACTATCAAGGGCATCTCTTGCAGCACGCCATCACCAGTAGTACAGAGTCCCAAGTAGTTCATGTCATACAGGCAGGCAGGACAGGAGGTTGGCAGAAAATGATGACAGCCTATGAGAGAAGGCCTTGAAAAACCGCCAGGCCAAAATTGGCAAGCCTCAGAGAGAATGTCCAGACTGTAGTGCTTGGTAAAGGTGTGGATAGTACCAAGGTATAAATTAGTGTCGGAGACTTGATTAGCAGCCTTCACTAATCAAAGTAAAAAATGATTAGCAATTGGCCGAAGTTGATTAGCAATTACCAAAAATTGACATTTTTGCTCAAACCCTAAAAAATTATACTTCTTTCTCTGTATTCGTAAAATACACTTACACAAGTTTGAGACCGATCTGTTTTAGCCGTTTCCAGAGAAATACAGCAATTGTGCAGCAGCACACATACATTTTAAGAGCAGAGATAGGATGTCTGCCACAACAGACTGAATGCATGAGCGCGAGTCATGACAAATTGAACATAATGAACCCTGCTGCCCCAGCATAAAAACTCTGGCACCTGGGACTGCGAGTGACCACAGTTACCAACAAATATTGGGTGCGATCTAGTGCTACTACTCTCCACCAGGCATGTAGCAGGTAATTCTAGTCGGACTACGTTCCCACTAGGGTTTAAAATATTTTAAGCCACCGTGGCTAAATAGTCTCCACATTTTTTTAGCCACTGCTGGAGACCCTTAGCCACACACGCCATTTAGTGGTAAAAATTTCTATGGAATTTTTCTTTGGTACAAATCACATTACTTTTAAGAAATACGTTCATGCAGTTTTTTTTTTTTTAGTGGTTACACAATAAATATGCACAGGTCTGAGTAAAATAGATGTTTTTATAAATCAGACGGCTGATGAGCAAGTTGTGCAAAACACAATAAACACATACAGTGTCAATCATAGTAACACTGCAAGAAAGAAGATGGATGTGGCCATGGCAACATCACTGCCAGCCTAGTTTGAAAACAATTAAAATGCCATTGTGTTTGACTAGGCAAGCAGTCTGAGTGCAACAAATACAGACATAATGAACTCATATTAGGCATAAGTCATTGTCTAGTTTACATAAGGTGTACAAAAATAACGTGCACGTCAAACTAACTTGTTAAGACTGCACTGATTTCACAATTACATGCACAGATTATTTGTGTGCTAAATAAAGTCTTAGTAGGTTCAGCTGTAAGGTTATCAGGCAGCTGAGCAAGTCCGACTTGCACAGCAATAAAATGACAACCACACAGGTAGCTGAGGTCACTCATGGCCACCACCCAACTTTAAAAAAATGCCACACAAGCATGGATATAGGTGTAACAGTAGTAAACAGTTTTTAAAATATAAATGTGTCATCTAAAAACAGTAATGATATGCCAGTCATGACTACTGCAAAAAAAAAAAATCAGCAACCTATCCAACAACTTACTAAATGTCTGCCAAACATCTCAGTTTTGACCAAAAATGCATTTGCAGTAACAATGTGTTTGAGGCAAGCAGTCTTAAGTGCAACAGAAATACATACAACATTTTTCATAAGGCATAAATTAACATGCAGTCAGCCAAGTCGGAGTGCAACTATTTTGTCATGACAAGGCGTACCAGTTTAAGTTAGTCAGATATTATTTCAAAAATACTGTTAGTACACTACTACTGCACTAATTAAACAATTATTCAGATTTGTGCTAAATTAATGTGCAATGTTGTAGACTGTTGTGAGGTTAGCTGAGCAGTCTGTCTTGTGCAGCAGTAAAATAAACTACCACAGTGCTCAACACTGGGGACTGGCCACCAAGCAGCTGAATTTAGAAAAATTCCACTACAGAAGCATTGAAACAGTTTTCATAATACAGCTGCAAGCCACAAAATTGTTTTTTGAAATATTAAATGAAAATAATGTTGAACACATCAAGGTGCCACGCCCAGTCATCTAAAAAGCAAACAGCAGTAATTTGTGTTTTTCTACGTCAGCTCATTTGACAATTTAAAATACAAGACGTCACACTGAAAGGAAAAAAAAAAAGCAATTCTGCACCGACGCAAGTTAGACATTTTGCAAGAAATCGGCAACGCAGAAAAAGTTATGGAAAAAACATCTGATCTATATTTCTCTTCCTGTTAGGTCTATGATGCAGCACTGGACATCTTCAGGTGCATCTTCGGTATTCTTGACAGTTTGAAGGAAACCTCTCCTGTCCTTCTGATACCCAGATTTCAAATGCAATTTCGAAATCAAACTGTACAATGTCATCAGGAGCCTCAACCAGAACAGTCATGAGGGCGTTCTCATTCCACACTAAGACTATTCCTCTATGCAGTCTTAATGTTGTTGTAGGCACTAAACCCACATTCACTCAACTGAAGCTGATGTGGTTGCAAGACATACTGAATATAGTTTGGACATGTTTTCCCAAGATTCCTTGTTTGGCTCTACCACTTTGCCATTGAATTCTTCAATAGTGCACTCTGTGTGCCAATAATATTCTACGTATTAATGACCATTCAAGTCTGGTTTTCTCTGGGTTAACTGGCAGGATGTTACCTAGGATTCCTTTTTTCAGGACACTGTAGTGAACAGTAAGGTTCTTAATCTCCTGTTCTCCGTAGGCATCAATGTTCTCATCCTTGGGTGCATTACGTGGGTCTAACAACTTCCAGTTGTCCAACAATGTCCCTTCTGGAAAGGGACTTTCAAGTTGTTCAGCTATTGACTGTATACAAGAAGTCCGCAGATTCTTGAAGTGCTCTCTTTGATCCGATGTACTGTATCTAGCACTGTATGTGTTCTAAATATAGATTTTCCCTCCTCTGGTGGTTTACTTGGCATCTGACAAAACATTCAAGTGTGGTCCTAAATTTTCAGGAAGTGCCCGAAGTGCATCAGTGGTGCCAACGAGCTGCCGCCTTGCCTCCAAGAAGCTGACAGACGGTTTCTGGAAAAGTTCCGAAAAAATTGCAAGACGACCTACTGCGTCAGCCAGAAAGAAAGTAGTGGTAACAAATTTGAAAGTCCCCCCCCCTTTTTTTTTTTTTAAGGCACCCCATAGCAAGGTTTCGCTGATGGTTATCCTCTGCCATTTGTGACAAAGCAGAAATAAGTGAAGCGATGCAGGCTTGTAATACCTGTACAGCATCAGAAAATGAAAGCCATCTAGTGAAGAAAATCTGTTTCAGCTTCACAGCATGTTCCTGGTGTATGTCTTTACTGTGTTCAAGTATTCGACAAAATCTGGGCGAGTACTTTGTTTTCCAAGCTGATTAATGTGGACATATAACTCACCAGATACTGCTGTTGACTGGCTGCCTTCTTGGATGCTTAGGCGAGTCAATGCGCGAGACAGTGAGTGGCAACTAAATATGGATGATCAAGTTTGGTAAGAGTATTCATGCCTTTTTTGCATCCTGTCATTACAGAGGCCCCATCAGTTGCAAGATCTATGAGCTCTTTTTTTTTTTTTTTTAATAATCAGATCATGTTTTTCACAGCATTGTATACAGATTCTGAATTACATTCTGCAAGCTTGGTCACACCTAAAAATGTTGACTGTACATTACCCTTGCTATCAATGAATCTGATGTATACCATTAGAGTACTCTTGTTGGCCACATCTGTTCCCTCAAGAATTTGTAAGGAAAGTATGTTGTATGGAGAATTCTCCAATTCCTTTAGAAAAGCATCCTGAACAGCCTTAGCTATTGCTTTGTAAAAGTCATTAATGGATTCAGAATGTGTGTAGATGCCTGTGCCTTGGAGGACTGATTGCTTGATGGTGGCTAGCAGAGTGGATTCCTGTGTGCAAGAAGAGAAACAAGCATTTGTCAATGCCGAATGTTGCTTGCTTCTATGTGCTGTTTAGGTATTTGGAAGTCATTGGAGTGCAAATATTGAAAATTTGCGAACTTACGAGTGTGCGTAGGAACTGCGCAAGGCACGCTCGTAAAAGTCATTTTTAGGAATTTTTTCACCAGATTTTCAACACAGGCATTTTAAGACCTCTGCTTATGAACAGTGTCACTGTGATTTTGTTAATGTGTCCCATACATCCATACATTGAGTTCGCACACCGACTGCGCCATTGTGCACTACATGGGCAGAAACATGTTTTGGGCAGGATGTGAAAAATGACTGCTGTACTGCTCATGAGGAGGTGTGATAAAATGCCAATGTTGAAAATCTGGAGTGAAAATATTGAAAATTCGCAAACTAACAAGCCTGCGTAGGAACTGCTCAACGCACGCTCAGTCATTTTTAGGAATTTTTTCACCAAATTTTCAACATAGCCATTTTAAGACCTCTGCTCATGAACAGTGTCACTGTGATTTTCTTAATTTGTCCCGTACATCTATTTCACACACTGACTGCGCCATTCTGCGCTACATGGGCACAAGCTCCTGTTCCAACAAAATACTGCTCTATGCTGATGATGCAGTAATCCTAGCATCACACTCTAACCCACTCCTACTCCAAGGCACGCTGCAAAGCGCCTTCCTCCAAGCCGAAAAATAGTTCAATAACCATCGACTAGTCCTGAACCTGAAGAACAAAGTCAGTGCTGTTCTCACATCAGCAAAACAGCGCCAAGGACTCTCCCCTTCACATCACCACCAGCATGCTCCTCACACTAGAACAGGTAACAACATATAAGTACCTGGGCATCACCTTTGACTCAGGCCTTACTTTCCACGCCCACCTAAAAGCCCTGTCATCAGCCATGAACTCCAGGATCGGGCTCCTCTACCACCACAAAGATTGCCTCCCCGAATCTGCCTTAAAACTAGCCATTACCTCATCAGTATTGTCACTGGCCGACTACGGACTTCCAATTTACGCAGCGGCCGACCCCTCCACTTTATCAAAAGTCCAGACCTCTATTAAAGCCTGTAGGCTCCTTACCGGTGCTCACAGCAGAACTCACACCTGTCTGCTATACTCCGCCGCTAACATACTCACTCTTGAGGAAAGACTGAAATATCATACCTGCCTGCTGGCCAAAAAATCCATGTCAGGGCTCTGCCCACCTGGGGTCTCTGCACCCCTGCAGCTGGCTGTCTGGCCTTTGCCAACCCGTAACTCCACCACAGCCACCTTCATAGTTCCCAGGGCAAGGACCTCTCGCTGCCAAAGATCCTATCACAAAGCCCTGCCCTGGTTCAACTCCCTTCCTGAGGCTATCACTAAGATCCCTGGGATTGGCCGTTTCAAAATCGCCCTCCGCCAACATATTGACAGCCGATGTTGTAAATGCCTGTAGTTGACCAAAACCCTGTCTCGTTTAGCCCTATGCCCTTTGGGTCCCATAGACAACTGGTTCTGGTACTATATAACAGACCGTAACATGATGTTATTTAATGATGTGTATGTTGTTATACAACGATGCGTGTAAATCAACATATGTTTGTACCTGTACAATTGCTGCCTGTAACTCCACGTGTGTATTTATGCATCTCATCCGTATGTAATCCCTGTCCTAACCTCACTTAATTGTTGTCCCCCCCCCCCAAAAGACGAGGTACCTTTGTAAACTAGTCCCTGACTCAAAGGTTGTAAAACTGATTACTTCAATTAAAAAAAAAAAAAAAACACACATTTTGGGTGAGATGTGAAAAATGACAGCTGTACTACTCATAAGAAGGTGTGGTAAAATGGCAATGTTGAAAATCTGGAGTGAAAATATTGAAATTTTGCAAACTTACGAGCCTGCGTAGGAACTGCGCAACATGCAGCTCGTAAAGTCATTTCTGGGAATTTTGCGCAAATTTTCAACATGGGGTTTTTGGACCTTCTCATGAATGTCACTGTCATGGCGGTATTCGGGCCCGAGGGTGATTTCGCAGTCACTGCGCGAAACACCTTCGGGCCTGAATACCGCCATGACAGTGACATCATTCATGAGAAGGGTCCCAAAACTTATGCTGAAAATTTGGTTCAAAATTCCTAAAATGCCTGAGATAGGCAACAAAGTTGACCCCCATCTAGCCCATTATACAGCTTACGGCATTTCCTCAGTTCGCAGTCTGCTTTGAAGAGTGCAGGCGTGTTCCCAGTCCACGAAGATAGTCGCGCCAGAGTCCGGAGGCAAGTATGGGGTGAGGGGTGTGGGGAGGCTGGAGTGCGGGTTGTGGGAGGGCTGGGAGGCAGCGCGCGGGACGTTTTCGTTTTACAGGTTTAAAAAGTCATGGGGCGTTTGCCACATGGGGTGGGCTCTGGCGTCAACTGCAGACCAGCTAGAGCACGTTCAGCTGACAGGGGATTGGGCACCCCCGCCGGCCATGGTATTTGCTGCCGCGCTGGGTGGGCTCCCAGGCGTGGCACAGAATGAGGGGGGCGTTCAGCCGTCGGCCAAAGGACTGCTTGCCACACTGGGGTGGGCTCCCAGCGTGGCACCTACTACGAGGGGAGACACAACTCAGCCGACGGGGATTGGGCACCCGTCCGGCTATACAGTCTTGACGAGGCGCGCGCGCCTGTGTGGGGAAGCTGCTGGCGTGGGCAGCCGATATCGCTCGGTGCTCAATCAGCGTAACTCCCCTTCAACTATATGCCACTGCATTTTGGGCGTGCATAGACAGCTCCAAAAGCATTGGCTCACAGGGGCCGCGCCTGCCAGCACACTGACTGAATTGGAGGAGGAGGTGACACTTCCGAAATCTCTGATGATGGCACTATGTTTCTTGCACATGCGTGCAAGCAACATAAAAAGGAATTCAACTGACAGTGGCAAGTAATTCGTGCCCCCCCCCCCATGACTTAAGCACTGCGAAAATCCAGCTGTATTTAAAAGGAGATTCAGAAAAATAGCAAGTGCAAATACTTACATTGTGAACCTGTAGTTCTATGTTATGATTTGCAGTCAGTTTTGCCCATGTAATAAACGCTTCGCGTTTCTGCTATGATGGCACTTTCACCGATGAAAAAGCTGTGCTCACTGCCTTTGTTATTCCTTTTTTTACCTCTATCTGCCTCCATTGCAAGCCTTATTAAGCAGAGAAAATACAGTTTTAAAACCGTGACAATAATTAACATATTAAGGACAACAATTAATGGCTGGCCAGCTGTAATGAAACTCGCTGTGATCTTTGGACATCTGCCGTTTACTGAAATCAGCCTTTGGCTTATTGGTTGGTTTTCCTTCTGTGAAAACATTTTTGCAGCCAGTTCTTAGCAAATTCTGCAACAGAATAATGCAGCATCTTTGTCATGAAGGATACACAAGTAGGTTGTAAACCATGAATCCTTCATTTCTCTATGGCTGTCTGTCAAAGTCTGGTTCTCTCACTTGCAGTTTGAGAATTTATGCTCTCCATTGCTACAGACTGGGTGCTGCAGTGTTCAGGCTCAGTTTCAGGGACTCTACTTGTTGATCTGGGTCTTTTGAAAATATCTCATCTTGTGTTGCTTTACTGTGGCCACCTGGCTACTGGCACTATGTTTAGCAGTTTCAGGATTTGCTGCTTCCGACATTTTTATTTAGATAGTCTGATGGCACAAGAATGTGTGTGATGCACTATTAAGACAGTTGTTGGCACAAGAATATGTCACTCAGGCAAGACAGTTTACACAAGTATATATGGGACAATGTCTATTTACTTTGTGTAAATAAAAAATAATGCAGCACTAGGCTGTGCACCATTGCAGAAATAGCTTTCAATGAACAGTGTTAATAAACTTATTGAAAATGAACTTGGGTCTCAGTTTTATTTTTTGGAGACAGTCACAGAATTTCTTCACAGAATCAGGAGCATCCTCACATTTTCATGGGCAGATATGTGGCGGGGGGGGGCACACAATTTTGCACAGGGTCTTGTATAGAGTATGCTTCAGCACGTATACGTAATGTTTCTCAAAACACAGTACAAATAGACAGACAGCTTGCTGCCTGTAGTATTTGCTTTTTGTAGTGTAGTCAACTCAGAACTACATACAAATTATTGCCTTGCCTAGTTTCTTTCTGGCAGGCAAACAGAAGTTTAGACTTATATTTTCAGTAGTCCTCCTCTGCCTGGCTGTAATTATGTTCTTCCCCCCGTCTTTGGTTTTTCTGTAATTTTTCTTCTAGCCCCTCACTTATTATGGCTTGCCTCTTTTCATTGGCTCCTTCAGGCACAGAGACTGCTAGTTCCCCTCAGCTTCTCTCCTGCTGTGTTTTTTGTTCAAATATTGTCTTTTCTTTTAGTCGCTTTCTTAATATGTATGTTTAATTGACCCCGATGTTTTACTCTATTGTAGCCTGCCTCACTTAGTGCAGTGCTTACTTAGCTGCTGCACACAGTAACTGTTCCCAGTCTGATCCACACTGCTCAAATATTAGTATTTGCCATCTAGTCTGCCCTTTTCTCAATATGCACACCACTTTATTCTAGTCTAGTCTGATATCAGTAGTTTATGTCTTTAATATGGCCCCTTGCCTCTGTGGCAGGATCAAGCCTTTCAAATTCAGGCTTACACAAATGTGCATGTGTCAAATGATAGCTAGCCCCTGTCTCAGATTTTAGTAACTTGCAGTCCGATTTGAGCCCAGATATTCCACACTGCTCTCTTTGTCTGCCTTTTTTTTTTTTATATAAACCTCTAAGTTTATTTTAGTAGGAAGCAGCCACCTGCATCTTTTAAAACTCATTTCTGCTGTAGTAAGGCACGGTACCTTACCTAATATCCACCTTTTCTATTCCAACTCGTATTCAGGTTTCATGCTGTGCAAGCTTGAACAGCCAGCTTTAAAATATGTTTGCCTCGTCACCTGCTCACCCCCCCCAACAGCTCTTGAAGTTTATGCTGAGCTCTTTCTCCCATTTTCTTTCCAGTCTGTCGTTATTTCCTGCTACCACACTTTCTCTAGTGCCCTCCCTACCTAACCAGAACCTCTAAGCCAGCAAAGATAATTTTATGTTTTCAAATTTCAATGCAATGGCCCCCCCCAAAAAAAAACCACCTGCTCCCTTACACTGCTGCAGCCCGAGTGACTCACTCGCCCCACAGGAGTGCCCGCCCCAGAACATCAAATCCCTACTGACTGGAGATTATGTAGAAATGTCTCCTCCAGCCAATCAGCACATCTGCTCCATGCCAAAAATTCAGTCAGGCGCTTGCAGTCTCACAGATTCAAGTCAAGTGGCTGCCGGTGACCTGGTTATGCACATTACAGCACTCCCAAAGGTCTCCACAACACAGTTCCACTTCCCTGTAGTTTTCTTGCCACACTCTAGTTCTGCAATTTGTGGCAAGAGTGGCGAAAATGCAATTGCGGCTGCTTCCTTTCATCTCTGAGGGGTGGCAGGTGATAAAACATTTCGCCACACGGACTGTGAATTTGCCGGTGGTGATGTGGCTAGCAGCCAGTGGGAACAGAGTCTGTGGGGAGGAGAGAAGAGAGACCTGGGGGGGTGGTCCACCATCCTCAACTGCCAAATCACCAGGACATCTTGGTTTAGCAGTAAAAATGTCTACAGTCCTGTCTGGGTGGAATTCAGCTGGAGGGGGGCCCTGGTTTTTTTTAATGCAAATCAATGTTTCTACAGTATCCTCTGCCAGAGTTGCTCTCCAGTCAGTTTTTACCTTGTTCAACACCACCTTTCTACAACTGCATTAGATTCAGGAAATACTCAACTCATTGGCAAGTTTCAACAGATTTCGCTAAGAATTTTGGAAATCACATGCCAGCTTTGACCAGATAGAGGCAGGATTGATGAAACTGGTTTGAGCAAAAATCTTAAACTCTTGCCATTCTGCAAGTAGAGTACGGTCAGGCTGCAAAATTGCTGAAATATGGTCGCTACTGCAGTAACATCACTGTTACCATACAGCTCCAGTTCCTTTCCGTCTGCAGCTGGCCAAAATCTGGTACCCAACACTTTTGCACGGTTATAGATTTTACTTTCATCAGTAAAACCAAACCTTTGTTCACAACAGTTCTCATTGTAATGTATTTCTTAGTTTGCGGTTTAAAAGTTTTAACAACTTTGCCACTAAAATGTGCTAATTTCACACCGTTACATGCGACTTCAGCACGTGCTCCCGAAAGATCATCAGACCCATTATTTTTTTTTTTTTGAGAATATCAAGTTCATTGCCACCTATGGGACCACTGTGCTTAGCATGGTCAAGAGTGTTTCTCAAAGTTTCAGAGCTAAGTAGCTCTGGCATTTTTGAAGTGCTAGTGAGAACCTGGCAAGTGACTGAAGCAGCTGTTCAAAATACAAATGTGTCACCATTTGGAATTTAGGCATAATTTGCAACACTCCCTTGGCTTTGGCCTGGTCATGAGTTGGGTCTGCAGCCATAGATTCTAAATAGGCACAAATAATGGGGAATGATTTAGTAACATAGGTGGCAAGAAGTTTATACTGCACCCAACGTGTGCCATGGGCCCTAGGCATTTCAACAGACATCTCCATGGCCTGGGCAAGGGACCATAATTCAGTCTCTTAGGACTTTTCCGGTAGAGATAAAACAGTTGGGTCAGAAAGTTTTAAACAGTTGAAATAGGTGTTATCCAAAGCATCTTTTATGGCCAGTTCTGATCTGTGTCAGAAACAATGAACACCAACTAACCACTGTATGTCTTCCCTTAAAGCAGCAAGACCCCGTCTTACACCCATGTTGAAAGATGCCCCATCAGCCCAAAACCCAAACTTTTTTTTATATATTAAGGCCAGACTTCAAAAATGTCTAAAAGGAGATTTTTCAATCCCTCACTTGTGCCATCTGATACAGCTTTCATTCATAAAAACTTAGTCTCCACTTCAAGTGGGGGGTAGGAGGAAGTAGGATGTTGGTTAACTAGGATCTGCAGCTTATCCGTTAGGTAGGAAAATGGGCCGACTAGATGGGCCAAGCAGTCCTTATCTGCCATTAAATTCTGTTACTTGACCATTGATGGGATTTACATAAATTACGTAAATATGTTCCTTTGCAATTACACCACTGTCCATACTACTGTCCATACGCACTGAAAAATAATTTGCATTTTTGACAGTTGCCAGCAGGGTTTCTTCTAGGTTCTTGCCAATACACATTGCGAGTTCTTCCCCACTAACAGCATTAATGTATTTACTGCCCAAATTAACGCCATGGCGCTTCTCTTGTTCTGCTATTGCTTCAGATTTTAATAGGGATGTCCTCTTTGGCCATCATATACAGGATCTCCATCAGCCTGCCTAGAATGATTCTATGCTGTTCCTCTGCATTACTGAAAGCTCTCCCTGCAAATAAAATTGTATTAGGTCTGGGTCCAAACCCCTACCCTCACCATTTTAAACTTACCAATTGTGGTATGGCGATATATATCAAGTGGTGACCTTGTTCTACCAAAATTTCAACATTTTTAACAGCTTTCTTGTGCTGCTCCCCTCAGATGTTTCCGAATGGTGTCAACTTTTAGTTGGGGGCCTGTAATCCCTGCAATTAATGCCTCACTAAAGTTCCTCAACCCACATAGCTCATCTCTGTACTCACAGCACAATTTGCAGCTAATACGCACTGCAACGTCTCCCTCACTTATCTGTAGCCAATTTTTTTCTGGATCATTTTGTTGATATCCTTCTGCAGTTGCTAACATTACTCCAGCCACGTTGCAGACAGCAATTAAAAAGTTTGAAGTTGGCAAAACAAAGGTGCTGTCCCAGAGTGTGAACCCACACATTTCAGTGGCTTAGTATTAAACAATGGGCAGCTCAGCAGATTTGCTTCTGACCCCCAGCCGCCGCCCCCCCCCCCCAGGCTGTGGCTGCCAAACCTAATGACAGTGAATATGCAGCACAGTTCCTCCAGCATGCCGAATCAAGCAACAACAAGGATGTCATAATTTACTTAAATTTTCACACATTGTGGCTGCCAGTAACCAACCTTAAGATACGATAGTCCACTGAGTGAAACACTCCAATAAATCAAGGGCACAGTTTTTTTTTCCCTCAAAATACATGAGTAGGGCACATATCTTTGCAAATTAAGCAGGGCCAAAAGTGCATTAAGTTAAAAATCTCTGCAAACTAAGCAGGACATAACATGTTAAATGTCCTTTCCCATATGGCTCACAGCATTTGTTGTAAGGGTCTTATGTCTTTCCCATTCTTTGCAAACAGGGCATGAACACTTGTTAAAAATTGTCCTTCCCTGAACTGGACACACTGGTTTTGAATGTCCCCTCTGCAATTTGCTGCAGAGCAGTCCTTTCCCACTGGTCTGCTTGTTTTTAGTGTCCATTCCCTGACCTCTGCAAAGCAGGACACAAACTTTTAAAATGTATTTTCCACTCACTGAAAAAATTACAGGGCACAACAGTTATCGGTTCACATCTCTGCAAGGTAGAGTACAGATTTTTTTATATGTCTTTCCCCATCTCTGCAAAAGCGGGGCACAAGTTACTTTTAAATGTCTTTTCCAATCACTGCAAACAATACACGGCACAACAGTTATTGTTTCACATCTCTACAAGGCAGAGCACAGATTATTTTTAAATGCAAGTCCCATCACTGACTACGCAGGGCACAATGACTTGTATGTTTATGTCTTTACGACCTCTGCAAAAGCAGGGCAAATTACTTTTAAAGGACTTTCCGATCACTGCAACTTGCAGGGCACAATACTTGGATGTCTCGATCTGCTTGTTCAGCTCAGCATCCCCCGATCTGCAGCAGTTCCCACCTCCACCCCAACCCCCCCAGTTGCAGGCTAGAATCCACGACTATGCCCTCCCATAGTTCACTCTTCCAGGCTCCCAGACAATGTAAACTGAATTGAAGAGTCCAGATAGTCAGGTCTGCTGCTGCTGAGCCAGCTGCTCCGGCGCCAAATCTGCATCACGCCGCAAAGCCAGCCCTGTCTGGTCCTGGTCAGGTCCCCTCTCACTCAGTCTCCTCTGCTCCTCACTGTCCTGCGGTTAGTCTGTGTGGCCCATGAGCCAGTGATACTCCTCCCGGCAAAACAAAGAAACATTAAATGCAGGACGTCACCTGAAAAAAAAAAAAAGTCTAGTAAATGGAAAAAAGTAACTGGAACTTACCTTTTCTGCTCCGGTTGGAACTCCTGGACCTGCTTGCTGGGGTGACGGGCTCAAGAGGCGCTCTCATGTTCTCCTGTGCATACACTGGGTGGGGGAGAGAGACAGCTGGCCAATCAGGAGAGACAGGGAATGGGATGGGGAAGAGGAAGGTGAAAAATTTTTTTTTTTTTTTTTTTTAAAGTAACATACCCAAAAAGGCCCAAAGGGCATTTTTAAAGGACAAGACCCAGTTGGCAATGAATAACAGGACTGCTAATCACTGCATTTAACCATTCCAGATTCTTGAATTCGCGAACTACAGCGAGAACCCGCTTATTTTATGCCTCGAGTATTCCACGTGGCTGTAGCAGAAATGCCAGCAGCAGACATTACAAAAATAGGCTACTGTGGCGGCCATGCCCCTTGCGAAATGGCCCTTGACAGCCCCAGTTAAGTTCCTTATCACACTTCTGGTAACAGTAAATACAATTTGCCAACCACTTAGATAAACACTGTTTGGAAACTGGGGAGCCCCCTCTCCCAGGGGCTAACTAAACTGACTGGACTTAGAGTTCTTAGTCTGGTGTGTACAGTATCTCAGAATTCTATGTACACCCAAGGAATGGAGCAATGCTGCCTCCTGATTGGAATGCTCCGGGAAATAGTCAGGTGGATGGACTGAATCAAAGTAAACTCTAAAACCACCTTAGGTAGAAACTTAGGATTTGTAAGCAAAGACATCTTGTCTTTCTGAAAAATGAAGTAAGGCTCCTTACATGAGGGCCTGAAGCGCTGATATCCTTCAAGCAGAAGTAATGGCAACCAAAGAACGCTTTCCACGACAAGCGTAGCTTGCAAGACCGTCTGTTCAAAGAGAGGCAACCCAAGCTTTTCCTACACAAAATTAAAGGTCCCATGGTGGGACAGGGTCCCAAATTGAGACTTTCAAGTGCAGTATTCCCTGAAGAAAAGTATAGGACACATCAAGCCGGGCCACTGTGCACCCGTCTACAGGTTCACGGTATGCAGACATGGCAGAAAGATGTACATTAAAAGGAAAGTTTCTTAAACTCAAGTCCGAGAGGTACAGAAGGTACTTCGGGACTCAATGCACCAGCTGGATCCCTTCTCCTGCCTGGTGGGAAGCAGCCCATAGAGCAAAGCGCTTCTGTTTCATGGAATATGTGGCCCAGGTGAAGGGCTTCCTGGTCACCAACACAGCAGCTACTCTGAGGGAAACCCCAAATCTGGCTATGGCTACATTTTCAGAAGCCATGCGTGACGATGAAGTGACTCGAGGTCCAGATGGATTAAGGTGCCCCCGTCCTGGGACAGCAAGCCGAAGCACAAGGGCAGGGAGGAGCAGATGCTCCACCCCCAGCTGCTGCAGCAGGGACAAACCAGATCCAACGAAGCCAGAAGGGGGCAAGAAGGTTCATCACACCTTCCCATCTGGAGTCTGAATACAGCCTGTTGAAGGAGCATGAAGGAAAGGGAAAGCATACAGAAACCTCCCTGTCCAGGAGATGGACAATACATCTCGCCAGAAAACTCCAGGTCTGGGATCTAGCAAGCAGAAATGTGGCAGTTTTGCATTGAGTGGGGATGCAAAAGGAAAAGGTCCGACTCAGGCTGATCATCTGTTGAAGAGGTAGTCTGTCACTGAGGAGAAGTTCCCACTCGGGAGCTCTGGACTGTAAGCAGCTTAGAGTGTCCGCCAGGAACACTATGGCCCAATTGCAGACCATCACTTCCCTGCACAGGGGGCAAGAATGAGTCTCTTCCCCCCCCAGCCCCACTTAACAATGCACATATTGTCTGTCTGAACTAAGAGTGGACTTGGGGATAGCAGAGTGTGGAAGGCCTGGAGGGCATACAAGACCGCCCACAACTCCAGAATATTGATAAAGATCCTGCTCAAACTCTGACCAAGTCCCCTAGGTCTTGTGAGACCCTATGTGGGCAACCCAATAAAGGCCTGAAGTGACGGTTGTGAGAATCTGTTGAAGGGAAGGGGTACTGAAAGCCACCTCCCAAAACACGTTGCTGGCTCCAGCCACCACAGTAGAACCTTCTTAACTGGGCCCAACACCAGCACTAGCTGATCCAGGGAGTCTACACACTGATCCCATTGTACCCGCAAGGTCCACTGAGGGATCCTCATGTAGTCTGGCTAAGGGAACCATCGTAATAGCTGTAGCAGTAAGCCCCAGGAGCTTAAGGAAAGTACAGTTACGCAAGAACTTACCGTAACAGTAGATCTTCGAGAGAGGCTCTTGCAGTAGGTAATTACATATAGGACTGACGCCGGCCGGCGCTTGCAGGACCCCTGAAAAATTTCTAGCTAGCAGTCCCTAGCGAGGGACTGCCCCCACGTCAGGTGACCGGCGTTAAGAGACGTCAGTATAAAGGGGTGGTCCCGGACACCTGCCTTCCAGTTCTTTCCCGCCACAGGCCTGGAAGGCCCGGATGAGAGAAAACAGATGTTTCCATTCCTGGAAAAAGAGCTGAAGAAGCCTAGGGGGATGGAGGGCGGGAAGGTATTACCTACTGCAAGAGCCTCTCTCGAAGATCTACTGTTACGGTAAGTTCTTACATAAAACTGTACTATCTTACTTTGAGAGGGCTCTTGCAGTAGGTAATTACATATAGGACTGAATCCCAAGCAGTCTGGAACAAATAAAAGGCACTGGGAGAAGGAAACTACTCCTGAAAATAGTAGCTGCCTTGTAGGCCTCAAGACAGAAGGCCTTGCAAAACCGCTAGCCCGAAGCCTGCTCTACGGCGAGAGGCAATGTCCAAACTGTAGTGTTTCATAAAGGTATGGAAGGAAGTCCAGGTGGCGGCAGTGCATATGTCTGCCGCAGACACATTCTTGAAACAAGCTGCAGAGGCCGCTACTCCTCATGTGGAGTGACCTCTGACCTGACCCAGAAGGGTCTTGTTGTACTTATAACAGAAAGTGATGCAATGAGCTAACCACTTCGACAGGCATTGCTTGGAAACAGCATTGCCTTCCCTTTTGTGAGCAAAAGAGACGAACAACTGATCAGTCTTTCTGAGATCCTTTGTCCTGTTGGTGTAGTATCTCAGAATCCGGTGAACATCCATGGTATGGAGTAAATATTCTCCCTGGTTGGAGTAGTGTGTGAAAAAGGCAGGTAACTCTATAGACTGATTTAAGGTGGACTCTGCTACCACTTTAGGTAGAAACTTAGGATTATATGCGAAGAGCCACCCGTTCTTTGTGAAAGATCGGTATGGGATTTACATAAGGGCCTGGAGCTCGGAAATTCTTTAGTGAGTAATGGCGCAAGAAGAGAGTCTTCCACGAAAGAAACTTTAGATCTGCGGAGGCGCAGAGTTAGAAAAGGGGTAAGTTTCTCTAGAACAAAGTTCAAGTCCCAAGGGGGAGCAGGAGTTCTGATGGGGGGCCTCAGATGAAGGACCCCTCTAAGAAAGGTCTTACAGACCTCTAATTGGACAAATGTTTCATCTGCGAAAGAAACATGGTAGGCTGAGATAGCGGCCATCTGTACTTTCAAGGAGGAATAACAGACCCAGGTCGAAAAGGTGACGTAAATATTCCAGCAGAACGGCCACTGAACAGGAGAAAGGCTCCATGTTCCTAGAGGTGGCCCAAATAGAAAATCTCTTCCATTTCATGGCGTAAGTGGACCTAGTGGAGGGTTTCCTAGCCTCTACCAAAATCTCCGCCACCTTTGGAGAGACACCAAAGCGGGATTGAGCTAGGTCTGCAGGAGCCATGCATGGAGTTGCAGGGACTCGAGTCCCGGATGGACCAGGGTCCCCTGATCCAAACCTCGAGATAAAGGAAGAGGAGGAACCTCTGAGTACTGTTGTAGGAAAACCAGATTTGCCTGGGCCAGAAAGAAGCGATCAGAATCATTCTCGCTCCTTCTGTTGATAGTTTCTGCAACACACAAGGGACCAGTGGAATTGGGGGAAAAGCATAGACGAATCTGCCCTTCTAGCTTAGAGACAGAGCGTCATTCCAGAAAGCGCCTCGCTCTGGAAGGAGCGAGCAAAAGTTGAAGTTTTGCATTTTGGGAAGAGGCGAACTGGTCTACCTGTGGAGTCCCCCAAAGGCGGAAGATGTGATTTAGCACCTTTTGGTCTAACTCCCACTCGTGTGGCAGGGCAGAGGAGCGACTTGGCTTGTCTGCCAGGGTATGGTCAACTCCAGGAACATGAACCGCTGTGAGGTGAAGGTTGTGTCGAGTTGCCCAGTCCCAAACCCTCATTGCTTCCCTGCATAGCGGGTAGGATAGAGTCCCTCCCCGCTTGTTGATGTACCACACCACGCACATGTCCGTCTGGACGGCTAGGTGACTGGGAAGAATGTATTGGTGAAGGGCTTGGAGACCATATAGTACTGCTCGAAGCTCGAGCACACCGATGGAGAGCTAGCTCCAATCTGGACCATAATCCCTGGGTTCGGTGAGGACCCAGATGGGCTCTCCAACCTTCGCCTGATGCGTCTGTAGTCAGAGTCTGGGAGGAGATGAAAGAAGGGAACCCCCTGAAACAGGTCCTCTCGAACCATCCACCAGTGCAAGTCTCGAGCCATCTGCGAGGAGATCAGAACTAGATCTAGGTCGTCTACCAGTTGATCCCATTGGGAGCGAAGAGTCCACTGAGAAATCCTCATGTGGAGCTGAGCGCGGGGAACTGTTGGGATGGCAGACGCCATGAGCCCCAGGAGACTGAGAACCGACCTCGCCGGAACCTTCCTGCATTCTAACAGCAGGGAAATCTGTGACTGAAGAGAAGCTGCCCTGTCTGGAGGCAGGAAGGCCTTGCTTACTGTCATATCGAGGATAGCCCCTATAAACTGTAGTCTCTGGGAGGGATCCAGATGAGACTTGGAATGGTTGATGGTAATCACCAGGCAAGTGAAAACCTGCTGGGTGAGGGAGAGAAAATGCAGGAGCTCCTCCCTGGACGAGGCCGCCAGGAGCCAATCGTCCAGGTAAGGGAACACCTGAACTCCCATTGTATGCAGGTGGGCCACTACCACAGCCAGGCATTTGGTAAAAACTCGGGGTGCCGAGGAAAGACTAAATGGGAGTGCCCGGAACTGGTAATGGTCCCCCTGGAAAGCAAAGCGAAGGTACTTGCGGTGAGAAGGACGAATGGGGATGTGCAGATATGCATCCTGCATATCCAGCACACAAAGCCATTGACCTGGCCGAAGGAGGAGCAAAAGAGTCTGAAGGGAGAGCATCCTGAACCTTTTGTATTCCACGTAAAGATTCAAACAGCTGAGATAGATGGGTCTGAGATCTCCAGTCTTCTTTGAGACCAGGAAGAAATGGGAGTAGTAACCCGTCCCTTGAAGGTGAGGGGGAACGGGCTCTATAGCCTGCTTCGTAAGGAGGGCAGAGATTTCTTCCCGGACCAAAGGAAGATGGTCCCTTGGGTAGGACGACTTCAGAGGAGGGTGGCGGGGTGGTTTCTGTAGAAACTCTATATAGAGAGTCCCTCCGCGATAATCTGGAGCACCCATGAATCCGCTGTTATCCTCTCCCAACCTGGAAGGTGGAGGGAGAACCTCCCTCCTACTGGTTCCTCCAGTGTGTCCGGAGGTGGTGGGAGAGGGGAGGAGTCAGGTGGTGTGGGGCAGCGCCGTAGCTGGGGCACACGCTGCTTTTTTGGGTGGAGGGGGCCTGGCAGCTGCGGGGGCCCGATGTTTAGTGGCCCGCCTTCCTTGGGGTTTCGCTTGTGGCCGACTGCGTCTGTGAAAAGGACGGCGCTGCGGGTGATGGGGACGGTACATGGAATCCACAGATTTCAGAGCCATCCCCTTCTCCTGCAAGTCAGTGATTATGTCCTAGACATCACCACCGAAAAGCACCGACCCCCTGAAAGGTGCTTCCTGTATCGCGGATTGCACCTCCAGGACCAAACCTGATACGCGGAACCAGGCATGACGCCGTAAACTCACGGCGAAAGCGGAGCTCCCCCCAGCAGTGTCTACTGCATCGTATGTCCACAGAATGTGACGACTGGCCGAACGAGCAGAATGGACTAAATCAGCTAACTCCCGCTTGACTTGAGAGTCAGGTAAGGAGTCAATCTTAGATTCCGCCTGGGTAAGGATAGCCTTCTGGTAATCCCCCATATGAGCAACATAATTCAGGGCCCGAATTCCCAGTGTGGAAGAGGCATAGATTTTCCTTCCATACTGGTCCAGGAGGTGAGGTTCCTTATCTGGAGGAGACGAGCTTAGATGTTTTGGGTGCGCTGATCGGCCATAAGCTGCGCTAATCACGACCGAATCTGCGCGGGGGTGAGAGTCCAAAAAATCTACACCCCCAGGAGCCTGGTATAGCCTGTTAGACTTCCTAGGAAGCGGGGCTAAAGCCGCCGGTTGTTTCCAAATAGTGGTAACAAGGTGGGCGTGAGCCTCGATCCAGGGTGGCACTAAAGTAGGAGCTGTCAGGGACAGGTCCAGATGTTCGGCGAGTTTGACTCGCTGAGGATCGGGTTCCAAGGAGCGCCACTGATGTACTTCCTGGATTTTTCTGAGCAACTCCGTGAAGGAAGGGTCTTCCGGAGGAGACTTCGGAGGGGTCCTCGGCCCAGGCTTGGACGGAGAGCGAGGCTAGTCTCTCGGAGCATCCATCGGAGGAATCCGAAAGGGAAGAAGAATCAGAAGCAGAATAAGACTCCCTAACATGGCTAGGGGGAGGAACAGGTTCCTTTGGGGGGAATCCCTGGACGCATGTCCTGCCCCTCTCGGGATCCAGAGGGAAGGGCTCTGGAGTCTGGAAGCAGTGAGGGAGTGTGCCGTCTCGGGCGTACGGGGGCCGGGGTGGCGCCGTAAGGCGGCTCTACTTCCTTGGTGAGCTGAGCCTTGGCCTCAGCCCACCAGGAAGCCAGAGTCTCCTGCAGATCCACCGGTGGCCTGGGGCGGTGGAGGAGGAGGAGGGGGAAAAGAATACGAGTTGTATACATAAGGCGAGTATCCGAAACCCGGCTGCAGGAAAACTGGTGCCGGGTATTGAGGAGTCTGGTACTGCGACGCTGGATAGTGCAGTCCCAGGTACGACAGCGTCTGATAAGACGGCAGGTACCCGGGCACAGGAGGAGCTGCTGGAGCAGGCGGCCCGGAAGATGGCCCCACGGGCGGGTCAACAGTGAGAGGCCCGGTGGCAGCAGGGCCCGATGGTGGGGCTGGAGTCTGTGGAACTGGCATCCGGGGGGCCGGCGTCAGATCTGGTTCCCTAGGAGGAGGGTCTGACTGAGGTACCACCTCCCCGGCATCGCCCGGGGGGTCCCTGAGGTCAGGCTGGGGGGGGGGACTCAGGCTCCCCGGACGGCAGCAAAGGCTGCGGGGAACCGGGTACGACAGGGGTTGGAGGGTCCGTCATAGGTTCCGGCGCACATCGGGGAAGCCAACGTGCGGCTTAGGGGCTAGGTCCTGGCAGGCGCCGGAGGAGCCGGCGTCCGTCTTACGGGGTCCCTCGTCTGAGGCGGGCCGAGGAGGAGCAGCCAGTCTGAGGGGGACGAGGTCGTGCGCCACCCCGAAGGGTCAGACATCTTATCGACCTTCTCCCGGCATACGTCGGAGGAGCCTACGTCAGACTTATGGGAGTCGCCCGCAAGCCTGCAGCAGAACTGGGGGCGGAGGCCTCCTTTGGCCCGGAGGCTCCCGCAAGGCCCAAGCGCGAGCCAGATGGGCGGGCCGCCTCCTCCAAAACCTTGGAGGCTGCCGTCGGGCGGTCCCCCGGAGGGATGCTACCCGAGCCGTGACTCCTGACGGAATCGCGGGGGAGGAGGCCTTCTCCCGGTGCCTCTCCTTGTCCCTTTTTTACGATGTTCTTCTGGCGAAGTCTACGCCTGCCTGAGCTTCTTCAATTCCTTTTCCATTGAAGACATCTTTTTCTTCAGAAGATGGGCTTCCAGGGACTGTTGGCGTCGTCTGCAGGTCGCAGTGTTTAAGTGAAGGCAATGCGGGCACTTGTCAACCGGGTGGTCGGGGCCTAGGCAGAAGAGGCAGAGGGAATGGCAGTCCTTGTGTGGCAGCTGGGCACCGCACGAGTCGCACTTGTTTTTGTGCTCCAAGGGTGTAGGGGACGACATACACCGTCGATGACCTGACGATAGGAAGAAAAAATACGAATAAACCTCAGTAAAACCGACGAAAGAGCAGGGCTGACTAAGCACGAACTTTACCTCGAGGCGCTGCACGAGCTAATGGTGGGAAAGAACTGGAAGGTGGGCGTCCGGGACCGCCCCTTTATACCGAAGTCTCTTGACACCAGTCACCTGATGTGGGGGCAGTCCCTCGCCAGGGACTGCTAGCTAGAAATTTTTCCGTGGGGTCCTGCCGCCAGCTGGCGTCAGTCCTATATGTAATTACCTACTGCAAGAGCCCTCTCGAAGACAGACATACAGGTTACTCACCTGTAACAGGAGTTCTAGGAATGGTATATGTTGTTCATCCACACTATCTGGCAGGTTCCTTGCCGCTTTAAATCTTGCCGGAAGGTCTTCAAGCTGGCTCCTCCCACCCACCCGAGTGGTAAAACTCTCGGCTCCACCCCATGACGCCAGATCTAGCCTGTTGGAAGCCAGGGAGGTTGGGTGGGTCGTATGGATGTACAACATATACCATTCCTAGAACTCCTGTTACAGGTGAGTAACCTGTATTTCTAGGGACATGGATATGTTGTTCATCCACACTATCTGGCAGACTCCTAGCAGTTCTCCGGGAGGAGGGAGGCAAGGCGCACACCCCCCTACTTGGGGAATAAAGACTGGAGAACCAAGGCCCCAACCAGCATCCCGGCGTGACCCAAGGTCGATGTGGTAGGGGGTAAAACGGTATGTGCCGACTTCTAGGTACGAGCCCTGCAGATATCCTGGATAGGGACATCCCCGGAAGCAGCCATCGATGCAGCGGAAGGGCAGATAAAATGAGCACTTATCCTTCCGGGAGGCTCCATGCCCGCCCACCTATTAGCAAAGATCTTTGCAGGAGGTGACCCACCCGCTCATCATCCGCTTGGCTACAGGTCTGCCAGGTGCGGCTTCAGCGTGAATGACAAACAGCTGGCGAACCTCCCGAACTGGCCCTATGCTCCCTGAGAAGGTGAGCGCTCAACTAGGGTCCACATGGAGCCTATATGCAGCCTCCGAGGTGTGAATGGGATAGAACACCGGCAGAGTCAACACCCGGTTAAGGTGAAGCTCCGACACCACCTTGGGAAGGAACTTTGGGTGGGGCGCAGGACAACCTTGTCCCTGTGGAAGACCAGATAGGGAGACTCGAAGGAAGCGCCTGGAGCTCTCCCATCCTTCCGGTTGACGTGGTAGCCACTGAGGTGTTGTTCTTCCACAACAGGTGGGAGAATCGCACCTGTGCAATAGTTCGAATGGCTTGCCCGTGAGCTAAGCCCTATACCAGCAGTAGATCCCATGGAGGTGGAGATTCTCTCCCCGGAGGGGAAGCGTGATCAAGGTCTTGGAAAGCACCAGACCACCTTTCCTGCGCTACCGAATGCCTTCCGGCCCGTGCCCAGAGGTAGCTGCCAGGAGCACCTTAAGGGTCGTCTGAGGAGGAGAGACCACAGGTAGTCCGGAATGCTCGCCGAGGAACAGGAGAAGGAACCAGGCCCTATCCTAACACCAAAAGGAGAACTCTTCCATTTGAAGGCGTAGCATTACATGGTCGACTCCTGGCGGGACGCCTCAACAACATCAAGGACCTCGCCGGAAGACCCAAGGCCTGGCAACTAGCTGCACAGGAACCAAGCCACCAGGTGTAGGGATTGAAGGTCTGGATGAAATACCTTCCCCTGATAACAGATCAGGTCCGGGCGGGCTGGAAGCCGCCTCGGGAGCCTGGGGCTGAGACTGAGGAGAGCTGGATACCAGAGCTGGCGGAACCAGTCTGGGGCTACCAGAATCACCTGCACCTAGTCCCTCCTCGTGTTACCTGTGGGTCAAGGGAAATGGGGGAAAGGTGTAGAAGAGGCCCGGGGTCCACGGCCTCAAAGGCATCCCCTACAGCGAGCCCTGCTGAGGGGGGGCGGGCATGAAACAGTCTCTGCTTCGCATTCTACCTGGAGGGAAAGAGGTCCGCCCGAGGCGTGACCCATTGGGAGAAAGATCTTGTGCTACCTCCGGCATGAGAGACCACTCGTGAGGCGCAGTCCTTATCCGACTTAGGGCACCGGCCAGGGCGTTGGAGGCTCCTGCCATCTAAATAGCTAGGAAAACCGCCTCCAGGCTGCGCACGAGACCATATGCGGAGAGCCTCCTTATGTAACGGTAAGGGGCGCGTCTGGCCCTGGCAGGTTAGATAGCACATGGTCGTGATATTGTCCACCTGGACCTGAACCACTTGACCCTGTACAAGCTGAGCGAAAGCTGTGCGAGCTAAGCAGACCGCATGAAGCTCCAGCAGGTTGAAATGGCATCGGGACCCCGAAGGGGACCAGAGGCAGTGCACTCTGTGCTCCCCTTGATGGACACCTCAACCCATCAGAGATGCATCGGTTGAAGACAACCGTCAACTCGGGGCGGACGAACGGGATGCCCTCCTGCGGATGTGCTGGAACAGTGCCATCGGAGAGCTTTCCACATCCCCTGGGTTACTGTCATGGGCTGGTCCAAAGGATCGCAGCATTGTGACTGCTGGCTGGCCAGCCCCCACTGAAGGGGACGCATGTACCAACAGGCCCAACAGACCACGCTGGTGCAGGCCGCCATGAGGTCCAGAAGGAGCAGGAAGTCCCAGCAGGGCGCGATTGCCCAATCAGACACGATTAGGTAGAGGAGGAAGAACCTCTGCCCTGTCCGCCGGGAGCTGAGCTCTGGCTCGAACAGTCGAGCTCTGTCCCAATGAAGGATCACCTGCTTTGGCACGAGTTCCGACTTGGCTCCGCTGGAGAGGAGACCGGTCTGAGAGCAACCTAGAGGGCCAAAACTCCAGACCGCTCCACCTCCACTCTGGAGGGGGTTGCAGTCAGCCCGCCATCCGGGTAGGGGTACACCCGGACCCTTTGGCGCCGCAGGAATGCTGCTGGGAAGAGGCCAAAGGGTATAGCCTGGAACTCGTAAAGAGATCCCCCCACTCTGAAGTGGAGGGGCCTCCAAAGAGACGGACGGATCAAAATGTGAAGAATATGTCCTGGAGGTCCAGGGAACAGAGCCACACGCCTTGTTCCAAGGACGGGGTATCTAAGAAGAGTGACCATCCAGAAGGTCCGAGACCTTAAGTTGTTCAGGTCGTGCGGGTCGAGAATGGGGCACCAGCCCCCCATCCGTTTGGGGACAGGAAAAACCTGGACTACAAACCGAGTCTCAGGAAAGGATCCGCACCTTCCTGATCACCTCTATTTCGAGAGAGCAGGATAATGTTGGCTCGGGCCGGCCGACAGCGAGGCTGCGGACCCGTGGCCCCTGAGGGCGACGGTTCAAAGGGAGGGGCCTGCTCGAACTCCAGAGGCAGGACCTTTCCTAGCACCTCAACGCCCAACAGTCCGTGGTGATAGCGGACCAGGCAGAGGAAGTGGCGGATCAGTCCCCCAACGGGGGGACCCGGGTAGGGGTGACGAGGCCAGGGGCGGTGCCCCGCAGCCAGTCACTGAGCAGGCTTGGAGGAGGGACTGGCCAAGGGAGCTCCTAGGCCTTTACCTCCTTGCTTCCCCTTAGAGGAAGCCATTGGCTTGGGGTCAGGATGCCCAGCGCAAGCCTGCTGGCCCTCAAGCTGGTGTTGATGGGCTGGTCGTGCCGCAGGGGCCGAAGGACGAAGGGGCTTACGCAAAGGTTGCCGGTGGCCCTTGTCCCTCTGGGCGGGGGTGACAGAGTCCAGAGTGGCATTGGACTTATCGGTCCCCTGGAGGTGTCCCTCCACTCCAGGGCTGAAGAGGTCAGATCCCCAAGAAGGGGATGTCCGCCAACTTGTTCTGGGTATCTGTCGAGAAGGTGGATAACCTCAGCCACGCCCTGCGGCGCATGGCCACCGCAGCCGCTACTGACCTGGCACAGGAATCACTTATGTCCAGAGCAGTCCGAAGCTGCTGCTTCGCCACTGCCCTACCCTGGTCCCGTACCCGCTGGACTGTGGTCCGCAGGTCGGCCGGCAGATGAGGGAGCACCTCATCCAGGGAGCCCAAGAGGGCTTGGCAGAAATGTGCCATCAGTGCAGCCGAGCTGGCCTGTCAGAGGCCTAGGGAGGAAGCGGCGTAAGCCTTGCGCCCGACATAGTCCATCCTTTTGGACTGTCGGGGGGCCTATCCACATTCCGAGCGTTCTCTGAATGCTGGAAGACGTTATCAGTAACTAACCCCTCGGCGGAGGGGTGCTCCGAAAGACCTGGCAAAGAACCGATAGGGACAGCATACTTCCTAGCCGAGGCCGCAGGACAGGAAGTAGGCCACTGCCAAAGCTCCAAGGCTGGGCCAACAATGGCCTCAGCCACCGGGAAGGCCTCAGAGGGTGAAACCCCTCGGTCTAGGATCTCCGTCAGGGGATAATAGGCCTGCTTGGACACTGGTTCAAGCTGCATCCCGGTGAACTCCGAGATGAGCCTAAGCAGACCCAGGAAGGACGATTGGCTGTCGTCCAAAGACCGGCCCGCAGAGGACTCCAGGCCCTCCCGCCTGGAGAACAGGAAGGAGTCATCGTCTGACTCCGAAGGGTCTGCAAAGTGCTGCCTCAGGCCTGAGCCACTCTTCACCCGCCGAGGGCGGGTGGGAGTGAGGGTGACAGACAACCTGTGGGACAGGCTGTGACCCGACCGAGGTTCCACCACAATTGGTGGGGCAGCAAGATTTGGTCGAGCAGCCGGCCCAGAGATGGGCACCTCGACTGCAGCGAGCGGTTGCGTCGGCCGTTCAGGTGGCAGCTGCTTGATAGACGGGGAATGAATCTGAGTCGATTGATTCTGGGACAACAGCAACTGCTGCCACAAACTCCTCGTAACGTTGACGCCATCTGCATCAAAGCCTCTCCTCATCCGAGGAGGAAAGGTGTTGCCACTTAACTCGGTGCCCTGACCGAGACCGCCGAAGATGGCGGGAGCGGCTTGACCGAGAAGAGGACTGAGACAGAGACCCAGATCCTTGGCGAGACCGAGGGTGGGTCTGGGAAGGAGCAGGGAACACCCACCCTTCCTTCGGCTCGGACGAATTGACAGAGGACTGCCATCGCGAAGGCGCAGGCAGAACCTTGGCCTCCACCGGGGAAACCGGCGAAGGGTGGATGGCTCTAGCAGTCGACCGCCCGTGTGACGGGTCGAGAGAACACTACGACGTTGACTGGAGTCTTGGCTGGCTGGCCTGACAGGGACACCGTGAAGCCAACGGCCTGAGCCGCAACCTCGACCGAAGTCGAAGGTCGGCAGACTGGGGAAGGGGACCTCTCCCGCTCCCACAAACGCCGACGATGGGACTTACCCTGCAACTCCCTAGACCTGGGCTGAGAGGCAGGTCCCAATGGCCCCTCCCCTTTCGTGGAGAGGGACTGGCGAAGCTCCCTGAACAAAGCTGAATGAGAGGAACTCAAAGAGAGCGGGATAAATGCCACGACCGAGGAAGAGGGAGATGCAGCCTTGGCTGCCACCTCCTCCAAGGAGGAAGAGAGTTCGAGCTGCTCAGCCTCGTCAGCCGATGCGGACACCGCCCAACGAGCCTCTATAGATTTTACTGGTGCAGAAAAATCCTTGGGGTGCCCAAGCCTAAAAGTCGGGCCGCACAATCCTCCAGGGCGTTGGACGAAAGGGCGCAGCACAGTTCGCAAACTTGCTGGTCATGGTCCAAGTCGAGGCAGTACACTCATGTGAAGTGCGGATCAGTCCTGGAGATATTCCGCCCACCAGGGCGCCTCAGAGAGCCAGGAAACGAATTGTCCATCGCAGCCGCGAGAGAAGAAGACCGAAGTTTTGGAAAACTTTGGAACTAAATTCGGATGAACCGAAGAATCAGGAACCAGTCGAAAACCGCAAAGCGCTAAGGAGAGAACCTGAGCTTCCAAGCGGTAAGGAAGATCTGGCGTCACGGGGCGGAGCTGAGAGTTTTACCATCCGGGTGGGTGGGAGGAGCCAGCTTGAAGACCTTCCGGCAAGATTTAAAGCAGCAAGGAACCTGCCAGATAGTGTGGATGAACATATCCATGTCCCTAGAAGCACGCTTTCCCACCTGGTCCAGCTGCCTCGATTCCCTGTCTAGAGGGAGGCCACCGAGTGTAGCTTGAGTGAAAGACTTCCGGGCGGCTACTAGGATATCCACCACTCTTAAAGACCCCAAATCTGACTATGCATGCTTGGCTCCTGAGGACATTGCCAGATGGAGGGATCCGAGGTTACAGGGTTGCCACCTTTTAGAAAGCCCAAAGACACTTCCTACTGAAACATGTTTTTTTTTTTTTTTAATAAACAGAACAGTACGTAACCTCGATCAATACAACAGAGTTTGCTATTTTTTCAGAATTAAGGCTAAGTATTACAGTTTTAGTTACTTCTATTTCTTATTTTAAGGTATTTTAGTTAAGGTATTCTTTTCCGCAACATTTAGTGGAAAATTAGAAAATATTTTTTCTACTGTAAAGTCAGAACATGCAGTATTTTTCATGTTTTTTTTTTGCAGGACACAGTTGCCCAAATCAGGACTGCCCTGTGGAAAATCAGGACAAGTGGTAACCCTATGAGGTTGGGGTGGACCACAGTCCTCTGATCCTGGGTCAGCAGGTTCCTGGAGACAGAGACAGAAGGTTCTTCTGCCAACTGCTGTAGCAGAGGAAACCAAATCTGCTAAGGCCAGAATGGAGCTACCAGGATCATGCTGGCGCCCTTCATCTGCAGCTTGATTAGCACCCTCTGCATAACAGGAAACTGAGGGAAGGCATAAAGGAAACTCCCACTCTAGGAGAAGGACAATGAGTCTCGCCAGAAAACTCCAGGCCCTGGATCTACCAAACATTGGGCAGTTTTTCATTGAGTGGGGACTTAAACATCCAACTCTGGATGAACCCATCTGTCAAACAAGTCTTCGACGAATGAGAGAAGCTCATGCATGCTGGACTGAGTCAGGCTGAGGCTGTCCAGTGTGTTTAGCACACCTGGCACGTGGACTGCCGAGTGTCATACCATGATCCAATGCCCAGTACCACACACTGATGGCATCACTGCATTAGGGGGTACGAATGAGTCCCTCCCCTGCTTGTTCACGTAGTATACTACTCAGATCGTCAGACTGCACCAGCAGCTGACCTACAGCAAGGTGTTCTTGAAAGGCCTGCATGGCACAGAGTACCGCCCTCATCTCCAGGACACTGATATGCAGGGAAGTTTCCAACTGGGACCAACAACTCTAGGTCTGGAAGGGACCCAGGTGTGCCAGCCCAGACAGGATGCATCCATAGTGAAGATTTGCTGCGAGGAGGAGATCTGGAATGGGGCACCATGAAGCAGATTCGAGAGGTCCATCCACTATTGCAGTACCTTGCAGACTGGGTAAAGGAACAGGACTGAATGATTCAACTCGATCGTATGCTGGTCCCACTGTACCCGGAAGGTTCACTGGAGAATGCACATATGAAGTCTTGCCAGTGGAACAGTGGGTGTGGCAGCCACCATTAGACCCAACATTCTCAGGCACACCCTGGCAGGAATATAGCAGCTCTGAGTGACTTCCTGAGCTTGGGCTATAAGGCACTCCACCCTGTTCTGGGGCAGGAGTGCCTTTCCCTGCACAGAGTCTAGAACCATCCCTGTATAATGCAGCCTTTGGGTACCAGAACCAACTTGTACAGACCGACAATGCTGCCTAGGGAGCAAAACAGCTGGAGAGTTCTCTCCAGAGTCGGCAGAAGCTGTTCCCTAGATGTGTCCTTTAGAAGCCAATTGTCCAGATAAGGGAAAACACAGTCCCTCCCTTCTGACAGCTGCTACTACTGCTGCTGCTAAGCACTTGATAAAAGACCCACAGCGCAGAGGATAAGCCAAAGGGCAGCATTTTGAACTGATAATGCTCACCCTGAAACGCAAAGCGGAGAAACCTCCTGTGAGGAGGAAAGACTGATCTGTGCAGGTAAGCATCCTGCATGTCCAGTGAGCGAAGCCAGTCTTGCGCCTTGAGGAGGGGCAGCAGGCCTGGCAAATAACCATCCAGAACGTCTTATACTGGACATTCAGATTGAGGTTCTTTAGATCCAGAATGGTCCTCAAGTCTCTAGTCTTCTTGGGGACCAGGAAAAATCTGGCATAAAACCCCTTGTTACTGTGGCACCTGGGTACTGGCTCGATGGCTTGTTTGTGCAAAAGGGATTGTACCCTCCTCCCGAAGAACAGACAAGTTGGGGGTGGGGGGGGAGTTAACTGGAGAGCAGGAGTGTAGTTTCCAGAGATTGCTCTGTAAGCTCCATGATGTGACCTTTTTCTATGATCTGCAAAATCCAGACATCCAAAGATCTGGTTCTCCACTGATTTTGGAGGGAGAACCTCAGACCACCACCCTCTTGGTCGGGGACAGGAAGAGGGAGATCTGGTAAGGAGTCAAGCAGAGGTGGAACCAACTGTGGAGATTGGTCCCTTACTTCTGGGATGCTTGCCTGCTGCTCCAGCATTGGAGACCGCATGCAAGGCAGCTGGGGCTCTGTGCTTCCCTTGGGGGCAAGAAGCTGAACCTGGTCTATTGGTCACTTTGTGAAAGGCGGAGCACTGTACTTCTCAGACTTGGGCGCTATGCTCTAGGCCTGCACATAGTTGATAATGTCTTGAAAGTTTTGAATGTCAGGGCCCAACAGTTTAGTGCCATTGAAAGGGGCATTAAGAACCTTTTGCTTGTTAGCAGCAAAACTAGATACCCTCAGCCAGGAGTGCTTACGCAAGTATATGCCCGTGGCCACAGCCCTGGCAATAATGTCAGCTGTCAGAGGGCTCTGAGGAGGGGTTTGCCAACATCCTCAGCTGCCTGAAGACTGTGCAGAAGCTCCTGCTTCTGTGTGCTATCTGGGAGGGCCTGGGCAGTAGCCTTGCCCTTCTAATTGCCATTTTGGTACTTTAATCAGAGACAGATAGTTTGCAATCCTCAGACCCAGAAGCGGAGAAGGCATATATTCTCTTACCCCAGAGCTCAATTCTACAAGACTATCGGAGGACTAATGTGCTTGGGTGCCGAGGGCTGCCTTAATATGACCAGAGTCTGTCTGGGGTTGGGCAGCATAGCAGAGGAACCCCTGAGGTGCATGGTAAAGTTTGTCTGCCCTGCAGAGCATAACTAGCAACATGTCTGGTCTGTGCCAAGCTACTGTGGCTGCAATCCTCAAGGCAGGTAGGCAGGCTTGGAGGCATGATTTTTGGGGGAGATTCTGGGATCTCCTGAAGTCCACCAGCTCTTTCCTGGTGGAATCCTCTTTCTAAGTGTGGAAGCCCATGGCAGAGGACAGCTGCTTCATCGCACTGAGAAATGTGGGGTCCTCAGGAGGAGACCTAGGGGCATATTTAACCAAATCCTTGCTGACAAAGCAAGTTGTGGATCTCAGACCAGTCTCTCTTCCTCATCAACAGGAAGAATGAGGTCTGGATGGTACTGCTCGACGTCCACTGCTTCCAAATCCAGGTCTGATGACAGATGCGCAGACGACGGCTTGAAGGGGGCTTCCTGCATCCAATGAGTCTGCAAAGAGGGCCTGTACACGCCCAGCTGCTGCTGATCACCAATGTCAACCTTACCGACATTTTGAAATACATGACATTTGATGACCGGGGGGGGGGGGGTCAACAACCCGCCTGATGGTACCTGGGAATCCAAAGAGCCTGTAGCCCTGGAGGCCGAAGGGGCAGACCTTGGAGGGACTGACAACCTGGAGGTTGCCAGCCAGCCGGCCAGAGATTCAGGCAGGGGGCGCTGTTGGTATGGGTCTGGAGAGCAGAAAAACCTGGACGGCGGTTGAGCACATCTGTACAGCTGACAAGGATCCTCCAGAGGAAGGAAAATAGGAGGCAGCTGGGGGGGAGAAGAGACTGCCACAGTCTGTTTGTGACCCCAAAGATTTGTCTCAGGCCTTGGGGCTGGGACCTTGAAGGACCTCTGCCTGGAACCGACTACCTGTTGATCCATCAGGAAATTTTTAAGAGCCTTTCTGCATCGCCTGAGGGTACTTTGCTTAAACTTCTGGCAGAGCTCAAAAACTTTGTGGTGAGGCCCAGGACACAGAGAATGCTAGTCTGTGGAGGCAATCTTTCTGTAGCTGTAGAAGAAAGAAGTTGTAGGATTACTTTGACAGAAATAAGTTAGAGGAATCTTTTAATAAGATTCTGAAAAATAGAAGAAAGTGTCGAAGGCGAAAAAGGCACGAGTACTATGTCAGCTTCCGTAGAGACCCATGCAGGCAAGTAGACAGCGGGAAAGAACAGAGGAGGGAAGCAGGGCCACTCACACCTTTATAGGGTTGAAGGACAGACTGCATGGGCGGCCCCAGTTGTACTGCTACAAATCTTCTGTGTGGACCCTGCTTCACCGATGTGAAGTTCCTACAGTGTAACCTGATTATTTAGATACCCCTGAAAAAGATCTACCAGTAATGGCCTGCTCCAAGACATAATCGAAATAAGATCATGATGTAGGGAAAAAAAAAAACTGACAAAGTAGAGAAAGTTGCCTGGCATAGCCAGAAGAAAGCCACATAAGCAAACTAATGTGTCTCCTCCTGCAAGCAACAGAAATATACCCCGTGCCAGGTCTAGTTCAGCTCAATCCAATCTAGTGCTCAGCACCCACTCCGACAAGGCTACTGTCAAATGGTCTTGGATTTGGATGGTACCAAGTGGGTACAGGTTGCATTTAGCAACTAGGGGTGTACAGTAGAAACCACTTAATTGGGACGTCACGCTAGACACAGATTAAGTTGCTATGTTATCCTATGGATGCCATCACTGACTAAACTGGACATCCCTGCCATTTTATTTGAACGATTTTATACCCACGCATGCCCCAACTTGTCCCTCAAGCTAATCCCCCAATATACTGTGCTAATCCTTCTATCACACTGGTTGCCACACATGTACTCTCCAGAGGAAAGGAGGGTGTATTCTAGAACAAAGGAGGGGAGAAATAGGATAGAAATGTTCGAATACTTCACAGGTATTAATAAGGTACAGGAAGGTTGCATCCTCCACAGGCAAAAGATGCTCCAGGACAAGGAGTTGCACTATGAAACTGGAAGGGGGGGGGGAGAGAGAGAAACAGGCACAGGAGAGGAGGATATACTTCACGAAGAGGGTAGTGGACGCCTGGAACAGCCTCCCAGCAGAGGTGGTGGGTGCTAAAATGGTAACAGAAGTCAAGCAAGTATGAGAGACACAAGGGGACCTCGGAGTAAAGGCCGGGAGGGAGAAGACCAGAGAGCAAATATATCTGCAGACAACTTCTGTTTCTACGATGAGGTGCAACTTGCACTCTAAAAAAAAAAATCTATGTTACACAGATGCCCCCGTAACCCTCTTACTCTATCCTTCCGAGTTGGTCTTAACCGATGCCCAATGAAAGAGCATAGCTAGAGGGGAAAGACAGCAAGAGCGCTGTTAAAGGTTTTTGTGTACATTTTTTTTTTTTTTTTAATACAGAAGTTTGCTATACAGTATTTTTCACATCTCCAACTCTGCACATCTTGTGCAGACAATACTAACAGGAGTGAGATTCCACAAGATCCATGCTGAGCTGTGGTTTTCTTTTTTGTATATAGAAACCAAACAGTTCATATAAGATTACAAATACATTGATGTCGGCAGATAAGTGGTTTCAGCCCACTTAATCTGCCCATTATGCACATAACTGCTTCTTCAAGGTTCACTAGAACCAGGCGTCTCCGCCCCGACTACCAGGATCCCCTTATGTCCAAGGCATAAATTAGTTTAAGTCGATTAGCTACCTTTGCAAATCAAAATGAAAAATGATTAGCAATTTTCTTATTAACAGTTTTCCAATTTTTTTCCTTTAAACCGTACAATTACTTATAGTATATATTAACAATAGACATTGTATACATAGTTTTGCGACCAAATTTTGACCAAATTGAAAGCCTAGCCTTGTTCCCATTACCTCACCATGTGAATCTGGTGCAGAAAATTTTCCAATCCCTGCCAAAGTGTAATTCTGCACAACTGAAATGCCATTCTGCATCACAGATGCAAAAAACACATTTTGGCCAGGATCTGAAAAAAAATGATAGCTGACATATACATGAGGTGGTGTAATAAAAAAGGCCATGTTAAAAATCTGGGGTCAAAATATTTAAAAATTCCAAAGTTACAAGGGTGTGTAGCGAAATTGCAACACATGGTCATAACTGCCATTTTTTCATATTTTGCCCCAAAATTTTCAATATAGCCTTCTTATCGCCCCACCTCATGAACAGTATGAATGTAGAATATGAATGTCATTACACAAATCATGCCCAAAAGGCGAATTCACCAAGCGACTGCGAAATCTCCTTTCGGGCAGGAGTTGCTTATTGACAGATATTCACGAGGTGGGTCCCTAAAAGGCTATGTTGAAAATTTGGAGTAAATCTCTCAAAAAATGGCAGAGTTATGCACCAAAGTTGAAACCCCCCTTGAAATACATAGGACTGCTTTTACCTTAGTTCTCATATTGCAGTCGCAGTTTCTGGCAGCAAGATGCGTCTTTGATCGGGAGCGCAGGTTTCAAACCTGGGACCTGTTCAGGTGAGTGACTGTGGAGGTGTCAAGGACCGTGTGGTGAGTTGGGGGTATGGGAGCGACTGGCGATGGACTTTTTTTTTTTTGCAGGTTTTAAAAACTAGGGACAGCGATCGGATTTGGGGGAAGAGACATGAAAATACCGGGGACAGCGATCAGATTTGGGTTTCACTAGACACCAGGGAACGTCAAAATAATGGGAACAGCAATCAGATGGGGGGGGGGTCCACTGGACAAAAGGGATAAAAAGCATTATGAGGATGGCGATCAGTGGAGGAAGGGGAACTAGACAACAGGGAAACAGGGCTGGCAACTGGAGGGTGAGGGACACTACTAGACACGAGAAAATAAAAATATGGGGGACGGCCAGCTTCTATGGTTAGCAACCACTGCTAATCAAGCTGGCAATTTACTCGCGTTGCCCAGATTCTTAGGTTGCACATTGTGATGTGAACCCACTTATTTTATGCCTCGATGTTTATTCCATACATTTTTAAATCCTGTAATCATTTCAGTCACAATCCCCTCTTCTGGCATGCTGTTCCATTTGTCCACCACCCTTTTCTGTGAAGTACTTTATGTTCCCTCTGAACCTCTCCCCTCCAGTGTCATCCCATGTCCCCTAGTCCTGGAGCATCTTTTTCTTTGAAAATTGCGTTTTCCTGCACCTTGTTTCTCCCTGTGAGGTACCTGTATGTCAATCATGCCTCCCAAATTGCACTCCCCATCGCTAAAATCTTCAATCTAGCCTCCTCCTGTGCCATCCCTTTGGAAAACATCTACTGTTGTACCACTACACAAGAAAGGGAAAAACTACCTCCCTCAAAAACTACCACCCAGCTTAGATTCTCTCAGCCCTAGCTAAACTTGGGAAAATCATCCACTACCAGCTCACCGAATACCTGCAGCAACATGATCTCATCGGTCCAGAACACGGTTTTCGAAAAGGACAATACAGATACTGCCCTTATAACCTTTACTGACACCATTTACCAGGCCATAGAGACAGGCCACCCACATCACCGGTGCGGTGTTCATTGATCTGACCAAAGCTTTGACCTTGTCTACCATAAACATCTCAAAACTCTGGTCACTGGGCCTCAGGATCCCTGCCATAACATGGTTCAATGATGCATCAGTGCCAACAAGTCTTAAAAAATTTAAAAACCTTATCCGGAGTGAATCTTATCCCCAGTAGAGTCCCAAGACTCCACTTTATTGCCCTCTTATTTTCTTTTTATTAATGATCTCCCTACAATCTGCAGACCAATAAAACACTTATGCCGACGATGCATTCCTTTACACTCTGATAACATTACTTGTGTTAATAGCTCCCTCACCAACTCATTTGCCAAGCTGCAAGCCTGGCTCTCAAGAAAAAACTGTTCTAAATCTACCTAAAAACAGTCCATGCTGATTGGTTCCAAGCAAAAACTCTTCAAATTCTCCCCTCTGTTTAATGTTGACACTGGAAATGGCTCCCCCTTGAAAAGACCCTCTCCTTTATGTACCTTGGTTAACACTTTGACCCCTCTCTTACTTTCAAAGCCCACCTCCAGAACACCGCATCAGTTCACAAAAAAAAAAAGCCAAAAAAAAACAAGCTCTCTGTACAGTCCACCACGTTTTGACCCAGATACCTAGGGAGGAAAAAAAAAAAAAAAAAATCCTTCAAGCTCATCTTACTCCCTATGCTTGAAGACGGATCAGGAGTCCTCAATGCTGCCAGTAAATCCGTGCTACAAAAAAAAGCACACTTGTAATATAACCAAATTCACCTCTGGCTGTTGCAGTTAATACCCACCATTGCACAGTGCACAACAACCTAAACTGGCTGCCTCCGGAACTCAGAGCAAATATTGCTCTCTCCTCCCTAATCTACAAAACTCAATTGCAACCTTCCTTACCTAGCCAGGCAGATCCCTCATGTAAATCTTCCAAATCTCCCTCCTACAATGTAGTCACACGGTTTTGCACCAGTATGGGTTAGCTGTCTTTTCCTGCCGTTCTGCCTTCATACTGAACTCCATACCTCCCCCTATAAGAAAAGCTACCTCTCCCCTGGCCTTTACAAACCTTCTGAAATACTACTGTTTGTTGCATGCCAATGTTCCACTAACCCCCCATCACCTAACCCGTTACCTCATACCACCTGCACTCCCCCTCTATTCCTTCCTAATAAATAACTACTCAAACGTACCTAACCCACCCTTCAGCACTTTCTGTAAGCAAAATCATGCGAATATTGCACTGTATGTATTATCCCTTCCTGCACATGAGATCTTCATTGTATCAGTTTAATACTGTTCTGTACATATTGTTTTTGGCACATTGTCCCGTATATATCACTTGCTGTTTATCACTATGACTACTTTATTCTGTGCAGTTGCACCCGGGTCGTGCCTGAAAAATGCCTCATCTGCCAATATACTTGCCAGTGTACTTACCTGGTCAAAGTTAAATAAATCATATCCCCCTCTCCCTCCCTTCTTCCAGGGAGTACATATTTAAGACTTTGGCCTGTCCTCATAGGGTTTGTGATGTAATCCTTGTACCATCCTGGTTGCCTTCCTCTGAACTGCCTCTACCCTGTCTAGATCCTTCTGAAAGTAAGGTCTCCAGAACTGAACACTGTCCTCAAGGTGTGACCTCTTTAAAGTGCTGTAAAGTGGCATTATGACCTCCCTTTTCCTACTGGTGATACCCCTGCCTATGCATCCCAGCATCCTATTCACTTTTCCTGCCGCCTTGCCGCACTGCCTCTCTACCTTGAGGTAATCAGAGATAACCAATAAGTCCCTTTTCCAGCTTGGAGCATTCTATATCCTCACAAATGTCCAGAACATGTCAAAATGCCTAAGAAAAAAATACCATATTACATACAGTACAACATGAGATCTGTGTTTAGTTTTAGATAAAGAACTTGTATAACAACCTCCCATTCAAATGGACTGAACTGAAATGGTTAGAACATGCAGTAGACTCAGTAAAGACAACCATCAACTTGCCGTTTTTCTCCCTGCCTTCTACCCCCTACACTACCTGAAAAAGTGTGCCCTGTTGAACACACACACACACCCCTTATCACTCTTTACACCACAGCAGAGCTGAGTGAACAGACAACCCCCAAGTTCAGTCTTCCCAATGCCAGAGACAGCATGAGCAAGAGCATTGTTCAGCAGTGTTTTTTGTTGGCAAAGCTCACTTTCACTTGCTGACACACCCTGCCTGACCTTTATCAGAGTGAGCGAGAGCCCTTCTGAGCCTTTGTAATTTTAAAAACAGGAGTGCTTGCCATCACTGTCCTGACCACACCGGACTGCAAAGTACGGCAATTTTGGGGGGGCAATCAGTGGGTGAGTGAAAAAACAGAATAGCAGCTGTACTGTGCATAACGTAAGCCATTTCAATGGCTTCCGATAAATAAGATGGCCATTTAATAAGGACATAAAGCCTGCCCCCACCGGGGTATCCCAATTAAGAGGCTTCTACCAACCCAGATAGAAGGGGGGCATACCACTGGGCAGGAAAGAGAAAAAGGTAACCGGGTTTACATCGGGGACTTAGAGGGGCCACATCCCAGTTTCATCCCCCTGGACTTGAAGCCCATACCATTTTGTTTGTTAAAAACAGGCTCCCCACAAGGAAAAGATAACTGGGGAAAAGGCATACTGAAGAACAGCATAAAATGCCAGTAACAGCATGAACTGCCCAGAGCCTCTAGCTCTGCTAGATTGAAGGATGCTGGGCAGATGTGGTAATCAATGGAGAAAATCTAGATCATCAAGTATGGTTCAGTATGCAACTTTCAGACCAATAGACTGAGTCATGTAAGGTACGTGTACCAAGCTTCCCTTTTTCATACGAAAGAGTGGCTCGCCCAGAGGGCAAGGATTTACCCTCTTCATGAGTGAGAACAATTGAAGGAAGGGGTACACAAGGATGCTGGAAGATGGTAAAAGCCGAGGGGGCGGAGGATCTGAAGGCCACTTATGAGGATTACAAAGGGCAATTTTTCTATACTAGTTTTTGCCAAACAAAAATCAAAAGTGGGGGGGCTGCCAGCCGGTTCCTAAGCCTATGCAGGGGCACCATACAGGTCTACTGAGACCAGAGACTGGTCAGGGCCAGGATGGTGCTTCTGTGGCACAGGAGTGGGAGTGTTTCTAGCTCCTGCCTGCATGGGGGAAAGACGGGAGCCCCCTGGAAATAAAAGTTTAACCCCTTACGCCAGTCCACATGTGCCAGTCGGGATAGGTGAAGTCACTTTCTGGACAGACCACTGTTCCCACCAGTCTGGAGGTCAACTCTATCATAACATGCTGCTGACTGGTGCCATTCCAACTCCAGACGGAAAGGTCAATGGCTTGCATGTCTTGCTCTATGGTATTACAGTCCAACTGTGCAACTGGATCCATAAGATGGTTATAGGTCACCATGTGTATATTTGAAAACTAGTAACCAGGAAAGGCACAATGAGCCAAAGCTAGTATCCAGGTGTGACCCAAGGGACAGGGAAGAGTAGTACAAACACACAGAATCACAGAAAGATAAGAAATTGGTTAGGGGTAAGCAGCAGAAGGTTTTGGTAAATAGAGTTCACTCTGAAGATGGGAGGGTGGACCAGCGTGGTGCCTCAGGGATCAAAGCTGGGACTGGTCCTCTATAGTTCATGTATGAGAGAGAGAGACACACACACACACACACGTACGTACGTGTGTGTGTGTGTGTGTGTGTGTGTGTGTGTGTGTGTGTGTGTGTGGGCATACGTGCACCACATTCCGAGACACTCCTGACTTGCTGTCCCCTTCCACCTGTACTGCCCCCTCCATCTGGTGGCAGTTGAACTATGGGGGTGCGACCATCACCCCAGGAGAGGAGAGCTGCTGTTAAGAGCTTGATCCTGCTCTGTCACCCCATGCCAGCACCCCAATGACCAGAAGTCACGCTGGCGTGGCATCCAGCACCTCAACCCTCAGTGGGACTGGTCCTCTTTAAAGGACATCTAAACAGTGCAAATTTCAGGAAGCAAACATAGAAACAGACTGACAGCAGAAAAGGACCACTTGGCCCACCCAGTCTGCCCATTTCCCTACCTACTGGATAAGCTGCAGATTCTAGTTAAACAGCCTGCTTCCTGCAACCCCCCCACTATAATTGCTTTGTGTCTGTCCCATGCATGTTTGAATTCCCCCACTGTTTTAGACCCAACGACCTCCTCAGGAAGGCTGTTCCATGTATCCACCACTCTCTCCGTGAAAAAGAATTTCCTCACTTTACCCCTGAGCCATCCCCCCTCTATCTTTAAACTGTGCCCCCTTGTTCTTACACATCTCTTTTCTGAAAGATGATACCCTCCTGGACTTTGTTGATTCCCTTGAGGTACTTGAACGTTTCTATCATGTCCCCCCTGTCCCTCCTTTCATCAAGGGTATACATATTAACTCTCAGTCTCTCTTCATATGGTTTCTGATGTAGACCCTGCACCATTTTAGTTGCCCTCCTCTGGACTGCTTCCATCCTGTCTATGTCCTTGCGTAGATGAGGTCTCCAAAACTGCACACAGTACTCCAGATGGGGTCTCACCAACTGTCTGTATAGAGGGATAACCACTTCCCTTTTTCTACTTGTGATGCCCCTTCCTATGCATCCCAGTATCCCCCTGGCTCTCCTTACTGACTTTTCACATTGCTTACCCACCTTTAGGTCATCTGATATATTCATGGGTCCCTTTCCATTTTGTTGTTGTTAGTACCTCCCCTGCTATTGCGTACTCTTCTCCTGGGTTTTGTTTCCCAGGTGCAGTACTTCACTTCTTTGCATTGAATTTAAGTTGCCATATGTCTGACCATTCCTCCAACCTTGCCAAGTCCCTTCTCATCTTTTCTACCCCCTCTTGTGTATCAACTCTGTTACAGATCTTTGTGTCATCTGCAAAGAGGCATACCTTTCCCTCCAGACCCTCTGCAATGTCACTTAAAGATGTTAGAGGATTGGACCCAGTACTGAGCCCTGAGGTACTCCACTAGTAACCCCCCTTTCTTCGGAATGTGTTCCATTCACTATTACCTTCTGTGTCCTGTTGTGCAGCCAGTTCACTACCCAGGCTACCACCCTGGGACCCACTCCCAGGCTGGCTAACTTGATTAATCTTTTGTGCGGGACTGTGTCAAATGCCTTGCTTAAGTCTAGGTAGGCCATATCCACAGCCCCTCCCTGGTCTATTACTTTGGTCACCCAGTCAAAGAAATCAATTAGATTAGTCTGACTTGACCTTCCTGCTGTAAATCCATGTTGCTTTGGGTCCTGTGCCCCGCTGGCCTCTAGGTACTCAATTCTTTCTTTCAGAAGTGATTCCATCGTTTTCCCTACCACTGAGGTCAAACTTACAGGTCTGTAGTTTCCTGCTTCTCCCTTGCTCCCACTTTTATAAAGGGGAATCACATCTGCCCTCCTCCAGTCCTCAGGTACCACCCCATCCTGCTATGATTTGTTAAAAAGTGTGGTCAGTGGTGTCACTAGGTCCCCCCTTAGTTTTTTTAGGATTCTGGGGTGAATCCCGTCAGGCCCCATTGCTTTGTCCACCTTGAGTTTTAGGAGTTCTTTCAGGACTCTTTCTTCTGTGAATGGACTGGTATCAACCCCCCTACCCAGAGTGCTTCTATTGTCCGGTTTAGGTAACTGCTCCTCATCTTCTTTTGTGAATCCTGAGCAAAAGTATTCATTCAGTATCTCTGCCTTTTCACTGTCTCCCTCTGCCCACCTCCCCTCTCCTTTATTAATCTTCACTATCCCTCCCTTAACCTTTCTATGCTCCCTAATGTACCTCTAAAAGGTTTTATCCCCCTTTTTGACAGAGTTGGCTATTTTTTCCTCTGTTTGTGCCTTTGCTATTCTGACTGCCTTTCCTACTTCTTTCTGCTTTAATTGATACAGTTCCTGTCGTGCTCCCTCTGTGATTCCTTATACTTTTGAATGCAGCCTTTTCTCCTTAACCTTCCTGCCACCTCTTTTGAGAACCATAGTGGTTTTTACTCCGCTTTGTTTTCTTTATTTGTTTTACACAAAGACTTGTTGCCTCTATGATGGCAGTTTTGATTTTTCTCCATTGTTCTTCCACCCCTCCTATTTGGCCATTTGCTAGTGCATTCTTCAGGTGTTCACCCATTTTGCCAAAGTCAGCCCTTCTAAAGTCCAGTATCCTTGTTTTTGTATGGCTTATCTCCATGGTTGTGCTCACTGTGAAGCACACTGTGCAGTGGTCGCTTGTTCCCAGATGTCTCCCGACTTCTAAATTTGTGACCCTCTCCATTTGAGAGTACCAGGTCTAGTATTGCTCCCTCCCGAGTGGGTTCCAGCACTAGCTGTCTAAGGTCTGCCCCCTGCAGGGCATCGAGAATGACCCTGCTCTTGGATGTGGCTGCAGTACATGTCCTCCAGTTAACATCTGGCATATTCAGGTCCCCCATCAACAGTATCTCCCCTTTTTCAGCCATTTTGAGAATGTCCTCTATCATTTTCTTGTCCATTTCCTCCCCTTGAGACAGAGGTCTGTATACAACCCCTGTGCGGATTGCGATGCCATTCCCCATCTCCAAGGTAACCCAGAGTGCCTCTTGTCCTCCCCCTTTACCTTTTAGTTCTGTAGCTTTGATCCCTTCCCTTATGTACAGAGCTACTCCACCTCCTCTTTTACCTTCCCTGTCCCTTCTGTAGATTGTGTACCCTGGTATGTTGACATCCCATTCATGGTTCTCTGTGTACCACGTTTCTGTGACTGCCACAATATCCAATTGTTCATCTTCCATCAAAGCTACTAGCTCAGAAAGCTCATTTCCCAGACTACGGGCATTAGTAGTCATTGCCCTCCATTTAATGTTAGCTTGATCCTCCCCCCCCATCCCTGCTCTTATTGCTCTTATCTATTTTACCATTTACCCCTGTCCTGCCCTGTGTTGAGCTCTGTATCTCAGTGTTTACCCTACTACCTGCCATGTTTTGTGGGGGGAGGCTTGACTTTTCCTGCCTTTTATCAGTACCTCCCCCCTTATCTAGTTTAAAAGCTTGCCAAGGAAGCATTTAAACTTGTCACCTAGGAGCTTGGTCCCCTTTGTGGACAAATGCAGACCGTTATACCAGTATAGACCTCTCTCTCTCTCTCTCTCTCCAGGTGGACCCCCAGTCCCCAATGAAGCCAAAGCCCTGTGCTCTGCAGCAGTTTGGCAACCATTCATTAAACTGCATGGTGTGCAGTACCCTAGCCTCACTCCTGCCATGGACTGGTAGTACCTCTGAGAAGGTTACTGTGCATGCTACCCGTCTGAGGCCCCTACCCAACTCCACAAATTCATTCTGCACTGCACTGATCCCATGCCTAGCTAGGTCATTTGTCCCAAGGTGGACAATGATATCTAGTTCTCTCTCTTGTGATGCTGCTTCTACAATTGTGAGGATTCGCTTCTTGTCCCTCCAAGCCATGGCATCAGGCAGGCAGCTTACTTCCTTCTCTCCCTTCCCCAGTTCTACCCCCCCTAACAATTGAGTCCCCTATCAGTAGCTGTTTCCTTCCCCTGTGTGCAAGATCTAGAAATACAAAAACAGTGCTGTAGGTTAGAGTTATACCTATAGAACGAAGTCCTCAGATTCAAAAAGAGGATTTCATATATTTTCATCAGTCTTTAAATTTGTAAACCAAGGCATAAAACAAGCAGGTTCACATCGCAATCTGCAACCCTCGATCGGTAAAGAGTCTCAAATCTGGCAATGATTAGCAGTCATTGCTAATCATTGCCAACTGGTGCTGGGTCCTGTAAAAAGTGCCTTATAGGGCACTGTCCCTTTACATTTTTTTTGATCCTGGTATCCAGTTTTTCCCTCCTCCTCTGTGCCATGCCCCATGAACCCCAAGCTGTTCCCCGACTGGTCCAGTGATGCTCCTGTCCCCCCAAAACCTGGTCACCACGCAGGAGAAACATGAACGAGTCCTTTTGCAGCGCACCCAAAAGAGGAAGCAGGCGTCAGAAGGTAGAGCACGAGTCCAAAGGAGAGTTATCCATTTTTTTTATTTTTTTTATTTTTATTTTTTATAAATAATCTTTGTTGTGCCATCGTCCTGTTAACTTAAATAGTGTCTGTTTTGCAGGTGGTTGGAGACGAGCCGGAGCCAGGAGGAGTGGTGGCCACACCAAAGAGCAGCCAGAGGGAGAAGGCCTGGCAGAGACCATGAGAGGGCACAGGAGCAACCTAGACAGAGCAGAGAGCAAGCGGCTGCATCGCGGGGTGAGGCACAGTCAGATGGGCAGATTTGGCAACCTCAGAGAAGAGCAGGAGCGCAGCAGAATCCGGGAGCAGCAAAAAAACAAAAAACTTTTTCATTTGGTCAGGGAGGCTGAAGCAGGGAAGAGGGGCACATGAACTTCAGGGCACATATGGGGGGCAGTGTAATGGCAATGCATGGGCAAGGCCTAGAGCTGGACTGTGGGTGGTGGGAGAACAAGGGCATGATCACAGGGCAAGTAGAGGGTGCCCTGCTTGTAGTGAATTTGGGAACAAACTAAATGTAACTGCAGTGAACATTTGGGAACAGAAGACTTTGTGCCTTGCTTGGCAGGGATTATGGGGGAATCAGAATTTAATGTGCCTTGCTAATAGGTTGTGTGCTCTGTCTTTGCAGTAACATTTGTGAACAGATAAAGACTAAGTAAGCAGCCCTGCCTGCTTTGAGATCTGAGGGTAACCAAGAAGTAATGTGCCCTGCTAGTTGTGTGCTCTGCTCTTTGCAGTGAACAATTTGGGAAAAGAAAAAGATAAGTAATGTGCCCTGGTTTGGCAGATTATGGGGGAACCAGAACTTATTTAATGTACCCTGCTTATGTTGGGTGCCCTGCGTCTGCAGTGAACATTTGGGAACAGAAAAAGACCAAGTTGTGCTCTGCAGCTTTGTAGAGAATCAAAGGGGAACCAGAAAATGTGCCCTGCTCATTGCAGCGAACGTTTGGGAACACAGAATAAGACTGTGTGCCCTGCTTTGCAGAGAGCCATTAGGGGAACCAAAGACTTGTGCCCTGCTTTTCCAGTGTTGGTTTAAAAAAAAAAAAAAAACACACTATACCGAACTGTCCGAACTTTTTCTGGGCAGAAAATGAAAATTTTAAGTGTTGCGTGCCCTGCAACTGCAGAGATTTTAACTTGAATTTGAATTTTTCTTTTTTATTGAAATTTCAGAAATTGCCTTTGAGTCAGAGACTCATTTTGAAAAGCTCTACATTAAGGTAGACATTTGACATGCAACATACAGTAAGATTATATACAGCCATGGACTTATTTACAAAAACACATCTTATGAATACAAAAACACATCTTATGAACAGACTATTGACATCAATATACAGGAACATTATATACAGTGGCGGTAGCAGTAAACAGTTAAATTACACAGAGTAGGTATAGAACATAGACGGTACAGTATGCCAGTGCATAACAGGTGCTTCAGTACATTGTATAGGTGCGAAACAGGCATATGCTGGTGCATAACAGGATTTACAGTACACTGTTGCAAAACAGGCATTACATACATTATATAGATGTGTGCAAGGAGAAAAAACTTCGTATTAGAAGCCCCTTGCTGAGCTAATTTAAGGTACCAGGCAGACCTACTGGAGATCCTACTAACATCAAATGTAGTGAGCGGGAGGGCAAGTGGGGAAAGGGCAGGACAGAATACCTTGTCGGGGTGGGGGGAACATGGAAAGGGGTTGAAAAAAAAAGGGGAAAGGAGGAGGGGAGGGAATAGAATGGGAAGCACTTACAGCGACAGACCGATTCAAAAGCAATCACAAATACTGGCCGACTGGAGGTGGTCCCATAGGAAGGATTTAAAACTGCCAATCTTATTTTCAGTTGCAATAAAGCTAGGGAGAGCATTCATCCAGGTGGGGGCCCTGTACATAAATGTTCTCTGGCAAAGGGAGGTCCTGCATCTGGGGACACAGTAGTGATTTGGTAGAGCTACGAGTGCTTCTGGTTATAGGTTCAAGCTTTAGTTAGAAGGGCTGAGACCCGGGGGGGGGAGATGGGGGGGATTTCAAGTGAAATATTTTTGGCCATGAGACAGGTGTAGAACCAGAGTCCGTCTGAGGTTAAACCAGTTTGTGGAGCTGTAATGGGGCAGGTGTGTGTGGTACAGTCATAACCTGGGGTTAAGCAATAGGCTTTGTTTAGAGACAGGCGGAGTCTATTAAGGGAGGAAGCGTCCGCCGGCCCACAGAAAAGGATCCTGTAATCAAGAAGAAGCCAGAAGGGGAAGGAAGGAAACTTATTCAATTCAGTGCTTTAGAGGAACTGGTAATTGCTATTTTTCTTTTAAACTTAGATTGTGGGCTTTTAGTGACACTACACTTTCTTTGTTGTCTTTACTTATAATTGTTTTTGGGCTGTTGAAAATTTAAAATAGTGGTGGTGTAATTCTGTGCTGTCTAATTGCTGCAAATCTTCGCCCCCCCTTCCCCCAACTCTTAATTATATGCCCTGTCAAATCTGATTGACAGGAGCTAAAAACAGGGTATAGTAAGGGGTTTGAAGTAGGAGGGGCATAAGGGGAAAGAAGCCCACCCTCAGCACGACAAGTGTTTTGACTCATTTATTTATTGGTTTCTTTTTCTTTAAAAAAAAAATCTGAGGATCAGTGGCAGGATTTTTAATACAGTAAATTAATAAAAAGGGAACTAGGAGAGCTTCAGTAGCAGACAAATAGTGGAACTGCAGTATAATGCGGGAAGTGGTGCAATGCAGTGGCAGTGGGGCAGCCATATTCAGGCAGACCTTCTGGACACTGAGGTGCTGCCCTATCTGCATGCATCTCTCTGGACTGCGGGATGAGGTAGCCAGACTCAGAGCAGACGAAACTGGGTCAGGAGTACCATCACCCCTATCCAGGGACCACCCAGTCCAATGCAACTGCCTCAAAGGATGCTGAGAACGAGGAGCACTTGGATGACAGTGGGCTCAGGGAGGGTTAGAGCACCAGGCAGAGGCACATGCCAGATCCTGTTCCACTCAAGAACTCATATGCCACACTGGCAAATGAGGACAACCAAATAGAGGTACCCAAAGAAGTGGAAGGAAAGGATGTGGAGGTTAGCCAAGAGGTGACCTCAGCGGGAAAGCAGTGGACCCCAGAGGAGGAGGAGTAATCCTGGTGGGGGACTCCATCATAAGAAGGATCCAGCTAGGAACACAGGAGGGGAGGACAGGGAGGTGAGGTGCCTACCAGGTGCCACCGGCATGGAGGGATGGAAGGAAGATCCTGGGATCACTGGGAAGGCAAGGCGGAGGGTGAGCTGGATGTCATTATCCACCTAGGTACTAATGACCCGGCAAATGGGGAGCCAAAGGAAGTTCAGGAAGAGTTTAGGAAACTGGGAGGGGTCTCAAGCAAGTAGCTACTTCTGTCACTTTCTCAGAAGTACTACCTGTGAGAGGCAAGGAGACATAGAGTGCATGCACCAGGAACTTTAACTCATGGTTGAAGAACTGGTGCTGTGAGGAAGGGTTTGGATTCATTGGTGACTGGGGACCCACCTGGAGGGATGGAGGTTTGTTCAAGCCAGACAGCCTGCATCCATCCTGGAGGAGAATACAAGCACTCAATGATAAGTTTAAATGCTACATTGACAAGCATTTAAACTAGCAAAGGGGGGTGGCAGGCCAGCAAGGAGGGTACCTACTTGCTCACCCCCCACAGCTAGCAGTGGAACCAGTGAACCAGAGGAGTGGCTATCTCTGCAAAGCAGTGTGCAAAAGATGAAGATTAGTGCCCAAGAGGTGGATAAGCAGAAAAGGGGCGAAATTCAGCAGAAGGGCAGACAGCAAGGAGAACCAGGGATAAATGACAACCAAGGAAGGGGCTGGAGTAGAACAGTGAAACAGTCTAGGAGGTCAAATCATGGAAAGCCATGTGTGCAAATGCCAGGAGCCTTAGCAACAAGATGGAAGATCTGGAGGCTGTCATGGTACAGTCAGACCTGGACATTGTGGCCATCACTGAAACCTGGTGTAATGATAACCACGGCTGGGAGATGGCCATACCTGGATACAACATATTCAGAAGAGACAGAGCAGGCAGGAAGGGAAGAGGAGTGGCACTGTATATGAAAAATGACGTAAGGGCCACAGAGATCCAGGAGGAACAAATTGGGGGAGAGATACTGTGGCTTAAGCTGGAAAGGAAAATGGGGACAGCTTATCACACAGGTGGTCTATAGACCACCAGCCCAGGAGGAAGAAACAGATAGGAGTTGATGCTAGCCATCCAAAGGATGGCAGACAAGGGTGAGGTAGTACTGGTTGAGACTTCAATATTCCAGACGGATTGGAGCATCCCAGCAGCAGCATCAACTAGGAGCAGATTTATCCTGACTTTTCAGGGTGCCTTCCTCAAGCAACTGGTCATGGAACCAACTCGGCAGAAGGGCAATACTGGACCTTGTGTTCACAAACAGGGACAGTGTGATGGGGTAACAGTGGGGGAACACCTGGGAAACAGTGACCACCAGTCATTGTGGTTGAAATCACAGAAAGAGCAGAACCAAACCACACAAAACACGTATCCTGGATTTTAGGGGGGCAGACTTTGGGAAAATGGGGAGATACTTGAAAGAGGCATTAAGGGGAATGGGACAGGAATCAGGGGTTGAGGAACAGTGGGCAGTATTTAAAATGGGGATTACAAGAACAGAATTATGCATTAAGCAGGTTAGCAAGAGGAAAAGGAAGAGGAGACCATTATGGTTTTCCAAAGAGGTAGCAAAGAAAGTGAAAGCCAAAAAGACTGCATTCAGGCAATACAAAAAGACACAGGCAGAAGTGGGATAGGGAGAAGTACCAGGAGAAGCAAAGGAGGCAGGGAGGTCAGTAGGAAGCCAAAGCTCAGACACAAGAACACATTGCAAAATCAGTGGGTAGGGGGACAAAACCTTTACAGGTACATAAGTGAAAAAAGAAAGACAAAGGGAGGATAGTGAGACTGAAGGGCAGGATGGGGGCCGGCGTGGAGGATGACAGTAAAAGCTGACATATTGAACAGGTATTTCTGCTCAGTCTTTACTGAGGAAGAGGAGGGTAATGGGTCTGAAGGGAGTACAAGCGGTGAGAATGGTGCAGAAATGGACACAAGTCCCTTTACACGAGAAAGGGTCCTGAAGGAACTGGAAGTAATAAGAGTTGATAAAGCAATGGGGCCAGATGGGGTGCACCCCAGGGTCCTTAAAGAACTAAGAGAGATGGTGGCTGAACCTCTGGCTATCTTGTTTAGCCGATCACTGGAAACAGGGGAGGTACCCAAAGACTGGAGGACAGCAGATGTAGTCCCCTTATACAAAAGTGGGAACAAAGAGGAAGCAGGGAACTACAGACCAGTCAGCCCTCACCTCGGTAGTGGGAAGATCATGGAAGCACTACTGAAGGAGAGATTGGTGGAACATCTGGTTGTCCAGGACTACAGGACCCAAGGCAGCATGGTTTCACCAGGGGAGGTCATGTCAGACCAACCTCGCTGAATTTTGACTGGGTGACTAGGGAGGTGGATCAGGGAGGCAGTGGACATGGCCTATCTGGACTTTAGCAAGGCCTTGACACTGTGCCACATAGAAGACTATTACACAAACTGGGGAATATGGGTGTGGGCAGGACAGTAGTGTGGTGGGTAGGTAACTGGCTGGGTGGCAGGACACAGAGGGTGGTGGTAAATGGTTGTCACCTCACAGAGGGAAGAGTGACCAGTGGGGTACCACAGGGATCAGTGCTGGGACCGGTCCTATTCAACATCTTCATCAGTGACATTGGGACCTAGAAGGCAGAATTTCACTGTTCGCTGATGACACAAAGCCTGTAACAGAGTAGACACACCAGAGGTGTAGACAGAATGAGAAGCGACCTGCAGAAACTTGAAGAATGGTCAGGGTTTGCAGTTGAAATTCAATGCAAAGAAGAAGATAATAATGCATATGGGGCACAAAACCCTGGCACAATATATCAGTTGGGGTGAGGATATAGCATGCACCAAGCAGGAAAGGGATCTTGGGGTTGTCATCTATGATGACCTCAAGGTAGGGAAACAGTGTGACAAGGCAGCAGGTAAAGCAAATAGGATGCTGGGATGTATAGGCAGGGGCATCACCAGCAGGAAAAGGGAGGTCATAATTCCACTATACAAGACACTAGTGAGGCCCCACCTGGAGTACAGTGTACAGTTCTGGAGACCATACCTACGTAAGGACATAGGGTAGAGAAGGTTCAGAGGAGGGCAACAAAGATGGCGCATGGATTGCATCACAAGTCCTATGAAGACAGGTTGAAGGAACTGAACATGTACTCCCTGGAGGAGAGGAGGGATATGATAGAGACATACAAGTATCTTACAGGGAGGAACAGGGTGCAGGAACACTATTTTTAAGCAAAAAAGATGTTCCAGGACAAGAGGGCATGGGATGAAGTTGGAGGGAGGATGATTCAGAGGAAACATGAGAAAGAATTTCTTCACAGAACGGGTGGTGGACAAGTGGAACACCCTGCCAGAGGAAGTGGTGGGGGCTGAAACAATCGCGGGATTTAAGAATGCATGGGATAGACAAAGGAATTCTGGAGGTCAGGGGCAAGGGGCAACAGACTTCTAGTAAAACAAACTGAACTTACAAGCTCAAATGGGCAGACTGGGTGGGCCATAGGCCCTTATCTGCCGACACTGTCTGTATCTATGTATTTATCAATTAAGGAGGGGAATGTGGAGGAGACAGCTAAACGGAGGGCATAGGGGTGAGAGTGTTTGTACCTGTGTAGGAGGCAGATTCTGGTGTTAACAGCAGTAGATAGGAGATGGATGTGCTGTAGGAAAGTGAAGGCGGAGTCAAGTGCGATACCCAGGTACTTTAAGGTATCTACGTGTTCAAGGGGGGGGGGGGTCTGGAAGGAGTTGATTTCAAGACAAGCATTTTTGTGAGGGTTCTGGTGGTGAGCAATGGTCATGGCCTTCATCTTTTTACATTTCAGAACTAGGCAGTGGTTGGCGAACCATTGCTCCCCCTCTGAAGGAGGAGGTTTGGAGCGTTTGCTGGAGAATGGAGAGGGTGGGAGAAGTAAAGGAGAGCATCGTCTGTACAGAGCAGCAGGTTGCTAGAGCATGCAACAGAGAGGGTGTTCAGGTATAAGCTGAATAGCAGGGGGTCCAGAATAGAGCCCTGTGGCACCCCTGACCTAACTGGGAAATGGGTGGAGAGGGTGTTTTCTATCTTGACCTGTTGGGTTCTACTTGTAAGATAGTCAGCGAATCAGCTGGTGGTATCCTGGGAGAGACCCAACAGCGGGAGGTAGGTTAGTAGGAGGGCATGGTTAACGGTGTCGAAAGCTTTTGACAGATCCACGAAGACGGCCCCGGTAAGATGGCCTCCGTCAAGGGCAGAATGTACGGAAGAGGAGAATTCCAGGAGTGCAGAGGTAGTGCTGTGGCCTTTCCGGAAGCCATGTTCTTTACAGGAGGATAATGTTTTGTTAGTTTCAGTCAGCTGGTCTGAGACCATGCGTTCCAGGGCTTTTTTTTCGGGGGGTGATGGAAATAGGGAGATAGTTGCCAGTGGCTGTGCAGTCACCACTTGTGTATGGGGTAATGGTGGCTGCTTTCCAGAGTGAAGGAAATCTGCCTAGACAAAGGGAGCAATTGAGTATATGGGTTAGAGGGTCAAGGACTTCCTGGAGGGTCAGGCGGAGTATTTTTAAATCCAGAGCGTCACTGCCGAACCGGGAGCCACTGAGGGATTTTTGAAGATGGGGCTTGGCTTCCCAAGCAGCAAGAGTCTTTAGACAAAAGGGAGGTGGGGGGTCAAAAAAGTGGGGGAAGTAGGGTTGCCACCCATCAGGTTTTTTATCTGGTGATCAAGTTTTCAGGCTCCCCATCAGGTAATCTGGTTTTGCTCTGTACTGGTCAGGTGTTTGAGCCATTCTGAGTTCTGCAATACTTATGAAAGATGTCATCTTTCATCGTTTCAGCTGCATGCCCAGCGAAAAAACAGGTTCTGCTGTTAATATAGCCCTTTGTTTGACAGCAGTCAACCAGGTGGGTGTAAAGTATGCCCACTAACATAATTAGTACTTATTTAACCTAATCTTTTCCACTGCATCTTAAAGTGGCAAAGCTGGGCAAAAAGCCTGCCCCACCTTTTGTAACAGTAGCACAGTCAATTGTGCCTCCACTTTTATTTGCTTGTAAATATTTTCATCCAGTGGAATTTAGGTACGTTTAAAGGTTTTAATTTGGTTTCCTCAAGAAAAAGGTATGGCCGACATTTTGGCATTGAAATAGTACTGTGGACATGAAAAGAAAATGGAGCCAGAAAAATCTATAAAGTACAGACTATAGGAAACAATTTCTGTATTATGTACTATATACATGTATACTATTGCATGCTATTTATAGTGTTTCTCTTGTCCCCCCAAAGATCATATCTGTAAATGAGATTTCTTTATCTTTCAGTTTATCTGATAAACCAAGGTCGGTAAATAAATAACTAGGAAGAACCTAGGAAAGTAACTAACAGGTACAGTACAATATCTTCAGTTTTGTTGAACTGCTTCAAGTGTTGTCTTTTATTAATATAATAAATGGCTTTCTATAAGGAGCAATGCATGATGAGTCAAAAAGAAGGGCTAGAGGCAGAGCTTAAGATCCGTTTTTTGCCTCACCCAAAGGTGGCAACCCTATATGGAAGACTTCCCCTTTAAATTAAACATGAGGCTTTTCATGAAAAAAAGAAAATGGCAGTAGATGTGTGACCCCCCCGGCCCAGTTGCCTGCACTTCTCAGGCTAAACCCTGTTCCAAAGCGGGGCAACCCCTCCCATTGTGACACTGCTGTAGGCAGCAAAGTCGCTGCATAGCAGGGCACATTACTTAAGCTTTTATGGGCTTGCTGCCACAGTAAGACTAGTGTGTCCAAATCAAAGTGCAAGGGCACAGTTCCTTCCTCTAAAATGCAGGGGCAACACAGTGAGTTCCTCGAGGGCGGTGGGTTGCCAGCTGTGGTCAACCTCTGCGAGTTAGGCAGAGTCATAAGGAGGTCGGCGGCTACAGTTAACAACTGGACAGATATCAGTGATTGTAGCAGAATGGAGAACATGGCTGATTGGAGCATTGATCAGTCCTGGCTACCTGGAGTCAAAGGAGGCCGCCTCAGAACCCCATTTCTTGCAGACTACTGCCGGCTCACCATGCTACACTCCTTAGGGACTTGGCAAAGCCTGTTAAAGGTAAATGGGCTTCTTCTCCTGCACAGTTTCTGTGGGGGATTTACGGGCTTTTTCTGCCCTCTGAACATTGCTAATTTTTATTTGAACACTGGTCTCTGGAAACCAGGACCATTGTTTGTTTCAGGTAAATTGTGAATAGAGCTTTAAGACATGAAGGACATGACTGCAGCAGTTTAGCAGTTTTATGGGATCTGGTTGTCTGTTTTGGGGATGTATACATTGCTGTACTGTTTTAGTTCTGTGTTTTAGTGCCTGAGAGCTAGCCATTGTTCTATCACTGTTCATTGCAAGTCAGGACCTAGTGAGGCCTACCTTGTGGTGGTGGTCTCCTCCGCACCCTGCTGTGCATTTCAAACTGCACTGTGCTGCTACCACTGCCCTGCGCAGCTCATCCACCAGCAAGTACCCCGAGTCTTCCAGAATGTTCTGCCGGAACCCCAGGAAGATGCAAGAGACGCTTTGTAGTGTTCCACTTTGGCTTTTCGTGCAGCCCATGTACACTTGTTACTGGCCTCACAGTACCGTTTGTTAGCTGGACGGCCTGTATCAAGGGCAATCTGCCAAAGGGAGTTGCGGTGTCTCATCTGGTCAATGACATGGTGGAAGGTCCAGGGTGTGGGGTGGCCTTTGATCACATATTTCGTCACTGGTGCAAATTTGTCACAGGCAGCATTAAAAGTGTAGATTAAAAGGTCTAGTGCCACATCTAAATAAGGGGTGCTTTTTAGGGGTGACCAATCCCATTGCCTTAGGTGGTGTCTTAATTCCTCAAGTTTACCAGGTTTAAGTTTATGCTGGTGGATAATTTTTGGTGGGGGCTTCAGGGACTTACAAGACCAGATGCAGAGCACTGGAGAGTGACTGCTTAGGGCACTGGGTAGTACTGAGACGCCTGTGATCCTGTGCGGACGGTTAGCGAACACCAGGTTGAGGAGAGTGTGAGCCAGAGTGTACGTTTTGCAGCGTGGGAGTGGAGACTACCTGCGTTAGATCCAAGGCAGCTGTGGCATTACGGTGTGGCGGCCATGGACTGCCAGTTAATATTGAAGGGAGAGGTAGTTCAGGACAGAGTGGAATGCCAGTTTCTGGTCCCTTGGCAGGCAGGCAGTCAACGTATAGCATAGACAGACTAACACCACCACAGAAACTGTGCAGGAGAGGAAGCCAGTTTACCTTTAACAGGCTTTGCCAAGTCCCTCTGTCCCTCAGGAGTGTAGTGTGGCGAGCCAGCAGCAGCCTGCAAGCAATGGGGTTCCGAGGCGGCCTATGCAGAGGGAGAAACAAAGCGGAACATTAGTATGCAGGAGGGTAGGAGAGAGAGAGGGGGGCACCAGGCAGAAAGTACAGTTACATAACTTACCATAACAGTAGATCTTCGAGAGAGGCTCTTGCAGTAGGTAATTACATACAGGACTGACGCCGGCCGGCGGCAGGACCCCATGGAAAAATTTCTAGCTAGCAGTCCCTGGCGAGGGACCACCCCCACGTCAGGTGACCGGCATCATGCGACGTCGGTATAAAAGGGCGGTCCCAGATGCCCGCCTTCCAGTTCTTTCCTGCCACGGGCCAAAAGAGGCCGGACGAGAGAGAAGAGGATATTTCTCTATATGGAAAAGAAGCTGAAGAAGCCTAGGGGGATGGAGGGTGGGAAGGTATCACCTATTGCAAGAGCCTCTCGAAGATCTACTGTTACGGTAAGTTCTTACGTAACTGTACTATCTTACTTCGAGAGGGCTCTTGCAGTAGGTAATTACATATAGGACTGAATCTCAAGCAGTCTGGAACAAGTAAGGCACCGGGAGGAGGAAACTACTCCTGAAAATAGCAGTAGCCTTGCAAGCCTCAAGACAGGAGGCCTTGCAAGACAGCTAGCCCGAAGCCTACTCTACAGCGAAAGACAATGTCCAAACTGTAGTGTTTTGTAAAGGTATGGACGGAAGTCCAGGTGGCGGCAGTGCATATGTCTGCCGCAGACACATTCTTGAAACAAGCCGCAGAGGCCGCTACTCCACGAGTGGAGTGACCTCTGACTTGACCCAGAAGGGTCTTGTTGTACTTGTCATAACAGAAAGTGATGCAATGAGCCAACCACTTCGACAGGCATTGCTTGGAAACAGCACTGCCTTCCCTTTTGTGAGCAAAAGGGACAAACAACTGATCAGTCTTTCTGAGATCCTTTGTCCTATCAGTGTAGTATCTCAGAATCCTGTGAATATCCATGCTGTGGAGCAGATATTCTCCCTGGCTGGAGTACTGTGTGAAAAAGGCAGGTAACACTGTAGACTGATTTAAGGTAGACTCCGCTACCACTTTAGGTAAAAACTTAGGGTTCATGCGAAGAGCTACTCGTTCCTTGTGAAAAATCAAATAGGGGATTTTACACATAAGGGCCTGGAGCTTGGAAATTCTTTGAGCTGAAGTAATGGCCACCAAGAAGAGCGTCTTCAACGATAGAAACTTCAGATCTGCAGAAGCCGAAGGCTCAAAGGGAGGAAGGGTAAGTTTTTCGAGACAAAGTTCAAATCCCAAGGAGGGGCTAAGCATGAACTTTATCGCGAGGTGCTGCACGAGCTAACGGCGGGAAAGAACTGGAAGGCAGGTGTCTGGGACCACCCCTTTATACCGATGTCGCTTGACGCCGGTCACCTGACATGGGGCGGTCCCTCGCCAGGGACCGCTAGCTAGAAATTTTTCCATGGGGTCCTGCCGCTGGCCGGCGTCAGTCCTATATGTAATTACCTACTGCAAGAGCCCTCTCGAAGTAAGATCTGTGCATGTGCAGGCAGAAGACTCAGGGTAACTGCTGGTGGATGAGCTGCACATGCGCAGGGCAGTGGTAGCAGCACAGTGCAGTCTGAAATGCACAGCAGGGTGCCGAGGAGACCACCACCACGAGGTAGGCCTCACTAGGTCCTGACTTGCAATGAACAGTGATAGAACAATGGCTAGCTCTCAGGCACTAAAACACATAACTAAACAGTACAGCAATGTATACATCTCCAAAACAGACAACCAGATCCCATAAAACTGCTAAACTGCTGCAGTCATGTCCTTCGTGTCTTAAAGCTCTATTCACAATTTACCTGAAACAAACAATGGTCCTGGCTTCCAGAGACTGGTGTTCAAATAAAAATTAGTGATGTTCAGAGGGCAGAAAAAGCCCGTAAATCCCCACAGAAACTGTGCAGAAGAAGCCCATTTACCTTTAACAGGCTTTGCCAAGTCCCTCGGGAGTGTAGCATGGCGAGCCAGCAGTAGTCTGCAAGAAATGGGGTTCTGAGGCGGCCTCCTTTGACTCCAGGTAGCCAGGACTGATCAATGCTCCAATCAGCCATGTTCTCCATTCTACTACAATCACTGATCTCTGTCCAGTCGTTAACTGTAGCCGCCGACCTCCTTATGACTCTGCCTAACTCGCAGAGGTAGACCACAGCTGGCAACCCACCGCCCTCGAGGAACTCACTGTGTTGCCCCTGCATTTTAGAGGAAGGAACTGTGCCCTTGCACTTTGATTTGGACACACTAGTCTTACTGTGGCAGCAAGCCCATAAAAACTTAAGTAATGTGCCCTGCTATGCAGCGACTTTGCTGCCTACAGCAGTGTCACAATGGGAGGGGTTGCCCCAGTTTGGAACAGGGTTTAGTCTGAGAAGTGCCAGCAACTGGGCCAGGGGTCACATCTACTGCCATTCTTTTTTTTCAGGAAAAGAATCATGTGTTTATTTAAAGGGGAAGTCTTCCATAGTTCACACCCATATTTTCCCCAACTCCTTATGTGTAACTTGTTTCTCCTCTAGTTGCCAGCAGTCCTATTGCTGTCCAAATCTATATTATAAATAAAAATACAGCCCCCAGAAGTTATCAATGCGTTTGTCCTCCATTTTACCATTAATGCTGCTGGAGGATGATGTCAGAGCAACAGATAATGGTGCTGCACTAAATGCTGTTCCACCAGTAAACAGAACCCACAATGTTTGGTCCTCCACTTGAGTAATGGGGGAACTTTTAAGTGTTGCACACATCCTGAAGTGCGCATCTAATAGGAATTAGGACCATAGGAGTGTGATGCAGCACTGATTTGACATGTATATACAGTATGCCTATAAGGAAGTGCCGGTATATGTTAATGTTTCTGTTAGCAAAAACAGTTTACCCAATGAATGACTCTGGTTACAACAAGAGTCTTAAGTGGTATTATATAGGTGTTGTATTATGTTCTGTGTGTGTTAGCATTCTCTGTTTTGATTGACACCAGCAGTGAGACACAATCTTGCAAAAATGCCCCTTTCCCTTTGTAACTAGGCAGTCAGTGATTGGATGGCTGATGCAAGACCGTAGAGAGTTCAGCTATAACAAGGAATAGGTTACCAGGACAACATCGGCTGTGGCATATGGAAGAATGATAATCTAGTGGTTAAAGCACAGGCACAAGAACTGTGAAACTCTGGTTCAAAGCCTACTAAAGTCCCTTACTCTCTAACCCTTAACAAGTTCCCCTAACCTCATTGGGAACTGTGATGGCCCCTCAAGTCCATGTCTATAAAAGTGTCCCCATTCCCATTACAAATCATTAGCAGTGATGTGAGGGCTACAGCACTTCACTTTGAAGGTACTGAAAAGCTGTGGCAGCCCCCCCCCCCTTATAATGCCAGGATTTGAAGTAGGATGTCCCTCACAAATCAGATGCTACACTTCAGCTGTTGTAGGTAAAGAAACTAATCAGTCTCAGTGTTTGTAGTACTCTATTTGCTTAGCTCATTCCTCCCATGTCACATGCATTCTGTGTCTTGGTATTTCCAGTCAGAAACCCAGATGCAGGGAGCATCTGAAATGTAAAACAATATACTTTATAAAGTAAGTGATCTAGTTCTCCACTTTCAGGCTGCTGAAATGGGAGTGTATAATTTGTGCAAAGAAGGAATTCAGTCTTGTGTGATCCTTTGGGAAACTGCTCAGGCCTACTTTGTAAATGAATTCTCTCAAGGGTGTTCACCTGGTTCAGTTAAGCAATTTATCCCCCCAGGATGTGGGCACACTGGAGAATTTACCACGGCTGGTGTGATTCGCTCATGAGGCGCAGCCGAGTGACCGAACCACACCAGTCGTGTTAAGTCCTCCAGTGTACCCACATCCTGGAGGGATACATTTTTATTATACAATGGCAAATGTTTCTTTAATGTGTTTTTTTTTTTTTGAACTATTTTCTAACTCTGAGGTCCCTACACTTCGAAAGAGGGTGTCATTTTGTAAACAATTTACCGCTGTGTTTTAGCAAAGCGGCGACAAGACAAATCGCGGCAGTTTCATTTGAAGTGAAAGCAACCAGATTAGCACGATACAAGGTTGGCTGGCACTTCTTCCAGTGGGTACACTGGAGGATTTATCATGGTGGTAATTGTGCTAGCCAACCAATCAGGATGCAGGATTTGGGACATTGGATTTACCACATTGTGTAATACTGATGGACTCGCTGACTGCTTGATTGTCCGATACTTTCCACTGCTTTCCACAATATGTTGCAACTGTCTCAGAGAGAAACTAGCAGTACAAAGAAACATTCTGTTTCCTGTGAATGAAATACTAGATGTATTTGATCTACACATGCAGCATTAAGGCTACAAGTACCACTCCCTGTGTGAGTTGCATGACAGAACTGTCTTAAGCCATTGCAAACAAACTAAAATCAGGATGGACAGCATTGATACCCTTATGTGTTCTTCTGCACTGTTGCTGCAGTGACAGAATAGGAGGGGCTGTATTACAGAGACCCATTTGCATGTAAATGGAGGCTTGCTTGACATTTTACTACCTTGTGTCAGAGCCTCAGACTCTAGATGTGTTGCAACAGCAGAAATGACTGATCTCTTATTGACATATGTACAGTAACTGATGTAATGTATAATACATCAGATATATCCAAATCAGAAAAACAGTAGTCTTCACCGTTTAGTTGCACACCCAGACACCTCGTTTTGCCAACTTAAACTTTTTAATAATTAGTCTGACATGGATGGAGTCAAATTAACGACTGCAGAGGAATGGTGCCAAAAACATGATCCAGAAAAAAAATGGCTACAGATTAGCAGTGAGGGAGACTGTGCAGTGCGTGTTAGTTGCAAATTGTGCTTCGAGTACAGAGATGAGCTACATGGGTTGAGAAACTTCAGTGAGGCATTAATTGCAGGGATTATAGGCCCCCCAATTAAAAGTTGACACCATCCAGAAACATCTTCTGAGTGGAGCAGCACAAGAAAGCTGTTAACATTTTGAAATTTGTTAGAACAAGGTCACCACTTGATATATCGCCATATTACAATTGGTAAGTTTAAAATAGGTGGGGTTAGGGGTTTGGCCCGAGACTTCACTTTTAATTTATTTGCAGGGAGAGCTTTCAGTAAAGCAGAGAACAGCACAGAATGATTCTAAACAGGCTGATGGAGATCCTGCATATGATGGCCAAAGCGGACATCCCTATTAAGTTTGAAGTGACAGAACAAGAGAAGCACCATTTAGTTCATTTGGGCAATAAATACATTCACTGCTAGTGGAAAAGAACTCAATATATTGGCAAGAACCTAGAAAAAACCCTGCTGGCAACTGTCAAAAATGCAAATTATTTTTCAGTGCTTATGAATGGTAGTACAGACAGTGGTGTAACTGAAAAGGAACTGGTTTACATAATTTATGTAAATAGAAACATAGAAACATAGAAGTTGACGGCAGATAAGGACCGCAAGGCCCATCCAGTCTGCCCATTTCTTTTTCTACCTTATAAATGTGCCATCGGCCTTTGCTCTGTCAGTGACCTATCTATTCGTAGTCATTTGTATTGCTCCCTTATGCCTATCCCATGCCTGTTTGAAGCCCTGCACTGTATTCATAGCCACCACTTCTTGTGGTAAGCCATTCCATGCATCTACCACCCTTTCTGTGAAAAAGATTTCCTCACATTCCCCTTAATCGGCCTCCCTCTAATCTCATGCTGTGTCTCTTGTCCCGCTATTTTCTTATATTTAAACATGTTAGACTCTTTCACCTTGTTTATGCCCTTAAGGTGTTTAAATGTCTCGATCATATCACCTCTCTCCTCCTTTGCTCAAGGGTATACATATTGAGCTCCGTTAATCTGTCCTCATATGTCTTCTGATGCAGTCCCTGCACCATTTTGGTTGCCCTTCTCTGGACTGCCTCAATTTGGTTAATGTCCTTGTGAAGGTGTGGCCTCCAATACTGCACGCAGTACTCCAGATGGGGCCTAACTAATGTCTTGTACAGAGGGATTATTACCTCCCTCTTACGACTTGTGATACCCCTACTAATACACCCTAACACCCCCCTAGCCTTACCTACTGCTTTAGAGGTCTGCTTGGATGATTTTAGGTCATCAGTGATGATGATGCCCAAGTCTCTTTCTTCCTTTGTGACTGCTAGCAACTCCCCTCCCAGCCTATAAGTGGCTTCAGGGTTTCTCTTCCCTATGTGCATGATTTTGCACTTCTTTGCATTAAATCCCAGTTGCCACTCTTCTGACCATTCTGCTAGTTTATCCAGATCTCTTCTCATTCTGCCCACCCCATCTGGATCATCTACTCTGTTGCAGATCTTGGTGTCATCTGCAAACAGACAAGCCTTACCCTCTAGTCCATCTGCGAGGTCACTAATGAAGATGTTGAATAGGACTGGCCCCAGGACTGATCCCTGAGGTACCCCACTTGTGACTTGCATCTCTTCTGACTGTATACCATTTACCACCACTCTCTGTTTTCTGCCAGTCAACCAGTTTGCCACCCAGTTGACCAACTTCTGACCCACCCGAGCCTACCTAGCTTATTTATCAATCTTCTATGTGGAACAGTGTCAAAAGCTTTGCTGAAGTCAAGGTAGGCTGACATCAACTGCCCCCTTGGTCCACCACTCTGGTTACCCAGTCAAAGAAATCTATGAGATTAGTTTGACAGGACCTTCCTTTGTAAACCCATGCTGTCTTGGATCCTGCCCCTATGGATTCCAGGTGTTGCACTATCCTTTCCTTAAGAGTGCCTCCATAATCTTGCCCACTACTGAGGTAAGACTGACCGGTCTGTAGTTCCCGCCTCCTCCCTACTACCACTCTTGTGGGTGGGATCACATGAGCCCTTCTCCAGTCTTCTGGGACCTCTCCTGTGCTCAGAGACTCACTAAACAATTCTGCTAATGGCTCTGCTAGTTCCTCCTTTAGCTCCTTAAGTACCCTGGGATGTATGCCATCAGGTCCCATTGCCTTATCCACCCTGAGCTTAGCAAGCTCTTGTAGGACCTTTCTTTTGTGAAGGGAGTAGTGCTCACCTCCCTCCCCTGTGTCCATGATGCTGAGCTGTGGGCCCTGCCCTACCTTCTCTTCAGTAAATACTGAGCAAAAGTATCTATTTAGGATAGATGCCTTTACAGGGTCCCCTCCACATGCTCCCTTTTCTCCATTAAGCTTAGCAATACCCCTCTGGACTTTCTCCTTTCACTAATGTATCTATAGAAAGTCTTGTCACCTTCTTTTACTGTTCGTGCTAGTGTTTCCTCAGTTTGGGACTTTGCCTGCCTTACTGCCTTACCTGCTTCCCTTAGGGCAGTTTGGTATGCCTCCTATCTTCATCCCGCTGTGTTCCCTTATATTTTCTGAAGGCCAGCCTTTTGGCTCTGACCTTTCTGCTACTGTATTTGACAACCAAAGTGGTTTCCTTCTTCTTTGCACTTCCTTTTCTGTCTAACACAATGGATGTTGCTTCAAGTATTGCATCCTTAATGCTTGCCCACTTTGCCTGTACCCCTCACCTGTGTTTCTTTTTGCCAGGGCTAGCTTAACTCTGTTGGCCATCTTATCAAAGTCAGCTCCTCTGAAGTCCCATATTTTTGCCTTGGAATGGGATGATTTAGATGTAGTAGCCAAATTGAACCATACCATGTGATGGTCACTGCCCCAGGTGACCTTCTACCTGGAGATCTGTGATCCCTTCTTTGTTAGTCAGTACTAGATCTAGGATAGCCCTGTCTCTTGTGGGTTGCTGTACCAGTTGTTTGAGGCCCTCCCCCTGCAGGGAATCCACTATGTGTCTAGTTCTGGCCGATGTTCCTGCTGGTATTGACCAATCTGTATCTGGCATGTTGAAGTCTCCCATTATCAGAACCTCCCCTTTAGCTGTCATGTTTTGTATATCTTCTAACAGTAATGTGTCTATGTCCTCCCTCTGGTCTGGGGCCTGTAGACAACCCCAGTTCTTATGGCTGTCCCATTTCCTGTTTCCAGGGTGACCCACAGTTCTTCTGGCTCCTTATGTGTATTCTGAATTTCTGTAGCTTTGATATTTTCATTAACATACAGGGCCACTCCTCCCCCCTTTGCACCTCGGTCTCTTCTGAACAATACATAGCCAGGTACTGAAGTCTCCCAAGTGTGGTTACTGGTAAACCACGCCTCACTAATTGCTACTATGTCCAGTTTAGCCTCCGACATTATTGCCTGCAGGTCTGGGATCTTATTTCCCAGGCTGTGAGCATTTGTTACATGATTTTCCATTGGCCAGATTTTGGTGTGTTAGTTGTTGGGTGAAGTTTGGCATTACCCTGTGCATCGTATGGGAGACAAACCTTTTTTCTTACCTGGTGATGCAAATGGACGGCAAACACGCTGAATTCCTGTTTGACCACTAGCTGAGGGGGGAGGGGTGTTCTTCCCATTCGACGTATGGGGTGCTGCACCCCTCTCCCCATTTGCTAGTTTAAATATTCTGCAAAGACGTCAAACTTCTGCCCCAATGCACTGACTCCTTCCTTAGTCAGATGCAGTCCATCAAATTTAAAGAACTTTCGCTCCCAGAACTGTTGCCAGTCCCCTACAAATCTGTGTCCTTTTTCCTGGCACCAGCCCTTGAGCCACGTGTTTAGCTCCCCTATCTCCCCTTCTCTGACCTTCCGTCCATCTGCTCCCTTCTCCCAGACTGGCAGGATCTCAGAGAAGGAGATGCCGGATGAAATAGATGATAGTTTGTCACCCAGCCTAGTCAGGTGTTCCTTGGTCTCCACAACTGACCGGCTGGCGAGATCATTAGTCCCTATGTGTACTAGGACATCAATGTTTTCTCCTGCTTTGTGAACAATTTTAGCAATTCGGTCAGTGTCTCTCCATGCTGATGTACCTGGGAGACATCTGACCATCACCCCTGGCTGGAGATGGGTATCAACTCCTCGAATCATGGAGTCTCCTATGATCAGAAGTTTTTGTTTCCTTTGTGCTTGTTTAGTTTGGTTCCTGATTTGGGTGAGTATTGTTGTGCCAGCTCCTGTGCCGAGAGTGTCCTGCTCTGCAGTGTCTTCTGCCTCTTTATTTGATTTCAGAGATAGAGGCAGATACCCGTTGTAGTGTTTATATGGTTTTGGAGGTAATGTGTTGGAGAGCAGAGGTGATGGGGCACCTGATTTGCTCCTCCTAACCACCTGCCAACCTCCTGGACCAACTACCCTCTGCGGTCGAGGTTTTTCTGTTGGATGCTGGGGAAATGGCGGGTGGTTCTTATAATGTATTTCCTCTTCAATATGAAATTTGAGGCGTGCAATCTCTCCCATGCTGCCGGAGCCGAGACCTAAGATCTCCAAAGGCCCAGCATGTAGGACAGTGTCCTAAATCCTGTAAGACTGTCCTTCTGAAAATTGTTCCACAGTACCTGCAGTTAATGAAATCCATTACAAATAAGTTGCTGGGTTTGTAACCTAGTCAGAGTAATTAGAAGAAAAAAAATGCAAGTAATGGTTTAATTGTGCTTTGTTTAACTTGTTATAACAAGTTAAATTACTAGTGCCCTGTAAATGAGATCACCTTGTGGAGGCCCCACTGATCCGCCCTTCCTGCTCTGTCACAGGAAATGTCACAACTGTGGTACCCTATAAAAGAGTGTAGCGTGGGGTGGTTGGGGATGGGGGTGGGTGGCTGGGCCCTTCCCCTGCCTAAAAAGAAGAACCACGGACGAAAGAACAAGGAGGTAAGAGCAGAAACAATCAGTCAACAACAAATGCAGTAACCCTGAAAGCTTATCCTAATGTTAGATAAAACTGTAAAACCTGTAAAGCACCACCTGTAATAATTTCAGAGAAGATATACCCTGTAAGAAACACTTTGCTCCAGAGAAAAATAAAGCAGTAACAGAAGATATACCTTGCAAAAGTCAATTTGAATCAGAAGATTACAGCAGTAATCTGTTAGCACACACCTGTAGGCACACCTTGTAATAATGCAGAAGAAGGTATACCAGCAACAACAATTTGAATCAGAGAAAAAATAAAGCAATGAAATGTTAACAACAAACAGTAGCAATCCCTGTGAGTAAAAAATAAAAACACCACCACACAGTAAATCTGCTTAGCCAAACTAAGTCTTAATCCTTCTCCCTTGCTCTGGTAAGTTTCTCTACTCTGCCTTTCAAGCAGTCTTAGAAGGAAAGAGCTCAGGTGAAGCTAGGTGCCTTGGCCAGCAAACCAAGTCTTCAATGGTCACGTGGGGACTAACCTTTTACGAATAAAAGCTGTATCAGATGGCACAAGTGAGGGATTGAAAAATCTCCTTTTAGACATTTTTTACAGAGTCTGGCCTTAATATAAAAAGACATGGTTGGGTTTTTGGCTGATGGGGCATCTGTCAACATGGGTGTAAGACGGGGTCTTGCTGCTCTTTTAAGGGAAGACACACAGTGGTCAGTTGGTGTTCATTGTTTCTCAAACATATCAGAACCGGCCACAAGACTTTTGGATAACACCTATTTCAACTATGTTTCAAACTTTCTGACCCAACTGTTTTATCTCCATCAGAAAAGTCCCAAGAGACTCAGTTACGGTCCCTTGCCCAGACTATGGAGATGCCAGTTGAAGAGCCAAAGAAGGGCCCATGGCACACGGGTGCAACATAAACTTGTTACCCGTGTTGTTACCAAATCATTCCCTGTAATTTGTGCCCATTTAGAATCTATGGCCGCAGACCCAACTCATGACCAGACCAAAGCCAAGGGAGTGTTGCAAATTATGACTGCATTCCAAATGGTAGCACACCTTTTGTATTTTGAACAGCTGCTTCAGCCACTTGCCAGGTTCTCACTAGCACTTTAAAAAGTAGTAGTTGAATGCCAAAGATACTTAGCTCTGTTGAAACTATGAGAAACTACCATGCTAAGCAGAGTGGTCCCACAGGTGGCAGTGAACTTGATATTCTCTTAAATGGGGTTGATGCTCTTTCAGGAGCATGTGCTCAAGTCACATACAAGGGTGTGAAATTAACACATTTTAGTGGCCAAGCTGTTAAAACTTTAGAACAGTAAACTAAGGGATACATTACAAACATTGAGAACTGTTGTGAAAAAAGGTTTGGTTTGATGAAAGTAATATCTATAACCATGCAAAAGTGTTAGATACCAGACTTTGGCTAGCAGACAGAAAAGAACTGGACTGTATGGTAACTGACATTGTAGTAGCTGACCACTTTCAGCACTTTTGCAGCCTGACTGACAGCGCTTCGCTACTTGCAGAAGGGCAGGAGTTTAAATTGGTTTGCTCAAAAATCTTAATCTTTCTGCCTCTGCTATCTGGTCAAAGCTGGCATGTGATTTCCAACGTTCTTATCCAAATCTGTTGAAGCTTGTCAATGTGTTGAGTATTTCATGTGTCTAATGCAATTGTAGAAAGGTGTTTTTCAACTATTAAGGTAAAAACTGACTGGCGAGCAAGTCTGGCAGTGGATAGTGTAGAAACATTGATTCACATTAAAAAGCAGGGCCCCAGGGTAGAGGGGAGAGGATTGAGCATACCAAGGACAGCTCTCCTCTCCCGGGAGGAAGGGGGGTCCTTGGCTTGGAGCCCGACTGCCCTCTGGTGGAGGCCCAAGGTGCAACATGCTCCCTGACCTACATCGGAGGGGAAAGATGCATGGCAGAAGTCTGCCGATATGCCTAGACATTGGGGATGCACGCCACACAAGCAACACTGGGAAAAACGCCCCCTAGGCTAATGGAAGATGGAGCACTCTAGCACAGACCCCACAAGCCCGCCTACCCCGGTCTGGTGCCCTGACGAATAGCCATGATTCAGGGTGTAGGTCCCCATCTCTGTCACCTCTCAGGGTGGCAATCCGAGGCTACATGGAGGGAGTACTGCAGGTCCAGGCAAGGTGAGGCAGGGCAGATGCAATTAGTGACTCCTGAGGTGGCAGAGTCTAGGGCAGGGAAGGAGTATAAATAGAAAGTTAAAAAAAAAATAAATAAAAAGCAGCTCCCCCCCCACCAGCTGAACTCAACCCAGACAGGGCTGTGGACACTGTAGTGCTAAACCAAGACATCCTGGTGATTGTTTGGCAGCTGCAGATGGTGGACCACTCCCAGGTTCCTCCCCCCAAAACAGGCCAGAATTACTGGCTGCATGCCTGGTGGAGAAGAGTAGCAAATAGATCGACTTTCATTGTTGGTTACTTTATGGTCAATCACGGTCCCAGGTGGAGTTTTTACGCTGGGGCAGCAGTTCATTTTAAATTTGTTTAATTTGTCACAATCATGAATTCATGGTCTGCTTTGGTTGACATCAGTCTCTGCTCTTAAAATGTATGTGCTGCTGCACAATTGCTGTATTTCTCTGTAAAACAGTCTCAAACTCATGTACAATATGCAGTTTATCAATATAGAGTAAGACAAGTACATTTTATGGAGTTTTGAGCAAAAATATTTTGTTAATTGCTAATCAGCTTCGGCCAATTGCTAATCTTTTACTTTGATTAGTGAAGGCTGCCAATCAAGTCTCCAACACTAATTTATGCCTTGTAAGCAAACAGACTATTCAAGCGCTGTTCTCAAATTCATGCTTAAAAACCGCCACAGCATCACTGTGTGATGACATCATTTGAGCAACAGTGCTCCAGTGTGATCATTCACTGTGAATGGTGACCTTATAAATATACTCATGCTTTTGTTACATTAGGATTGCATTTCTCATCCAAATCTTACTGTGCATGTGTGAAAAGGTTGCCACACATGCACAGTAACAGATCTGGAGGAGAAACACAATCCTAATGTAACAGCACAAGTATATTTACAAGATCCCCATTCATAGTGAATGATGGCTTCTGAGTGCTGTCGCTGCAATGACATCACAATGACGTCCCAGCCATTTTGAGCATGACGTTTGAACAGGAATCTGTTTATGTAAAAATTTGAAAGCTGACAAAAATGTATTAAATCGCATTTTTGAATCAAAGCAAGCACATCATTTTGTAGGTAAGACTACAACCTACAGTGCTATGTTTTCCTATTCAGGTGCATATGGATTGAGAAAGCATGCTGGGAACACAGACTGGAGCCGAGCCGCCACACGCTACCTTGCTGAGGAGGAACGAGGAGAGCAGGAGCTGTACAAGGCCTTAAGTTCATCTAGAAAAGGTGTGCCACCATTGCTCTGAATGAAGCCTCAGAGCCCTGTACCTGGCTGAGTGTACAGCCTTTTCCAGGTAGTCTTGTGTGGCTAGTTTATGTTCCCCCTCTGCTGCAGTTCTCTTTCTTGCAAACATCGGAGTGCAGACAGAGGTGTAGCCAGTTAATGAGGACACAACACTGGTGGGGGGGGGGCATCAGGGAGAGGTAACAGCGAGTACTTAACGGCTGTAAAAAAGTACTCTTCACGAACATAACCCGTTGCTCCATTTCATCGCCCAGTCTTGGCCTGCAACTACAGTTTGAAGATGGTGCTATTCTTTCTTTGCACACTAAAAGTATTAGAGAGTGCTGTGTCTATGTATGTTTATGAATACGTCCAAATTGTGTCCATTTGGTATTTTCCTTGGAAATTTTAACTGCATTTTAAGGGGAAGCCACTGTGTGCCCTTAGTTTAAAAATGTCATACTTTAAATCTTAAATTTTTACTACCCATTTTAACATTTGATTGACTTTCATTGTAAGTTTTGTAATTCACAGGTACTGATCATGAGACTTTGCTCCATATAGCGCAGGTGCCGGTGTCCTCTAGACAGATTCACCAGTGTTGCCGCCTTAGATGCCTGCATTTACGTAGCTATGGTCTTTAGCTTGTGCAGTCCGCAGATCTGAGTCTTTTGGAAAAAAGACAGAGTAGAGTACAAGAAACCACTTGCGACCTTTTACTGAGTTAATCGGACATTGTTTCTCTTGACTGGCATCTGAAAAACGCCACTTTGGATTTTCTTTTTTCCTGTGTACCTGTAATCAAAACTGCTATGGCTCAAGTCCCCTGGTATTTTTTATTCTTTGTTCCATTTCTGACTTGACCCCTAGACTTGCTAGAGTTCATTAGTCCTGAACCTAGTTTAATAGATTAAGGAGTCTACACTCACTGCATATTAATGTAGCAACTGCAACAGTTATAGCTGCTATAATTTAACAATCTTACTTTAAAACTGATTATTGCTGCCCGATTACTGCCTATTGTATTTTTTCTTTTTAAATGTGCCCATCACCTCCTGAACTGGATTTTTCCAGAATGCACAACCTCCCGCACCTTTAAGATCATTCCTGCTCATAACCAGAGAAACAGGGTACAGAGATTGAAGTTGATTAAAGAATCCTGGAACAATTTAAGAAACCGTTGTAGACGTTCAACTCCTTACCTCTCTTATGAACAATGTGCTAGTTGCTATTCATACCACCACACTGAGGACTCTACTGCAGATCGACCTGAAAATGCAGAGAGGGCGCTGAGTGGACTCTGAACGTGTGGAATTGACTAAATTATCTGGAGCATGAAATTATCCTTGGGTTTAACATTTTAAGACTTGATGCCGTTTCCATAAGAGTCTTGCTCTTTGAAGAATCAGACTTACCCCTTTTGGCAGTCAGTATTTTTTTTTTTTTTTTTTTTTTTGTCATAGGCTAAAACTGGTTTCTATATCTGCTTTCATTGACCTGCACTTAGGTTTTTTTGGGATAATCATGGATATTTGTTATCCCTTTCCTTACTGGGGAAAAGATGTAAATATTAGACAAAGACCAGTCAATCCAGAGCCATCTCCTTTAGTCTCTGATATAACTAATGTTAAGAACGTTTAACAAAACAAGTAGACAGTCAAAGATGGCAGAATATCTAATGTTAGGTGAATGTTCGATTAGTAAAACCTCCACCCCTAGAAATGCTACCCAAACTCTGTTTTATTCACACAAGCTGAGGAAATTACTAAGCTGGAGTACACAGTCTGTTCCAATGAAACTTCCAATTCCCCTACTAGACCACATACTGATAACAGTAGGGCTGGAGGAGATATAGATGAGAACGTTCTCATTGGGAGATTGAGTTCACTTAGAACACAAACTAGAATTTTCACCAGAAATAAGGAGCAGCCTGAAAGATAAAAGAATATAGTGGCATTGGCTTCTCAGGCCTTACAAAACATTCAGGGCTTAAAACATTGTGAATCTCAAATAATTCACTATTTAAGAAAATTTCAGCAAGAAATAAATTTAACCAAATCTGATAAGTGATGTGCAAAGTGGGGAACAAATGAAGTATCGCCCTGACTGAGTAAGGATTTAATTAAACTAGTGTCTAGGCAGAATAATGCCAACATAATTCTAAAGGACCTTGTCATAAACAAAGATAACTGAATCCCTGAATGTTTATACTGCCATTAAGAGAAAAAAAAAATCAAATTCTGGCAAGACTTACATTGCCACAAGAGTAGTGAACTAGTGACTTCACAGCTAAAGACTGAAAAGGACAAAAAGCCAGCAAGGCGTCCTGATTTTAGCCCGCTTTATATACCTGACCTTATATCTCCCAAGAATGGATGTACAAATAAAGGTAAAAAACCCCAGAAAAATAAAGATAAAACAGAAGGGGTAGGAAAACAAATAAGGTACTAAGGGCAAATCTAAAGTAATGTAGAACAAGGTGCAAACTGACAATAAGTTACAGTATAATACTAGTTAGAGAAGGGAATAAACTGACTCCAATAGACTGCTTAACCAGTTACGCAGAGAAACTTAGACAATATCCTAAACAATACCCAATGAGTTCATGTCTTACTAATCTGGATCAAGAAATACATAAACAGAACATTTAAAAAGGAAAACCCAATGAACACACAATATACACACCCTTGGATTTGAATAACCTACAAAAGAATACTATCCAATTATAAAAGTATTGAATCTGACAGTCCAGTCTCGAAAGTGGAAAATATTCCACTGATTGAATAGTTCCCCACTTGTAAAGTTAATGGGACCTGCAGGATGGCAACATGCCAAAAGAGGTCTATCACCCTCAACTAACAGATCTATTAAAATCTGAATATGATGTAGACATCGATCTAGAAGATATCGTAGGGGGTGAATACAAGCCCAATTCAGTAACTGATGTGTACTAGGATTCTGCAAGAGCCGCAAACAATGCATGGTTGAATTTACAAGGTATACAAGACAGATACTAGTTTCCTTTCCAAAAAGGAATTTTTTTCAACAAAATTAATGCCGAGTCAAAGAGGGAGCATCCAGTTAGCCTCGGCCTTTTGGACTGGGCAAGTTACAAAAGGAATGAAAATAAACTTACAGAAGCCATCTGTAATTTACTTAGAAATATACTCCAGACAAATTTAGGTAAAAGATGGGGTTGTAATTGCTAAAGGATTGGGAAATGACAGCCAGATGAATTCATGGTAAAAAGAGGTATAGCTGACTTAAGAAAGCAAGCATGCTAGATAACCTGGAACTGAACTTTGTTGAGTCAGAAATTCTTGGCATGTCTAAAGAACCCAATGAGCATACAATATAAAACAAAACTAATAGTCCTCCATAACCAATAAATTTCTGCCTTAAGCTGGGTACCATGACCGACAACCATAAATAGTGACGACTCTGCCTTTAACTATAATCAGACAGTGAACTTATGGGTAGGAAAGGGTCTTGGAATGTTGCAGGATTGAAAAGCAAATTTGCCAATACTGACTGGAAAGTTTTTATTGAACAAGTGGATGCATTATGTTTTCAGGAAAAACACTCTGGTGATGATGAAATAAGCTTGAATGGTTATGAATCATTTCAATCTCCAAGAAAAAGGGTACAAAGATTAGTAAGGTGCTCAGGAGGTTTAATTACTTTCATAAGGATAGGGAGATTTAAGCAAACTACACATATTAACCTCCAATTATCTTATCAGCAATGATACATATAGCCTTTTGGTTATTAATGTTTACATTTCCCCAGAGAAAGTACAGTTACGCAAGAACTTACTGTAACAGTAGATCTTTGAGAGGCTCTTGCAGTAGCCAATTACATATAGGACTGACGCCAGCCAGCAGCAGGACCCCACGGAAAAATTTATAGCTAGCAGTCTCTGGCGAGGGACCGCCCCCATGTCAAATGACTGGAGTCATGAGACGTCGGTATAAAGGGACGGTCCCGTACGCCTGCATTCCAGTTCTTTCCTGCCACAGGCCAAGAGAGGCTGGACGAGAAAGAAGCGGATATTTCTCTATATGGAAAAGGAGCTGAAGAAGCCTAGGGGGATGGAGGGCAGGAAGGTATTACCTACTGCAAGAGCCTCTCTTGAAGATCTACTGTTACGGTAAGTTCTTAGGTAACTGTACTATCTTACTTCGAGAGGGCTCTTGCAGTAGGTAAATACATATAGGACTGAATCCCAAGCAGTCTGGAACAAGTAAAAGGCACCGGGAGGAGGAAACTACTCCAGAAAATAGCAGTAGCTGTGCAAGCCTCAAAACAGGAGGCCTTGCAAAACAGCTAGCCCGAAGCCTGCTCTACGGCAAGAGGCAATGTCCAAACTGTAGTGTTTTGTAAAGGTATGGACAGAAGTCCAGGTGGCAGTAGCACAGATGTCTGCCGCAGACACATTCTTGAACAAGCCGCAGAGGCCGCTACTCCTCGGGTGGAGTGACCTCTGACCTGACCCGGAAGGGTCTTGTACTTGTCATAACAGAAAGTGATGCAATGAGCCAACCACTTCGACAGGCATTGCTTGGAAACAGCATTGCCTTCCCTTTTGTGAGCAAAAGAGACGAACAACTGATCAGTCTTTCTGAGATCCTTTGTCCTGTTGGTGTAGTATCTCAGAATCCGGTGAACATCCATGCTATGGAGTAAATATTCCCCTTGGCTGGAGTACTGCGTGAAAAAAGCAGGTAACTATGGACTGATTTAAGGTAGACTGCTACTACTTTAGGTAGAAACTTAGGATTCATGTGAAGAGCAACTCGTTCTTTGTGAAAAATCAAATAGGGGATTTTACACAGTAGGGCCTGGAGCTCGGAAATTCTTCGAGCCGAAGTGATGGCCACCAAGAGCAGCGTCTTCCACTAAAGAAACTTCAGATCTGCAGAAGCTGCAGGTTTGAAGGGAGGAAGAGTAAGTTTCTCGAGAACAAAGTTCAAGTCCCAAGGGGGAGCAGGAGTTCGGATTGGGGGGGGGGGCGCCTCAGATGGAGGACCCCTCTGAGAAAGGGGTTAGAGACCTCCAGTTGAGCAAAAGCTTTACCTGCGAAGGGAACACGGTAGGCTGAGATAGCAGCCATGTGAACCTTCAAGGAGGAATGGCCAAGACCCAGGTCGAAGAGATGACGTAAGTATTCCAGCAGAACAGCCACTGAACAGGAGAAAGGCTCCACGTTCCTACAGGCTGCCCAAATAGAGAATCTCTTCCACTTCATGGCATAAGTGGACGTGGTGGAGGGTTTTCTAGCCTCCACCAAAATCTCTGCCACTTTTGGAGAGACGCCAAAATGGGACTGGGCTAGGTCTACAGGAGCCATGCATGAAGTTGAAGGGACTCAAGATCTGGATGGACCAGGGTCCCCTGACCCTGGGTCAGCAAACCTCAAGATAAAGGAAGAGGAAGAGAAGGAACCTCTGAGTATTGTTGTATAAGAGAGAACCAGATTTGCCTGGGCCAGAAAGGAGCGATCAGAATCATTCTCGCTCCTTCTATGGATAGTTTCTGCAAAACTCTTGGGATCAGAGGAATTGGGGTGAAAAGCATAGATGAATCTGTCCTTCCAGTCTAGAGACAGAGCGTCGCTCCAGAAAGCGCCTCGCTTTGGAACGAGCGAGCAAAAGCTGGGAAGTTTTGCATTTTGGGGGGAGGCGAAGAGGTCTACCTGCGGAGTCCCCCAAAGCTGAAAGATATCGTCGAGCACCCTTTGATCCAATTCCCACTCGTGTGCCCGGGCAGAGGAGCTGCTTAGCTCGTCTGCCAGGGTGTTGTCTACTCCTGGAACATGAATCGCCGTGAGGTGAAGGTTGTGATGAGTCGCCCAATCCCAAACCCTCATTGCTTCCCTGCACAGAGGGTAGGAACGAGTCCCTCCCTGCTTGTTGATGTACCACACCATGCACATGTGGTCCGTCTGGACGGCTAGGTGGCCGGGAAGAATGTACTGGTGAAGAGATTGGAGAGGGTATAGCACAGCTCGAAGCTCGAGCACGTTGATGTGAAGAGCTAGTTCCAGTCTGGACCATAAGCCCTGGGTCCGATGAGGGCCCAGATGGGCTCCCAAACCTTCGCCTGATGCGTCCGTGGTCAGAGTCTGGGAGGAGGGAGGATGAAAGAAGGGAACCCCCCCCCCCGAAATAGGTTCTCTCGAACCATCCACCATTGCAAGTCCCGTGCCATCAGCGAGGAGATCAGAACTAGTTGGTCTAGGTTGTCTACAAGTTGATCCCGCGAAGAGTCCACAGAGATCCTCATGTGGAGTCTAGCTTGGGGGACCATCGGGATAGCAGCCGCCATGAGCCCCGGAGGACCGACCTCGCCGGAGCCCTCCTGCTTGCTGATAGCAGGGAAATCTAGGATTGGAGAGGCCTCCCTGTCAGGAGGCAGGAAGGCCTTGCTCACAGTCATATCGAGGATAGCCCTGATGAACTGTAGCCTCTGGGAGGGATCCAGATGGGACTTGGAATGGTTGATGGTAATACCCAGGCCAGTGAAAACCTGCTGGGTGAGGGAGAGAAAATGCATAAGTTCCTCCCTGGATGAGGCCGCCAGGAGCCAGTCGTCCAGGTAAGGGAACACCTGTACTCCCATTGTACGCAGGTGGGTCGCTACCACAGCCAGGCATTTGAATACTCGTGGCGCAGAGGAAAGACCAAAGGGGAGCGCCCTGAATTGGTAGTGGTCCCCCTGAAACACAAAATGAAGATACCTGCGGTGAGAAAGGCGTGTGGGAATGTGCAGATAGGCATCCTGCATATCCAGCGCACAAAGCCATTGACCCGGCTGAAGGGGCAGAAGGTTCTGCACGGAGAGCATCCTGAACCTTTTGTATTCCACATAAAGGTTCAAGGAACTGAGATCTAGAATGGGTCTGAGATCTCCCATCTTCTTTGGGACCAGGAAGAAATGAGAATAGTAACCCGTCCCTCGAAGATGAAGGGAGACGGGTTCTATCGCCTGCTTCGCGAAAAGGGCAGAGATTTCTTCCTGGACCACGGGAAGATGGTCCCTCGAGTATGACGACTTCGGAGGAGGGTGGCGGGGTGGTTTCTGAAGAAACTCTATGGAGTGCCCTTCCGCTATAAGCTGGAACACCCAAGAATCCGAGGTTATCCTCTCCCAACCCGGAAGGTGGAGGAAAATCTCCCTCCTACCGGTTCCTCTGGTGGATCCGGAGGCGGTGGGAGAGGAAAGGAGTCAGGTGGTGTGGGGCAGCGCCGCAGCCGAGGCACCCGCTGCTTTTTTGGGCAGAGGGGGCCTGGCATCTGCAGGGGCCTGACGTTTAGTGGCCCACCTTCCTTGGGGTTTTGCTTGTGGCAGAGTCAGTCTGCGAAAAGGACGGCGCTGCTGAGGATGGGGACGGTACATGGAATCCACGGATTTCAGGGCAGTCCCCTTCTCTTGCAAGTCGGTGATGATGTCTGACATCACCCCCGAAAAGCACCGACCCCCTGAAAGGTGCCTCCTGAATAGTGGATTGCACCTCCGGGACCAAACCTGACAGGCAGAGCCAGGCATGACACCGTAGTCTTGCGGCGAAAGCGGAGCTCCGCCCGGCAATGTCCACTGCATCGTATGTCGCCCGCAAAATGGGGCGACTGGTTGAATGAGCAGAATGGACAAATCTGCTAACTCCTGTTTGACTTGAGAGTCGGGTAAGGAGTCCAGTTTAGATTCCACCTGGGTAAGGATGGCCTTCTGGTAATCCCCATGTGGGCGACGTAATTCAGGGCCCGAATTCCCAGTGTGGAAGAGGCGCAAATCTTTCTTCCATACTGGCCCAGGAGACGAAATTAATTATCCGGAGGAGGCCAGCTCAAATGCTTTGGATGTGCCGACCGGCCGTGAGCAGCGCTAATCACAACTGAATCGGCACGAGGGCGAGAGTCAAGATAGTCTACACCCTCGGGAGCCTGGTATAGCCTGGACTTCCTGGGAAGGGGGGCTAACACCGACTTGTTTCCAAATCGTGGTAGCAAGGTGGGCATGAGGCTCGATCCAGGGTGGCACTAAAGTTGGAGCTGTCACAGGCAGGTCCAGATGCTCGGCGAGTTCGAGACGCTGGGGATCTGGTTCCAAAGAGCACCACTGGTGAATTTCCTGGATTTTTCTAAGCAACTCCGTGAAGGATGGATCCTCCGGAGAGGTCCTCGGCCGGGGTTTAGACGGTGAGCGGGGCTCATCGTCTCTCGGAACATCCTTCGGAAGAATCCAAGAGGGAAGAAGCAGAAGAATAAGACTCCCTCACACGACTAGGGGAGGAACGGGTTCCTTGGGTGTTACCCGTGAATACGTATATCCTTCCCCTCTCTGGATCCAGAGGGAAGAGCCCTGGAGTCTTGAGGCGGTGAGGGAGTGTGCTGCCTTGGACGTACGGGAGCGGCACAGTCATCATAAGGTGGCTCTCCACCTCCTTAGTGAGTTGAGCCTTGGCCTCGCCCACCAAGAGGCCAGAGTCTCTGCAGATCCACCGCAGCCCGGGCGGTGGAGAAGGGGAGTGTATGGGTTGTACCTGTAAGAAGAGTATCCTTAATCCGCCGCGGAAACCCGGAGTCTGGTACTGTGGTATCGGAGGGACCAGCGTCTGGTACTGCGGCCCTGGGTACGACGTCGGATAAGACGGCGGGTGCCCGGGGGAGCTGCCGGAGCAGACGGCCCGGTCGGCAGCCCCACGTTAATAGGCCCGGGGGTGGAGGGCCCGACGGAAGGGGAACATCCCCTGCCAGCGTCAGCGGTACCAGCGTCCAGGCGGCAGACGTCAGATCCGGTTCTGTCGGAGGAGGGTCTGACTGAGGTGAAAGATCCCCTGCGTCTCCCGGGGAAGGAGGAAGAAATCCCGGGGTCAGGCTGGGGTGACTCAAGTTCCCAGACGACAGCGAGGCTCCGGGGAACCGTGCAAGCGGACATGGGGGTGGGGTCTGTCATTGGTTCCGCCGCACATCGGAGGAGCAGACGGCAGCTTAGGGCGATCCCAGCGAGCGCCGGGAAGCCGGGCGTCCGCTTACGGGAACCTCACCGGAGACGGGCCAAGGGGAAGGGACAGCCCGGTCTGATGGGGAAGTGGTAGTGTGCTGCCCCGAAGGTTCGGGCGTCTTATCGACCCTCTCCATGTGGACATCACAGGAGCAGACGTCCGATTTAGAGGAGTTGCCCACACCAGTAGGCCGCAGAACTGCGGCTGAACCGGGGCGGAGCCCTCCATTCGCCCGGAGGCGCCCGCAAGGCCCTAGCACAAGCCAGACAGGTGGGCCAACGCCTCCTCCAAACCATTGGAGGCTGCCGAACAGTCCCCCCGGAGGGAATGTTACCTGGACCGCAACTCCAGCGGGAGACGCGGTAGAGGACGACTTCTCCCGGTGCCTCTCCTTGTCCTTTTTCCGATGTCCTCCAGGGAAGTGGATGCCTGCCTCAACTTTTTCAATTCTTTTTCCATAGAAGACATCTTTTTCTTGAGGAGATGGGCTTCCAGGGACTGTTGGCGCCGTCTACGGGTAGCCACATTGAAGTTGAGGCAATGCTGGCACTTATCGACCGGGTGATCGGGGCCCAGGCAGAAAAGGCACAGGGAATGGCCCTCCTTGTGTGGCAGTTGGGCGCCGCACGAGTCGCACTTGTTTTTGTGCTCGGAGGGTGTAGGGGATGACATACACAGACAATGTACCCGACGATTGAAAAAGAATAACATTTTCGGTAAAAAAAAAAAAAACGACGAAAGACAGAGCTGATGAAGCACGAACTTTTCCGCGAGGCACTGCATGAGCCAACGGTGGGAAAGAACTGGAAGGCGGGCGTCCGGGACCGCCCCTTTATACAGACATCGCATGACGCTGGTCACCTAATGTGGGGGGGGTCCCTCGCCAGAGACCGCTAGCTAGAAATTTTTCTGTGGGGTCCTGCCGCTGGCCCGCGTCAGTCCTATATGTAATTACCTACTGCAAGAGCCCACTCGAAGTAAGATCTCAAATTACTATCAGGATACAATATGTGGAGAACTTAACTCAGATACAACTAAAATTCAGTTGAAATACTTGGAAACTGAATTACTATTAATAGGGGATCTGAATGCAAGAATTGTCACTTTTGATGGCTTAACTGATAATTCTTGTATTGCACTAGCAACATATCTCCCTTGTATCCCAATAAGAGTAACCAGAGATCTAATGATTAATAGGTCAGACATACAACTAATCTATATTAAGGGGGCACAATCTGTATCCATTAATTGGTAGACTGAAAAGAGATAATGGAGAAATCCCATATTCATCATCCAGGGGATCCTCACTGGTTGATCTAGCCCTATGGAATGGTCATATTGACTTTCGGGAACAACTTTATATTCCAGTAAGGGCAGACAGTGATCACTAGCCACTGCTGATAAGCATGAAGAATACAGACAGCTCACATCAGGAGGTAGACATGTCCGGTACCTATTTTAAGGTACAAGGTAGAGGAAAAGAATTGTGGAGGTCAAATTCAAATTCAGTAATAATGCAAACTTTAAAAGCCTCATTCATACAGTGGGACTTGAAAAACAATGTAATCTGAATTCCCTCGTAGAGCACTTAAACCATTTATTCGATCAAATTAAAAACAAACTACTACATAGTTAATTTGGCAAGAGAAAAATACAAAAAACAAGATGGATGGTATGATAAAGACTGCAAAGTCTTGAAAAAGCAGATGGGAAAACTACTGAAAACTTACAAAAAGGAAACTGAATAAAAGTACGAGGCAGCAAAAAATAGTAATACTTTTAAAGGACAAGTAAACAAGCTTTTTACACATTTTTTAAAATGATTCCATAGGCTTATAAAGGAGAGGCAGTTCACATTTATACTGAAACTACATTTATTAAATTAGGAGAAATGCAGTTTCATAGCATTTGAAAAATTTAAATAGCTTCTCCAGATTCAAAAATCCTGCTCTGAGAATTGTAAAATAACTGCCTTGATGTCAATGAAGTAAGAGATGCCAACTATGTAGATTTATTCTAGCTCCACTAACCGTATTTGAATCTGAATAACTTTAAAATGAAAAATGATAGCATGGTACTTTAAGCAAGAAAGTTGTCCAGCACAAAAATATCTACACAAGAGGTGTTTAATTTATAGATATAGTTTTTTTCAAATTAGCAAAAAAGCAGCAGAAAATTCAGTTTGTCACTTTGGCAAACAAATGTAACTTTAAAACAAAAAATGATTGCATGTTACTCAGAACAAAGGTTACTCAGCACAAAATATCTACAAACTAAGTGGTGCTTAATAGATGCATTTTAGTTTTTTTATAATTGGCAAAACTTCAGAAAGTAGTTACATAGGAACTTACCATAACAGTAGATCTTCGAGAGGGGTTCCTTCAGTAACTCATAATGTGTAGGACTAGCGCCATCTGGCGTCAGGACCCAACAGCAGACTTTTCTAGCAATACCAGATGGGGACCGTCCACCCGACATCAGCATGAGCCTATATAGTGGGCAGTCCCCAGGCCCACTCCAATTCTCCAGCCGGAGCCCTGGAAGGAGAGGAAGCTGTTCTGGAGACACAACAGAAAAAAATGTTTAAGGAAAGAGGGCAGGAAATACATGACCTACTGAAGGAACCTCTCGATCTACTGTTAAGGTAAGTTTCTAAGGAACTGTACTATCTTACTTAGAGAGGGTTCCTTCAGTAGGTCATACCATGTAGGACAGATTCCCAAGCAGTCCCTCAAAGAGAGAGAAAGAGAAACATGGGAGGAGAAACAACTGAAACACAGAAAGGAGTGTGCTTAGGACAAAAGGCCCTGCAGGATAGCTAGCCCAAAACTGGTCCTTCGCCTAGAAGCAATGTCCAGACTGTAATGCTTGGTAAAGGTATGGACAGAAAGTACAGTTACGCAAGAACTTACTGTAACAGTAGATTTTCGAGAGAGGCTCTTGCAGTAGGTAATTACATATAGGACTGATCCAGCAGGCGTCAGGACCCCACAGAAGAATTTCTAGCTAGCAGTCTCTGGCAGGGGACTGCCCTCACATCAGGTGACCAATGTCATGCGAAGTCGGTATAAAGGGACGGTCCCACACACCCGCCTTCCAGTTCGTTCCCACCAAGGGCCAATAACGGCGAGACAAGCAGATGATATTTCCCTACCTGGAAAAGGAGCTGAAAAAGCTAAGGGGGATGGAGGGCGGTAACACATTACCTACAGCATGAGCCTCTCTTGAAGATCTACTGTTGTGGTAAGTTTTTGCGTAACTGTATTATCTTACATAACTGTATTATCTTACTTCGAGAGGGCTCTTGAAGTAGGTAATTACATACAGCAATGAATCCCAAGCAGTCTGGAAAAAGGAAAAGCACTCTGGAGGAGGAAAATGATCCGACTAATGGAACCTCCGGCTGAACGGGTCTTATGAAAGAAGACCTTGGCGTACAGCCAACCCGAAGCCTGCTCTACAGCGAGAGGCAATATCCAGACTGTAGCGTTTCGTAAAGATATGGACAGAAATCCAAGTTGCGGCTGCACAGATGTCTGCCGCGGACACATTCTTGAAACAAGCCACAGAGGCGGCTACTCCTCTGATGGAGTGACCTCTGATTTGACCCGGAAGGGTCTTGTACTTGTAACAGAAAGTGATCCAATGAGCCAGCCATTTAGATTGGCTTTTTGTCTCTCTTGCTCACAAGAGAGGGCAATGCCTATCAGATTTCTTGAGATCCTTAGTCCTAGCAGTATAGGATTTCAGTATTCTATGAGCATCGAAGTATGCAAGAGGTACTACCCTTGATTGGAGTGTTGCATAAAGAAAGCAGATAGCTCAATGGATTGATTCACCGTAGATTCAGCTACCACCTTAGGGAGAAACTTAAGAGTTGGCATGCAGAAATACAGATTACTCACCTGTAACAGGAGTTCTAGGAATGGTATATGTTGTTCATTCACACCGTCTGGCAGGTTCCATGCCGGAAGGTCTTCAAGCTGGCTCCTCCCACCCACCTGGGTGGTAAAACTCTCGGCTCTGCCCCATGACGCCAGATCTAGCCTGCTGGAAGCCAGGTTGTGCGTCGAAGCCGGGGAGCTCGGGTGGGTCGTGTGGTTGAACTTATACCATTCCTAGAACTCCTGTTACAGGTGAGTAACCTGTATTTCTAGGGACATGGATATGTTGTTCATCCACACTGTCTGGCAGACTCCTAGCAGTTCTCCGGGAGGAGGGAGGCAAGGTGCACACCCCCTACTTGGGAAATAAAGACTGGAGAACCGAGGCTCCAAAACCAGCATCCCGGCGTGACTCAAGGTCGATGTGGTAGTGGGTGATGAAGGTGTGTGCTGACTTCCAGGTAGCAGCCCTGCAGATTTCCTGGATAGGGACGTCCCTGGGAGCAGCTACCGAAGCAGCGGTATGGCGGGTAGAATGAGCTCTTATCCCTCTGGGAGGCTCCATGCCCGCCAACCTATAGCAGAGATCTATGCATGAGGTGACCCACCTGCCTATCGTCCGCTTGGCTGTAGGTCTGCCAGGTGCGGCTTCAGCATAGGTGACAAACAGCTGGCAAACCTCTCCCCGAACTTCAGCCGTCCGCTCCTTATGAGCAAGCGCTCTTCTAGGGTCCAAAGTATGGAGCCTATATTTGACCTCAGAGGGGTGATTGGGGTAGAATACCGGCAGAGTCAACACCTGGTTACGATGAAACTCAGACTCCACCTTCGGAAGGAATTCCGGGTGGGGGCGCAGGACAACCTTGTCCCTGTGGAAGACCAGATAAGGAGACTCTGTGCACCTGGAGCTCTCCCATCCTTCTGGCTGATGTGATGGCCACCAAGAAGGCGGTCTTCCACGACATGTGCAGAGATGGCTGCCAGGTGCACCTTAAGGGTCGTCGACTGAAGCCCTTGATGAGAAAGGGACCACAGGTAGTCCAGAATGCTTGCCAAGGTACAGGAGGAAGGGTCCAGGCCCTTGCCCCGACACCAAATGGAGAATCTCTTCCATCTGAAAGCATAGCATTTTCTGGTCAACTCCTTACGGGACGCCTCAACGACATTGAGGACCTCATCGGAAAGACCCAAGGCCTGGAACTCTAGCCGCTCAGGAACAAGGCCGTCAGGTGCAGGGATTGAAGGTCCGGATGGAATACCTTCCCCTGATTGACTGAGATCAGGTCCGGGCGGACTGGAAGCCGCCTCGGGAGCCTGGAGCTGAGACTGAGGAGATCTGGATACCAGAACTGGTGGGGCCAGTCTGGGGCTACCAGAATCACCTGCGCCTTGTCCCTCCTCGCCTTGAGAAGCACCTTGTGGATCAAGGGAAATGGGGGAAAGGCATAGAAGAGGCCCGGGGTCCACGGCCTCGAGAAGGCATCCCCCTGCAGCGAGCCCTGCTGAGGGGGGCAGGCATGAAACAGTCTCAGCTTTGCATTCTCCCTGGAGGCAAACAGGTCTGCCTGAGTCATGCCCCAGTGGGAGAAGAGATCTTGTACTACCTCCGGCAGGAGAGACCACTCGTGAGACACGGCCCCTATCCGGCTTAGGGCATCGGCCAAGATGTTGGAGGCTCCTGCCACATGAATGGCAAGGAGATCCGCCTCCAGGTTGCTCACGAGTGACCAAATGCGGAGAGCTTCCCTGCACAGAGGCATGGAGTACGTCCCGCCCTGGCGGTTTAGGTAGTACATGGTCGTGGTATTGTCAGTCTGGACCTGAACCACTTGACCCCGTAGAAAAGGAGCGAAGGCAGTGAGGGCTAGACGAACCACTCGCAGCTCCAGCAGGTTGATGTGGCATCGGGACTCCCGAGGGGACCAGAGGCCGTGCGCTCTGTGCTCCCCCCAGATGGGCACCCCAACCCAGAGAGGCATCGGTCAATAGAGAGACTGTCGGCTCGGGGCGGAGAAATGGGATGCCCTCCTGCAGACGTGCTGGAATGGTCCACCACTGGAGAGCATTCCACATCCCCTGGGTCACTGTCACTAGCTGATCCAGCGGATCAAAGTGCTGTGACCATTGGCTGGCCAGCCCCCATTGAAGAGGACGCATGTACCAGTGGGCCCAACGGACCATGCTGGTGCAGGCCGCCATGAGGCCCAGGAGGCGCAAGAAGTCCCGGGCAGGGCGCGATTGCCCAACCTGAAATGATTGGGCAAGGGAGGAAAGAACCTCGGCCCTGTCTGCTGGGAGCCGTGCTCTGGCTCGTAGAGAGTCGAGCTCTGCCCCCGATGAGTTGCATCACCTGCTTTGGCACGAGTTCCGACTTGGCCTAGTTGATGGAGGCCAACCTGAGAGCAAACCTGGAGGGCCAGATCCCTGAACCGCTCCACCTCCGCTCTGGAGGGGGCTGCAATCAGCCAGTCGTTCAGGTAAGGGTACACCCGGACCTTTCGGCGCCACAGGAATACCGTCACCACTGCCATGCATTTGGTGAAGATCCTGGGAGCTAGGGAAAGGCCGAAGGGCATGGCCCGGAATTCGTAAAGGGATCCCTCCGCTCTGAAATGGAAGAATCTCTGCTGGGACGGACGGATGGGGACGTGAAAGAACGCGTCCTGAAGGTCCAGAGAACAGAACCACATGCCTCGTTCCAAGGATGGGATTATCTGAGCCAGAGTGACCATCCTGAAGGTCCGAGACCTTAGGAACCTGTTCAGGTCGTGCAGGTCGAGAATGGGGCGCCAGCCCCCCGTCCGTTTTGGGACCAGGAAGTACCTGGACACAAACCCCGGGTCTGGAGGAGGATCCGCCACCTTCCTGATCACCTCTTTTTCAAGGAGCAGGGCAATATCGGCTCGGCGAGCTGACAAAGAGGCTGCGAACCCCATAGCCCCCCCAAGAGGAGACTGCTCGGAAGGGCAAGGCCTGCTCTAACTCCAGGGGCAGGCCCTTTCCTACCACCTCCAAAACCCAACAGTCCATGGTGATAACTGATCAAGTGGAAAGAAAGTGGCAGAGCCGTCCCCCCATGGGGGGAATCCAGAGGGGAGTGACTAGGCTGGGGGAGACACCCCTCAACCAGTCACTGGGCAGGCTTAGAGGAGGGACTGGCCAAGGGACCTCCTGGGCCTTTACCTCCCCGTTTCCTGTTGGAGGAAGCCGCGGGCTTGGGTTTGGGATGCCAAGCGTGGGCCTGCTGACCCTGGTGCTGTTGGGCCAGACGTGCCACAGGCGCAGAAGGATGAAAGGACTTGTGCTGCTGCTGCCAGCGGTCTTTGTCCTTCTGGGCGGAGGTGACCAAGTCCAGAGTGGCATTGGACTTTGATCCGCTGGAGGTGACCTACTCCAGGGCCGAAGAGATCGGTCCCCAGGAAGGTGACATCTGCCAGTTTGTGCTGGGTATCCACCGTGAAGGTGGATATCCTCAGCCATGCTCTGCGGCGCATGGCCACCACGGCCGCAACCGATCTGGCACAGGAGTCTCCAATGTCCAGAGCCATTTGGAGCTGCTGTTTAACCACTGCCCCACCCTGGTCCCGTACCTGCCGGACCGTGGTCTGCAGGTCGGCTGGGAGATTAGGGATCACCTCATCCAGGGAGCCCATGAGTGCATGGAAGAAGTGTGCCATCAGCGCGGCCGAGCTGGCCTGGCAGAGGCCAAGGGAGGACATAGCGTACACCTTGCGTCCAGCATAGTCCAGCTTTTTGGAATTCTTGTCGGGGGGCTTGTCCACATCCCTGGCATTCCCGGAACGCCAGAAAATGCTGTCGGTGACCAACCGCTCAGCGGAGGGGTGTTCCGAAAAACCAGGCAAAGAGTCAGTAGGGACCACATACTTCCTGGCCATCCTGGCTGAAGGCACAGGACAGGAAGCAGGCTGCTGCCAGAGCTCCAAGGCTGGGCCAACAATGGCTTCAGCCACCGGAAAGGTCTCCATCGGTGAATCCCCCCGGTCCAGTATCTCAGTCAGGGGACACTTGGCCCGCTTGGACACGGGCTTGAGCTGCATCCCGGTGGACTCCGAGATGAGCTGAAGCAAACCCATGAAGGACGATGGGCTTTCATCCATCGACTGGCCCCCGGAGGACTCCAGGTCAATGGGCCTGGAGAACAGGGAGGAGTCCGCGAAGAGCTGCCTGGGGCCTAAGCCACCCTCCACCTGCCGAGGACAGTCGGGAGTGAGGGCGACTCACAACCTGCGGGACAGGCGCCCCGGATTTCAGTTGTGGAGGCGGAGGTTCCACCACAATCAGTAGGGCAGCTGGTTTCGGCCTAATAACCGGCCCAGGCTTGGGCACCTCAGCTACAGCAAGGGGTTGTTTTGGTCGCTCTGGTGACAGCCACTTAATGGCCAGGAAAGGTGACGGCGTTGGCTTTTTCCCTGGACAGAAGTAACTGCTGCCACATCAGGTCCTCGTAGCAGAGACGCAACTTGCGTCAAAGCCTCTCCTCTTCCGAGGAGGAAGACTAGGATGAGTGGTGGCGCCGCTTACTTCGGCGCCGAGACCACCGATGTCGGCGGGATCGGCTGGACCGAGACGATGTCAGAGACAGAGACCGAAATCCTTGGTGTTTGAGGACGGGTCTGGGAAGGGGCGGGGGACATCCGCTCTTCCCTTGGCTCAGAAGCCTTAACCGGGGACTGCATCACCGGAGGCGCAGGCAGGTCCTCAGTCTCCACCGGAGAAACCGGTGAAGAAGGGTTGTCAGCTTCACCAGTCGACAGCCCGTCCGACGGGTAGAGAAAAACTGACCGCGTCGACGGGCACACCGTGAAGCCAGCAGCCTTAGCCGCAACCTCGACCAAAGTAGAGTGTCGACTGTCCAGGGAAGGGGACCTCTCCCGCGAACGCCGACAATGGGACTTACCTTTTGAGTCCTTTCTGGACAGAGAGGAATGTCCCGATGGCCCCTCTCCCTTCGTGGAAAGGGATTGGCAAAGCTCCTTGAAAGAAGCTGAATAAGAGGTACCCAGAGAGAGCGGGATAAATGCCATGACCGAGGAAGAGGATGATGTGGCCTGTGCCACCTCCTCCTTGAGGGCGATCATCTGCTAGAGTTGCTCAGCCGAGCCAGCCACCGTGGTTACCGCCCAACCGGCTTCCTTAGACTTCACCGGCGGGTAGCACTTCTCGGGGTGCCCAAGCTGTAACTGGGCAGCGTGGTCTTCCAGGACGTTGGCCGAAAATGAACAGCATAACTCACAGGCCTGCAGATCATGTTCTAGGCTGAGGCAGTAGACGCATGTGGAGTGCGGGTACATCCTGGACATTTTCTGCCCATAAGGGCACCGCCGAAATCCAGGAGTTGATTTTTCCTTCGCAGCCGCAAGGGAGAAACTTAACCGAAGTCTTGAAAATTTTAAAATAAGTTTTGGGCGAACCAAAGACTTAAGATTCAGTCTACATGCAGAGCGTTAAGGAGGGAACCTGAGCTTCCAAGTGGTAAGGAAGATCTGGCATCATGGAGCGGAGCTGAGAGTTTTACCACCCAGGTGGGTGGGAGAAGCCAGCTTGAAGACCTTCCAGCAAGATTTAAAGTGGCAAGGAACCTGCCAGACAGTGTAGATGAACATATCCATGTCCCCAGAACCACATGTTCCTTGTGGAAAAGTCAAGTACAGGATTTTGCACATCAAGGCCGAAGTTCAGAAATCCGTTGAGCTGAAGTAACGGCCACTAGGAAGAGCATCTTCCGAGAGGAACTTCAAATCTGATGAGGCTGCTAGCTCGAAAGGAGGCAGAGGAAGCTTCAAGAACAAATCAGATCCCAAGGAGGAGCAGGAATGCATATGGTGTCTCAAATGGAGAACCCCTCTGAGGAATGTCTTAAGAGACTTCCAGTTGAGTGAAAGTCCTATCTCCAAAGAGGACATGGTAGGCCGAAACTGCTGCCATGTGGACCTTCAAAGACGAATTGCTGAATCCCAGATTGAAGAGATGACTCGTAGTCCAGGACTATTTGGGCTTCAAAAGACTGAGCCTTTCTCGTGCCCAGTTGAAAGAATCGTTTCACCCTCATGGCGTAGGTGGACCTGGTGGAAGGCTTTCTGGCCTCCACCAGAATATCTGCTACGAGTGGAGAAACCCCGAACCATGCTTGAGCTACATCTGCAGGAGCCATGTATGCAACTGAAAGGATTTTTGAGACCTGGATGGACAAGGGTCCCCTGATCCTGGGTCAACAAGAGTGACAGAGGAAGAGGAAGCGGAGGTTCCTCTGAAAATTGTTGCAGAAGAGAGAACCAAACTTGCCTGGGCCAGAATGGAACAATGAGGATCATCTGTGCTCCTCCTGTTCTGAGCTTCTGCAAGACTCTCGGAATTAAGGAAATTGGAGGGTAGGCATAGACTAATCTGTCCCTCCAGTCGAGAGATAGAGCATCCTGCCAGAAAATGTCTTGCCCTGGAGCGAGCAAGCAGAAAGTGGGAAGTTTTGCGTTTTGAGGAGACATGAACAGGTCTACCTGAGGGGTTCCCCAGAGCAGGAAGATGTTCTCTACTACCTCTTGATCCAGTTCCCATTCATGCGCTCTGGCTGAAGACCGACTGAGGTGGTCTGCCAGCATGTTTTTTACTCCCGAAACATGAATTGCGGTCAGGTGAAGGTTGTGCTGGATAGACCAACTCCAAAGTCTCATTGCTTCCCTGCAGAGCAGGGTAGGAACAAGTTATTCCCCGATTGCTGATGTACCAGACCACACACATCTGTCTGGATGGTTAGATGACCAGGAAGAATGGAGCAGTGCAGGGCCTGGAGGGCGTACAGGACTGCGAGTTGGAGCACATTTATGTGCAGATTCTGCTCAAACCTGGACCAGCTGCCCAGAGTCTTGAGAGCCCAGATGGGCTCCCCACTGTTATCAATGTCTGGGAGGGAGGTTAGATACTGAAGTGAACACCCCGAGGAAGGTTCTCTGGAGCCATCCACCATTACAAGTCCCTGACCATGGGATCAGAGACTAGAATCTCTAAGTCTAGGTCATCCAGTGTTTGGTCCCACTGAGATCAAAGCATCCATTGAGATCCTCATATGGAGCCGAGCATGTGGGCCGGTTGGGATAGTAGCCGCCATTAGCCAGAGGAGGGGAAGGACTGACCCTGCACCGACCCTTCTGCGATTGGACCGCAGAAGCGCCCGAGTCGGTAGGGTGTTCACCCTGTCCGGAGGCAAAAAGGCCTTGCCGATGGTTGTGCCCAGGATCGCCCCTATGAACTGGAGTCTTTGGCAAGGGACCAAATGGGACTTTACCTGCTTGATGGAGATACCCAAGCTGGTGAAAACCTGCAGGGTGAGGGAAAGTGAAGGAGCTCCTCCCTGGACGGGGCCGCCAGAAGCCAATCGTCCAGGTACGGGAATAGCTGCACTCCCTGTGTACGCAGTCTCAGATGAAAAGACAGACTTCTCCCGATGCAGCGGAGGAACGGTCCCTTCAGGAATCCCTCCTCCACTCCCCTGGTGCCAGAGGGTTCACCTCTGTTGTCAGGTAAGGGGGATGGAATCTCCAGTTTCTGGCACAAGGTCTGGCACCGGTAGACGACTATCTCCCTGGTGAGCCGAGCCTTCAGAGTCTCCTTCATATCCGCCTGCAGCTGTGGTATGGCTGGCAGAGGAGGGGGATATGGATACTGGGGATATCCATATGTCAAGTATCCATAACCCCGTGGGAAGCCCGGTGTCAGGTATTGAGATGCCAGATACTGCAGTACTGGGTAAGGTGGTACCGGATTTAGCTGTGTCGGATACCCAGGTGCAAGGGACTCTGAGCAGAAGGTGCCAGCAAAGGCCCAGCAGGCGGGCCAGGTATGGGTGGACCTGCAGGAGTCTGGTCTGGCGTGAGCATTGTCCGGAAGAGGGACGTCGGCTGGCATCCGGTAGGCCGGCCTCTGAGGGATCGGCGTCAGGGGTATGGCCCAGTAGGAGGAAGCCCCGACATCTGCATATACAGCTCCACCACGACCACCGGGGATGGAGGATTATAATCCCCGGGGTCCAGCAGAGGAATCGCAGGAGCTTCAGAGGGCAACGGCAAGCATCGTGGAGTGCCTGGGACGTTGGACCAGTTGACTGGGTCCGATGCAGGCCCTTTAGCTGTGTGGTCATCAGAGGGGCAGACATCCAGCTCATCAGCTGGATCGTAGCCGGCGTCAGACTTATTGGAAAAGCAGGCCTCTATGGAGAAGTGGTCTTTCCGGGCGAACGACAGACCATGTGCCCTCCCAAAGGAGCCAGCGGCTTACCGGTCTTGTCCGGGTGGATGTCAGTGGCACCAGCATCCGACTTAGCAGACCCGCTCAACACAGAGGTCCGCGTGGCAGCGGCCTTCCCGGGAGCAGAGGCCTCCTTTACCCCGGAGGTACCCGAGCTTGAGCACAACAGGAGGGGTGACACCTTCTTGGACACCGCCAAGACGGTAGTCAAGGAGCAGTCCCCCAGAGAGATCATCATCTTTAAAACCGCGACCCCTGCTGGAGTCACGGAGGCCGTGGAGGTGGAGTCCTGATCTTTGTCGTCCTTGTGGCCTTCGGGGGAAGTGGAAGCCTGCCTCAACTTTTTCAACTCCTTCTCCATGGAAGCCAACTATTTCTTCAGAGTATGGTCCTCCAGGGACTGCTTCAGTTTTTGGGTGGCCAAATTGAATTTTTGTCAGTACTGGCACTTCTCCACGTGATGGTCTGGGCTTAGGCAGAAGAGGCACAGGGAGTGTCTGTCCTTATGCGGCAGCTGGGAGCCGCACTTGTTCTATGCAATTCAGAAGGCGTCAGGAATGACAGATTTTTATTTATTTATTTATTTTTTTTTTAAGAGAAAAGTGAAAAAATCTGTCAAAAACTAAAAAATGAAAGACTGACGAGCAATGAACTCTACCACAGGAACTTTCACAAGTTGATGGCGGAAAAGAACTGGAAGAAGCGGGCGTGGGGACCACCCCTTTATACCGGCGTTGCAATGTCTGTCACATAACGTGGGGCAATCCCCAAAAAGACTGCAAGCTAGAAATTTTTCTGTGGGGTCCACGCCTGCCAGGTCAGTCCTGTATGTAATTACCTACTGCAAGAGCCCTCTCAAAATAAGATCTCCAGGTTGCTGCCGTAAAGATCTCTGCTGCAGAAATGTGACTGAGAAAGGCTGCAGAAGCAGCCATGCCCCTAGTGGAATGATTCTTGACAGACCCTGGCAAAGGCTTCTCGGACTTCTGATAACAGAAGCTGATGCAACTGGCTAGCCACTACAAAAGGCACCGTTTAGAAACAGCCTTACTCAAAGACCTCGATGCAAAGGACACAAAGAGCTGATCGGCTCTGCGCATCTTTTGTACAGAAAGTGTAACACCCAAGAATCTGGTGTACGTCCAACATATGTAACAGAGCTTCACCCTCTATTTGTTAGGGCCGAATAGTACACAGGGAGCTCAACCGATTGAGGGTTAGTTGCAATAACACCTTAGGAAGGAACCTAGGATGAGTGCGAAGGACTGCCTGGTCCTTATGAAAAATAAGGTAAGGCTCTTTACACAAGAGCCTGAAGCTCGGAAATCCTTCAAGCAGAAGTGTGGTAACTAAAAGGAGCATCTTCCAAGAAAGGTAGCGCATATCGCAGCTCATTTGTTCAAAAGGAGGGAGAGTGAGCTTTTCCAACACAAAATTAAAATCTCAAGGGTGGTGTGGGGCTGCAGATGGGGAAGGGGTTCAGATGGAGAATTCCTTTCAGAAATGTCTTGGCAATTTCCAACTGAGCCACGGGTTTACCATCCACCAGCACGTGGTAGTCCAATATAGCAGACAAGTGAACTTTCTATGAAGAAGAAAGCCCAAAATCTGACAGATAAAGCAGGTATTCTGTTAAGTGAGGGGCCAAACAAGTAAGAGTCCCACAACACTTGGAGGTCGCCCAAATGCAGAAACGTTTCCACTTCATAGCACAAGTGGATCTCGTGGAAGGTTTTTGGGCCTCCAGGATGACTTGAGCGATTCCAGTTGAGACTCCAAAGCAGGAAATAGTTACGTCTGTAGGAGCCAAGCATGAAGATGCAGGGTCCTGAGCCAGTCCTTGTCCTGGGTTAAGAGGCTGTGCTGCAATGGAAGTGGAACAGGGGTTCCCTTGACAACTGAAGGGTGAACCATATTTGTCTGGGCCATAGAGGAGCCATTAGAATCATTCGTGCTCCCTCCGATTGAAGCTTGAGGCGCACCCTCTAAAGAACAGGAAATGGAGGGAAGGCATATAAATTTCCCTGTCCGAGAGAATGCGTCATGCCAGAAAGCACCATGCTCTGGAATGAGCAAGCAAAAGCTGGGAAGTTTTACGTTGAATGGGGAGGCGAATAGGTAGAGTTCTGGTCACCCCAGTTCTGGAACAGTGACTCCGCTACTTCCTGATTTAGCTCCCATTCGTGATGGAGGGTGAACGATCTGCTTAAGCAGTCTGCAAGAACGTTCTCCACTCCTGGAATGTGCACAGCTGTGAGCAACAGACTGTGCTGGACTGCCCAGTCCCATACTCATTGCTTCCCTGCAAAGGGGATATGAGAGAGTGCTGCCCTGCTTGTTGAGACCAGACAACCAGAGTGTTCTCCTGAATGAGGAAGAGTCCCTTTGGGAGAATGGTTAAATGCCTGAAGAGCATACAGCACCACTCTAGTCTCCAAAACGTTGATGTGTAAGGACATCTCCTGCCAGGACCAAAGCCCCTGTGTCTGATGGTTCCCCAAATGAGCTCCCCATCCCATCTGAGGCATCCGTAGTGAGGACTGCCGGGAGCCGGGACGCGAAACAGGAGGCCAAGGGAGAGGTTCGTGGGATTCCACCACCAGAAAAAGATCCTTCTGAACAGCAGAGATGATGAGGACCTGTTTATCCAGCTGATCCTGAGCTAGTCCCACTGAACCCCGAGGAACCACTGAGAAACTTGTGGAGCCTCGCCATGGGGACCATGGAGATAGAGGCTGCCATCAAGCCGAGAAGACAGAGGATTTCCCGAGCTTGGAAGTACCTGGAAGAGGCCACCAAGATGGCCTGCTCTATCAGAGTGTCCCGCTAGTCCGGAGGGAGGAAGGTTCTGCCGTGAACTGTATCCAGAATGGCTCAAATAAACTGAAGTCGTGATGTTGCCAGGGAAGATTTCAGGATATCAACAGTAATCCCCAATCTGGAAAATAGGTCCAAGGTAATCTGGAGCGCCTCTGGACTCCCTGGAGGGGGCCAAGATTAATCAGTTATCCAGGTACAGGAAAACCACAATACCCTGGCATCTCAAGGCTGCAGCCACCACCGCTAGGCACTTGGTAAAAACCCTGGGTGCAGAGGAAAGCCAAAAGGGAGCATTTTGAACTGGAAGTGATCCCCCTGAAAGGTAAACTGCAGGAAGTAGTGGCAACTCAGATGGGGATGTGTAGGTAAGCATCCTGTATGTCCAGAGTGCACAATCAATGGTTCCCCTGAAGCAGCAGCAGCAGCAGACTCTGGAGAGTTAGCATCCTGAACTTTTTGTACTCTACGAACAGGTTTAACCTGCTGAGATAGAGGATGGGTCTCAGGTCACCTGTCTTTTTTGGAACCAGGAAGAAAAGAGTAAAACCCCCAGCCTCTCTGACGAAGAGAGACTGGCTCGATCGCTTGTTTTCGCAAGAGAGCTTGCACTTCCTCCCTTACTAGAAGTACCTGGTCTCGGGAGTACGCAGACCTTCGAGGAGGAGAATCTGGTGGCACCTCTAAGAATTCTATGCTGTGCCCTAGGTACACTAACGGCAGGACCCATCTGTCGGAGTTAATGTACTGCCACTCCTGCATGTGGCGAGAACCTCCCCACCTGTTCCTCTTCCACAGATGGAGGAGGTAGGGCTGTCGTCGAGGTACAGGTCAGGAAGCACAGGGAAAACCCAGTAGCAGTTGTAAAATTCACCAAAACTTTTATACTAGCAGTAACAAAAAAATATAAACTTCTTCATATGAACTATGTACAGAGGCAAAATAAAATATTTATTGTAAATCTCGCTTGTTCTTCCAAAAAAAAAAAAAAAACCTCTGCAAATGCAGCTCAGCTTTTATGGGTTTTTTTTCAACCCCCATCCTCAAGCAAGCATCCTGTCTTTGCAAAACATTCTGTTCTCAAATATTAGGCAGCATCTGTTAGAACATTGAGCTTCCAGAGGTCCCCACAGTCACTGCAAAAGGCTCAGATATTTGCACTCAAGTAACCTCGTTTTTTTTTTTTTTTTAAATTATCTCAAATTACAAATACACACCTCAACAGTAACACTAAATATGTTCCAAACAAAAGTGATCCCATTACCAATTTCATTCCACACACTGATTTGCACAATTTTATATTAGCAGACAGATATGCAAGGAAGAAAAAAAAAAAAGACAGCAAGAGAAAACAGTGTGAAGCAAAGAATTGCAAGACTGTTCGGGGAAGTCTCGCAAGAAAATTGGGTTGCGCAACCATACACAGAAGAGACAGAAATACAGGTTACTCACCTGTAACAGGAGTTCTAGGAATGGTATATGTTCATCCACACTTGTAACATGGCATGAATTGTGCACCTCTGAGGGAGCAAGCCGATAGGACTAGGGCGGTCACGAGACGGCAGCCGAAGCGGGTATTAACGCAGCATATATGCCGTGCCCGCTTCGGCAGTACCGCGACCAGACAGACCCCCAGCCTAGCAGCACTGGGTCCTGCGGGGAAGGGAGAGGAAGAGCGGCGGTCCGGGAGCCCCACTAGCAGTCTGAGGCAGGAAAGGCAGACGGGGGGGACGAGAACTCGTGGCACACTGTGCATGACTGTAGCTGGGAACGGTGAGAGGCAGTACAAGACAGGGTGGTCTGCTTTTGTTTGGCAGGAGGGGCGGCGATGGAGGAGTGGGTGAACGAGGGAAGCGTGGCAGCCGAAGAGTGCGACGATGGAGGCAGATGGAAGGGGGGGGAGAAGCAGGCGCGTAGAAACAGAAACAGACTGATGGCAGATAAGGACCGCTAGGCCCATCTAGTCTGCCCATTTCCCTACCTACAGGATAGGCCGCAGATCCTAGTTAACCAACAGCCTATTTCTTCCTACCCCCCACAAGAATTGCCTTATGTCTGTCCCATGCATTCTTGAATTCTCCCACAGTTTTAGACCCCACAACCTCCTCAGGAATGCTGTTCCATGCATCAACTACCCTCTCTGTGAAATACTTCCTCACATTGCCCCTGAACCGCCCTCCTATCTTTAAATTGTGTCCCCTTGTTCTTGCAAGTCTTTCTGAAAGATGCTACCCTCTTGGACTTTGTTGATTCCACTGAGGTACTTAAAAGTTTCTATCATGTCCCCCCTCTCCCTTCTTTCCTCAAGGGTATACATATTAAGCTCCTTCAGTCTCTCCTCATACGGCTTCTCTTGCAGACCCTGCACCATTTTAGTTGCCCTCCTCTGGACTGCCTCTATCCTGTCTATGTCCTCATGGAGATGGGGTCTCCAGAACTGGACACAGTACTCCAGATGGGGTCTCACCAACTGTCTGTACAGAGAGATAACTTCCTGTTTTCTGCCGATGCCTCTCCCTATACATCCCAGTATACCCCCAGCCCTCCCTACTGCCTTCTCACATTGCTTGCTAACCTTAAGGTCATCTGATATGATTACCCCCAGGTCCCTTTCCTTTTCTGTTGTCGTTACTACCTCCCCACCCATTGTGTATTCTTCCCCTGGGTTCTTGTTTCCCAGGTGCATTATTTTGCACTTCTTTGCATTGAATCCTAGCTGCCATACTTCTGACCATTCCTCCAACCTGGCCAAGTCCCTTTTCATCCTTTCCACGCCTCCTTGTGTACCAACCCTGTTGCAGATTTGGGTCATCTGCAAAAAGGCATACTTTTCCTTCCAGTCCCTCTGCAATGTCACTGATGAAGACATTAAAAAGGACTGGACCCAATATTGAACTCTGCGGTACCCCACTAGTAACCCCTCTCTTCAGAGTGGACTCCATTTACAATTACCTTCTGTGTCCTGTTGTCCAGCCAAAGTTTTACCCAGGCTACCACCCTGGGTCCCACTCCCAGGCTGGTTAATTTGACTATTAATCTTTTGTGTGGGACTGTGTCAAATGCCTTACTAAAGTCTAGGAAGGCCATGTCCACAGCCCCTCCCTGGTCTACTACTTTGGTCACCCAGTCAAAGAAATCTATTAGATTTGTCTGACATGACCTTCCCTGCCAGAACCCATGCTGCCTTGGGTCCTGTGCTCCACTGGCCTCTAGGTACTCAACTATTCCTTCCTTCAGAAGCGACTCCATCACTTTCCCTACCACAGAGGTCAGACTGACAGGTCTGTAGTTTCCTGCCTCTGTCTTGGTCCCACTTTTGTGAAGGGGAAATCACATCCGCCTTCCACTAGTCCTCGGGTAGCACCCCATCCTCCCATGATTTATTAAAAAAAGAGTAGCCAGTGGTTTCACTAGTTCCTCCCTTAATTCTTTTAGAATTCTGGGGTGAATTCCATCAGGACCCATTGCTTTGTCCACCTTCAGTTTTAGGAGTTCTTGCAGAACCCTTTCTTCTGTGAAAGGACTGGGATCGACCCCCCTATCAAGAGTGCTTCTGTTAATTGGATTAGGCACTTCCCCCTCCTCTTTTGTGAATACTGAGCAGAAATATTCGTACAGGAGGGATAGGCTACACAGCCCCAGAGTGAGACTCCATGCAGGCAAGCAGTGCATCGTCGGAGGACCCTGATAGAGGGAACGGGAAGTGAGGGAGCTTGCATGCAAATTTGTTAGCGGGCGCACAGTGCGGCGACGGAGGCGCTTTCCGGAGACATCCAACCAGTGCTACCGGAGAAAAAGGCGGGCACATCAGGACAACTGCTGCACGAGCCTGCGAGCCGCTCTAGTCCCTGTTAGTACAGGTACATAGTGTGTACAGCGCATCAGCATCGTAATGCCGTTCTCTCAGAGGATTTGTAAGTGCACCGTTACAGTGCACAGATCTCCCCGACTCCCCGTTATGTAGTGGTACAGAGGCAAAATGGGCTCCTGGTGACTGTCTCGTCCAGGCGGCCCATGTTACAAAGCGCATTAAGCCACTCAGTCGGTGGGCTCAATACGATTGATGCATGGGGGGTGGGGTGGTAACCCTCGGCCCATGCACCGCCCCCCATGACTTAATCCAGCATTAGAGCACACCTCCTGGCCGTGGCTTAATGCTTACTATTGGCAGGTCCCTTGCCGCTTTAAATCTTGCCGGAAGGCCTTCAAGCTGGCTCCTCCCACCCACCTGGGTGGTAAAACTCTCGGCTCCGCCTCATGACGCCAGATCTAGCCCACTGGAAGCCAGGTTGTGCGTCGAAGCCGGGGAGGCCAGGTGGGTCGTGTGGATGAACAACATATACCATTCCTAGAACTCCTGTTACAGGTGAGTAACCTGTATTTCTAGGGACATGGATATGTTGTTCATCCACACTTATTGGCAGACTCCTAGCAGTTCTCCGGGAGGAGGGAGGCAAGGCGCACACCCCCTACTTAGGTAGAAAGACTGGAGGGCCGAGGCTGACCAGCACCAGCGCGACCAAGGTCGATGTGGAGGGAGCAGTGAGGCCTGCTTCGGGCAGAAGCCCTGCGGATATCCTGGACTGGAGTGTCCTTGGAAGCAGCCACCGATGCAGCGGAAGGACGGGTTAAAAAGAGCGCTTATCCCTCAGGGAGGCTCCATGCCCGCCCGCCCGCCTAAAGTGGAGACCTTGCAGGGGTGACCCGCCCGCTCGTCTTCCACTGGGCTGCAATCTGCCAGATGCAGCTTCAGCGAAGATAATGAACAGCTGGCGAACCTCTCCCGAATTTAAGCTCTATGCTCTCACGAGGTGAGCGTTAAAACAGTTCCCATGGAACCTGAATACAGCCTCCGAGGTGTGAATGGGGATAAACCCCGGCAGAGGCAAAACCCCCGAAGGGAAGACTCCACCACCGCCTCCTGGAGGAACTTCGGGTGGGGCGCAGGACAACCTAGTCCCTGTGGAAGACCGGATAGGGAGGTTAAAGGAGCGCCTGGAACTCTCCCAGCTTTCTGGATGGTGGAGTGGCCCCAAGAAGGTGTTCTTCCACAACAGGTGGGGGAAAACGCACCTGTGCAAAGGTTCGGATGGCTTGCTCATGAGCTAAGCCCATACCAGCAAGGATCCATGAGGCAGGGATACTCTCCCCAAAGGGAGGCGTGGGTCGAGGCCTAGAAGTGCCAGACCGCCTTTTCTCCGTACTAACCAGCTACCCTCCGGCCCGCGCCCGGAAGACAGTGGTGACCGCAGAAGCACCCAGAGGGTCGTCGACTGAAGCCCTGGTCTAAGGATGGACCGCAAAAGGTCCGGAATGCTATGCCCAGGGACGGGGAATGGCACCGCCCTATCCCATCATCGGAAGAAGGAAAACTTCTCCCAAAGGACAAGTATCTTGGCAGACTTCTTAGCAGGACGCCTCGAAGGTCGAGGACCTTGCCGAAAGACCCTAGGCCTGGCCCCTAGCCACACAGGGGATGGCCAACAGGTGCAGGGATTGAAGGTCCAGATGGATAACCTTCCCCTGAAAAGGAAGACGGGACCGGCGGACTAGAGACCGTCTCTGGAGCCTGGGGCTAAGACTGAGGAGAGCTGGATACCAGCACTGGCAGTCCAGTCTGGGGCTACCAGCATCACCTGCGCCAAATCCCTCCTCGCCTTGCCCGTAGGTCAAGGGAAATGGGGGAGAGGCATGGAGGGGCCCGGGGTCCGTGGCCCCGATGGCATCCCTTACAGCAAGCCTTGCTGAGGGGCGGGCAAAAAATAGTCTCGGCCTAGTATTCTCCCCGGAGGGAAAAGGGAGAAGATCCTGTGCTACCCCCGGCAGGGGAGACACTCATGAGGCGCAGCCTATGCCTGGCTCAGGGCCGCAGCCAGGGAATTGGGCTCCTGCCATGAAATGGCTATGAAGCCTCGACTGCGCAGCTGCCCAATGCGGAGAACCTCCTTGCACAGACAAGGGGATAGACCAAACCTGGCGGTGTAGGTAGCACATGGTCTTGGAATAATCCAACTTGGACTTAGACCACTAGACCCCGTACAAGCGGAGCGAGCGGTGCCAGCTAATAGGACCGTCTGTCTCCAGCAAGCGGGAAGGACAGCGGGACTCACAAGAGGACCAGAGGTGACGCACTCTGCATTCCCCAAGATGGGCACCCCACCCATCTGAGAAGCATCGGTCAGAGAAGACCGGCAACTCAAGGCGAACAAGCAGGATAGTCTCCTGTCGAAGTTAGAACGGTCCCAAGGGAGCGTTCTCCTTACTCCTGGGCTGTAAGTCACGAACTGGTCCACGGGACACAGCGTTGTGACCTCTGGCTGGCCCCTCCCACTAAGGGAAGGCCGCCCTGAGGCCCAGGAGGAGCAGGAGGTCCTGGCAGGACGCAATTCCCTGGCCGACCCGACTGGCAAAGGAGGAAAACCTCGCCCTGTTCGCCCGGAGCTGAGCTCGGACTCAAAGTCGAGCTTAGTCCCGAAGAAGCTTCACCGCTAAGATACGAGTCCTCACTCGGCTCCCGAAATGGGAGACCAGTCTGCCTTCCAGGTGGGGTGACATCCGGACCCTTCCATGCCGCAGAAGCTGCTAAGCAAGGAAGTGTTAGGAACTCGTGAGCAGCTCCCTCGCAAGAAGGGGTGGAGCCTCCCCCAAAAACGGACAGAACGAAGAGTAGGTACATCCTGGAGACCAGGAAACAGCTACACACCACGTTCTGAGGATGGAATGTCTGCAGAAGAGACCATCCAGGCGTGCGGGAGGATGGGCGCAAGCCCCCGTCCGTAAGAGACCAGGAATACCTGGACCTGAACCCAGGGTTGAATGGGGGGTCCACGGCCTTCCTGATCATCTCTAACTAGAGAGCCAGGCATGTCGGACGACCGACACAGGGGCAGTGAACTCAAATTCCCCGTGGGGCAACGGCTCAAAGGAGATCCGCTCACAACTTGCGACGGGATCCACCCTAAATATCTCCAGAACGAGGTGCGGAGCCGTCCCCCCATGGGAAAACCCGGGCAGGGACGACGGAGCCGGAGCAATGCCCCTTGGCCCATCACTGAGCAGGCTTAGAGGGGGAGGAGCTGAGGAGCCCCTCGGTTTCCTGCCTCTCCGCTTCCTTTTGGAGGAAGACGCTGGTTTGGCAACAGGCCGCCCAGCGCATGCCTGCTGGCCCTCATGCCGGGCCAGGGGGGCCCCAGGGCTCAGGGAGCAAAGGGGCTTACGCAAAGGCTGACGGCTGCCCTTGACCCCATGGGCGAGAGTGACAGAGTCCGGAGTGGCATCGGACTTCTCGGGCCCATGGATGCATCCCTCCACTCCAGGGCCGAAAAGGTCAGTCCCCAAGAAGGGGATGTCTGCCAACTCGTGCTGGGTTTCCAAGGAGAAGGATGTTAACCTCAGCCACGCCCTGCGGCGCATGGCCACTGCGGCCGCCACCGATCTGGCACAGGAGTCGCCTAGTCCAGAGCCGTCTGGAGCTGCTGCTTCGCCACCGCCCTACCCTGGTCCCGCACCTGTCGAACCGTGGTCCGCAGGTCGCCTGGGAGATGAGGGAGAACCTCGTCCAGGGAGCCCAAAAGGGTGTGGGAGAAATGTGCCATCAGTGCAACCGAGCTGGCCTGACTGAGGCCTAGGGAGGACGCAGCATAAACCTTCGCCCGACATAGTCCATCCTTCTGGACTCCTTGTCGGGGTTTGTCCACATCCCCGGCGTTTCCAAGACATTGGAAAACGTCGTCGGTAATTACCCCTTCAGCCGAGGGGTGCTCCGAGAAACCGGGCAGAGAACCGACCGGGATAGGATACCTCCGAGCTACCCTGGCTGAAGGCGCAGGGCAAGAAGTAGGCCGCCGCCATAGCTCCAAGGCTGGGCCCACAATAGCCTCAGCCACCAGGAAGGCCTCCGTGGAAGAACTCCTTCGATCCAGAATCTCCAGAAAGGGGTAAGGAGCCCGATCAGAGACGGGCTTAAGCTGCATTCCAGTAAATTCTGAAATGAGCTGAAGTAGACCCTTAGAAGACTATGGGCTGTCGTCTACTGGATGTTCCTGGGAAGACCTGGGGTCCTCCCCGTCAGGAAACATGGCAGAGCCTGCTCCAGGCTCCAAAGGGTCTGCAAAAAGCTGCCGCAGGCCCAAGGCACTCTTCGTCCGCGGGTGGGCAGGAATGAGGGAACCGAGAGACCTGAAGGACAGGCCACGGTCCGGCCTGGACTCCGCCAAAGGCGGAGGGGCGAGGGTCAAACGAGCAACCGGTCCTGGGGAAGGCTCCTCGACCGATACAAATGGCTGCCGACCAAGCGGCGACTGCTTGCTATCTGGAGAATGAATCTGGGTCGATTGAAACCCAGACAACTGCTGTCGCCACATAAGTTCCTCGTAACACCGACGCCAATGGCATCGAAACCGCTCCTCATCCGAGGAGGGGGACGAGGAAGAACGGCCAAGATCGGCATGAGCGGCTAGACCGAGCGGTAGACCGAGACCGAGACCCAAATCCTCGGGGTAACAGAGGGCTGGCCTGGGAAGAAGCGGGGAGCACCCGCTCCTCCCTCGGCTCGGAACGGAGGGAGGGCTGTTGACCTGAAGTGGAGGACAGAGCTCGACTTCCGACGGCGCGGAAGACGGCCTCAGCCGACTTCCGAAAGACTGGTCGAGACTCGACAACGCCGAAGGATATTGCCAGCTGACTGACGGGTACCGTGAGGCCAGAGGCCAAAGTCAAACCCTGATCAAGTAGAGCCGCCAATGAGGGAGGGAAAACTTCCCGCCTCCCGGAGAGACCTCGTCACGCCTTTAAACATAAGCAGAGAGACAGGCCAGGTTCCCTCTCCCTTGGAGGAGAGGGAATGGCGAAGCTCCCTGAACGAAGCTGAATGTATGAATCCAAGGAGAGCGGGATAAGCTCCGCAACCGGAGAGGGAAGGGGAACCCCCGTCCCTTCCCCGGCAGGATAAGACTGCAGAGAAACAGTCGAAGCGGGCACCCGCCGGTCCGATGGAGACTCCGGAGCGGAAAAAAACACCGGATGTCCGAGCCCCGAACGGGCCGCGCGGTCCTCCGGAGAGCTGACAAAGGTCAGAAAAAAAACTGCAAGCCCGAGGATCGTGATCCAAGTCCAGGCAAAAAGAGCACGTGGAGTGCGAGTCCCTCCTGGAGGAACTAACCATACGTCTCTCGGGGCCGGAAAAGGCCATCACCGCAGCGAAGAAGAAAAGATCAAAGATTCAAGGATACTTTAATAAATTTGAAGACCGAACTTTTCAGGAACCAGTCAAAAACGCACAGCGCTAAGGAGGGAACCTGAGCTTCCAAGCAGTAAGGAAGATCTGGCGTCATGGGGCGGAGCCGAGAGTTTTACCACCCGGGTGGGTGGGAGGAGCCAGCTTGAAGACCTTCCGGCAAGATTTAAAGCGGCAAGGGACCTGCCAATAAGTGTGGATGAACATATCCATGTCCCTAGAAACAGAGATTCTTGCATTTAAACACCATCTCCATAACAAATGGGACAGGGTCTTATTCTAGTCTGTCACGGGGGCCAAGAAGTCAGGAGGTGGTGGGTCGGGCTGGAGGAAGTCCTCCAGAGCACTGCTGGGTTTTGAAGGTGGGGGTCAACATGCTCCCCAAGGCCTTACGCTTACCCTGTCCGAACTGGGTGCGTCTACATCTGCCTCCAGGTCCATTTCTGAAAGGACTGATGTGGTTGACCCGGTTGGCTGCCCTGACGGTACATAGACCTCACAGACCTAACAGCCTGGTCTCGTTCTTCAAGGTCTGTGATGTCCTTGGCATCCCCACCAAAAAGCCCCAAGCCCGGAAAGGGGGCGTCCAAAAGGGTCGACTGGACCTAGTTGGGGTGAGGCCCGCACTGTGGAGCAAGTCATGCCGCCGAACATAGACTGCGGTCGCCGAGGTTCTTGTCACTGAATCGACGGAGTCATAGGTGGCTTGAAGAGCACGCAGACAAGAAATCTTGGAAAGTCGGATGTCCTGGCCGATTTCCTCCTTAAGGTCAGAATTCGGCATGGACTGAATGTGGTCCTCTAGCCTGGCAAGGGTGGCCTTTTGGTGGGACACCATATGGCTACTTAGTTCAGGGATCTCAATGCGCACATAGCAGAGGAATACACCTTTTTACCCCCCGAATGGTCAAACTGCTTAGACTATCAGGAGGAACAGAACTCAGATGCTTAGGAGCAGAACGACGATCCTGAGCAGAGACGACCACAGAGTCTGCCTTAGGATGCGTGGAAAGAAAAGGGTCATCCTTTCTCCTAGAGACAGCCGGGATAGAGTTAGGCTGTTGCCAGATAGTTGAGGTGAGGTCCTGGTGCAGTGCAATCCATGGAGAAACTGGAACAGGCAATAAAGCCTCCAGAAGCAGATGCTCAGCAAGTCTCTGCCACATCGGATCTTGTTCCTCAGTCTCCCACTCAAAATGTTTGGACTGACCTCCGGAGATCCATGAAAGAAGGGTCCTCCAGAACAGGACTTGGGAGACCGTCCCCGGGATCAGTGACTGTGGGCAAGAAGAATCCCCCGATGAGTTCCCCCCTTCAGCCCAGACGGTCTCTCGTCTGGAAATCCAGAAGAAAGATGTGTGGAGGGGTTGTGGGACAACAGATGGACCAGACACCAAACTTCAGGTTCAACACAATCTCTGTGCGATGTTTATTCAAAATACAAGAAATAACTGTCTGCAATGACATTTCTTCTTCAGTACATCAGTTTGCAGCAACAGACTATGAATGTCCTTTCTCTGCACTTAAACAGCACCTACTGACAGTGATCTCTGATCCCTTTTTTAGTTCAGCTGTAGCCATAACCCTTATGCAAGCCCTCATTTGTTTACACAGTGGGGGGCCCAAAAAGAAAAAAACCAAACAAGCTATAAACAAAGACCTCCAATGCAGAATCACTGAAAGAAGGGTTACCCCAAAGGACACTGGCAACAAATTAAGTTTCAAAGAAATTCATTATACATACTTTCATAATGTAAGGCATCATGGGATATGTGCAAATCACTGACATTTTACTTAAGTTTACAACAATTTACATACATTTTAAATAGCACAACTAACTTAATTTCTATAATAGTCACCTAGTACTTTTTACCATCAAAAAAAACCCAAGTGCCATGTTATTTTAAACATTTACAGGTTTCATAAACATAAGGTATATACATTAAGGTATTTTATACCAGTGCTATTACATACTAAATCCAAAAACAAACAACCTGTTTTACGTACACTTGGAGGTCACAATAACCTCCCTATATAAGGACCAGAGGAGGAAAGGAAAACTAAAGAGGACACCATAGCATACTCAAGAAAGGGAAGGGGTGCCCATAGGTGGACAACCTTAAGGACTAGAAATTGAAAAGGCTAGATTAGGTTAAGACAGGGGTTCTCAAATGGTGAGGCCAGCCTCCCTGGGGAGGCTCAAGCAAGTCTTGAAAAAGTATTATTTCAATTTTGAACTTAATAGATTTTGTGTGAAGGGATAAGGCAAACTGAAAGAGGATAATAGTAGGTGAATTTATGTATTTTATTCACAAGTCTGATCAGGAAAGGTACTGTACACTGAGCCATGGCTTATTTCAGGTGTACCCAGGGAAGGGTAGAGAGAGAATAAAATTCAAAATGTAACTGCAAAACATTCAAGCAATACAAAATGAATGAAAGTGCAAACAAATTAAGAACAATGAACCAACAGTGCGAGGAACAATTGATCAATTAGACTGGCAGCAGAACTGTCCAAATACAAGAGTTAACCATATAGGTACTAGGAATAAGAGAAGGAGGGAGCAAAATGTTTCCTGAGAAGTTGCTTAAGAGCAGGGGGAGAGGGGGAGAGGCAGAGGTTGGCAGGAAATTATTCCAGATAGAGGGGAAACAGAAAAAGCAGTCTGACCCATGAAGGTATGGCAGTAAGGGGTAACAATGGTTCGAGAGTCAAAATATTGGAGCAAGTAGGTTGTCCTGTGTGTGTGTGTGTGGGGGGGGTTACAAGAAGCTTAATAACATGAGTGCCAGCTATGCAAAGAGGTTTCAATTTATTCCTGATGTACTTTGAAAAGTAGGCTATTATTTCTATGGGGAGGTCCAAAAATATTTCAGTATTTTGGGGGAGGCTCAAGATCTTTTCCATGGCTTAGGGGAGGCTCACTATGACAAAGTTTGAGAACTGTTGGGCTAAGAAATACAAGTACTGTTGCAACAGATTTAAGAAAAGGTTGGTCCTCAAGAGCGGCAGGAGCTCCCGGTCACAAGATGTCCACCATTGCCACCCCCCAGATGTGAACCGTATCGGATTTGTACCTGGCAGAGAGAGAAGGATGGGGGAGCCTACTCTCCAGATCCATAACCAGCTCAGCTCTAGCTTCCTTCCATCATGATTGGATAACCTCTCTAACATCCGGCTGTGGGAACAGAGGTGGTGGAGAAGGGGAGAGTAGGTGTAGGCAGAGGGAGTTGAGGAGGGGGAGTAAGCACGGGAAGGGTAAGCATATCAGTGGTACTCTTGAGGATAGCCCAGGAAAGGGTTGTAACCTGGTAGTAATGCCCCAAATGATGCCAATCTGGCAACAGTCCCGCCAGGGTATGGTCTGTAGGGAACCCAGAGGGGTAGTGAGGGGCATAGTGGGTTCTGGCAAAAATACCAGATGTCAGAGAAGCTGATGTCAGGGGCATCCACATCGGGCCCGGCATAGTGTATATACAAATGTGGGGTCCGGCGTCAGCCACTGTTGACGGGACAGGCAGAACAGTCAGAATAATATCTGGCGTTGGAGGTGCTGGCATCTGGGCCTGTTGCGTGGTGTCAGACGATGGACCTGCTCTTGCAGAAAGGTCTGGCAGCGGAGGCATATGAGCGGATTCCTGCTGAGACACTTGGAGGAGCCAGCCTCCAGGGGAGGTACGCTATCTCCAGCCGAGGAAGTGGGATCAGAGGTAGCCACAACCACTGGAGAAGGAGAAAGAGGGGCAGAATTCCCCAGGCTCTGCCGGACGTCAGGTAGGCAGATGTCAGTCCCTAATGGGAGAGCAGTGTCAGAACGATCCGCAGTGAAGATAGACTGACCGGACGGTTGCACTGATATAGGTGGGGAGGAGCGCCCCCCCCCCCAAACTTGGTGACTTCAGCCATGCGGGACCCCGAAAAACGGGACACCAACTTGTCGACTGCCATGCAGTCCCCAGAGGAGCGGCTTAGCAGCAGTTGCAGTGCAGTCTGCAGAGGAGCCGTGGACTGAGAAAAGGAAACTGGAAGAAGCGTCTTAGACTTGGTCTCCCCAGACTGTCTGGACCTTGACTGCAAGTGGCAGGGGAGCGGTCTTCCTAGACGCGGGCCGCAAAACCTTGGGCCTACTTTTCGTAGTGTTCCTTCTCCCAATGTTTCCCCTTTTTGTATTTGGAGGGTGAAGACTACGTTGAAGCCAAATTTCTAATTTTCAAGAGAAGCCAAACGGGTCTTCAGATGGGCCTCCGGAGCCTGCTGCCTCAGTTTCTGCATGGCCTGGGTAAACTGCTGGCAGTCTGAGCAGGTGGCCATTGGATGGTCAGGGCCCAAGCAGATCATGCAGTGTCTATGGCTGTATTTGTGCAGGACCAGAGTGCCACAGGATTCACACTTTTTATGTGGAGACAGAGCAACTACAAACTCGAAAAAAAAGGGGAGGTTTTTAAGCAGAAAAACACACAAAAGTACTGGTGATCGCTGAAGTGAGTAACAGAGGGAGCTGCACAAGACATCGGTGGGAAAGAACTGGAGGGTGGGCCTGGGGACTGCCCATTCTATAGGCTCACGCTGACATCACGTGATGTGGGGTGGACGGGTCCCCCATCTGGTATTGCTGGAAAAGTCTGCCGTTGGGTCCCGACGCCAGATGGCGTTAGCCCTACATGTTAGGACATACTGAAGGAACCCTCTCGAAGATAGATAATTCTGTTTTCTTTTTCACTTTTTACAACAAATGAAAATAGCTTTAAAACGAAAGATATGGTACTCTGAGCACAAAAATATCTGCCACGAGTGGCGTTTCATTTATAGATCCCTTTTAGATTGGTTTACACTCAGCAAAAAAATGGCAGCAAATTCAATCTGTTTTTCCACTTTTGATGTACGGCATAAATGGAAAATGCTACCTCCCTACTGGAAATATTGTTCAAAATCTGGCCCATTAAGTATTCAGTTTTACGTGTACACTGCCCCCCCAAAATTCAAAATGCAGGAGGTGGGAGCCATCTGAAAAGCAAATTGCAGTTTGGTTAATTGGGAAAAGGACCTTGGAGTAGTAATTACTAATACTCCGACATTTGACAAACAATAAAAAGATAACAAATAAGCTAGTGGGAAATATTTTAAATATTAGGAGCAGAAAGGAAAATGTACTTATTCCACTGTACAGATCCGTGGCAAGGCCGATTTTAGAGTATGGTACCCCCATTAGTACTCCTCGGTGTGTTGAAACAGCCAGAAATATATAAAGAGTGCAAAGGTGACTAAAAGATTTAGAGTCCACAGTATGGGGAATGGAAATAGACAAGAATTGGTACTATACTCAATGGAATATCGCAAAACAAGGGGAGATCTGTGCTTTGTATACAATGCTTTCCGAAAAAGAATATTGTGGGAATCTGCCGGCTTATGTGAGAAAAAAAAACACAGTCCGGTAGGCCAACTAGAGCTCAAATACCAGCTCCAGGGGGAAATGTACAGGACCACTAAAAGAAGAAGGTGGTACAGTCAGAGGGTGGTAGAGGTATGGAATTCCTTGCCTAGGGCCACTGTTAGGCTACCTGCTCCATCAACTTTCAAAATATTGTTAGATAAACATATGGGGCAAAAGAAATGGGATTTTGTCCATTGAAGAGAGGCAAGTCCTCAAATGGCCTATGAGGCTACAGGACTTTAAACCCTACCTATGAAAGGTAGAACAAAAATAATATCAATGTTATTTCCATTAGGGAGGTAGCATATTCCATTTATGCCATACAGTACCTCCAAAAAAGGGAAAAAAGATTTTCCTGCCATTTTTGCAGATTATAAAACATCTAAAATGCATCTATAAATGAAACCACTCATTTTGTAGATATATTTGTGCTGAACTTTTATGCTCAAAGTATCATGCTATCATTTTTCATTTTAAAGTTATTTCCATTTTAATACAGTTAGTTGAGCAAGAATACATTTACACAGCTGGCTTCTCACTTCACTGACATCAAGGCAGCAATTGTAGGATTCTCAGAGCAATGTTTGCTACGGAACTACATTTCTCCTACTTTAATAAATGCTGTTTCAGTATTAATGTAAACAGCCTCTCCTTTACAAGGCCATGGAGTATTTTATTTATTTTTTAAACAAAAACATGCAAAAATCTTGTTTACTTGACCTTTAAGGTTTTTTTTTTTTTTTTTTTTAACACATTGGGAATGTATTCTAAAGGCAGTGAATTATAGATAAAACATTTTATAACTTGGGTTGCATAATGGTGAGCTGCTGACTGGTCAAACATTATCAGGTGACTATTAAATTTCCTTTTTAATCCAGTTATGTGACCTAGACTACTTCCAGCAAAGCAAGTATTGCGATTATCCCAGTTACAGCATATCTCTAACCGTACAGCTTCCTGGAGTATACCAGTAGAGTTTTATTTATATTATAATGACCAAAATATTTAATGTTCAAAAGACAAGAAAGCAAAGTAATAGCCCCTTTCCTAAAGTGATCAATGAGTGTAGAACATGTTAGAAAGTACAGTTACGCAAGAACTTACCGTAACAGTTAGATCTTCGAGAAAGGCTCTTGCAGTAGGTAATTACATATAGGACTGACGCCAGCAGGACCCCACAGAAAAATTTCTAGCTAGCAGTCCCTGGTGAGGGACTGCCCCCACGTCACATGACCGGCATCAGGAGACGTCTGTATAAAAGGGCGGTCCCGGACACCCACCTTCCAGTTCTTTCCCGCTACAGGCCAAGAGAGGCCGGACGAGAGAGGAGCGGACATTTCCCTCAATGGAAAAGGAGCTTAAAAAGCCTAGGGGGATGGAGGGCGGGAAGGTATTACCTACTGCAAGAGCCTCTCTCAAAGATCTACTGTTACGGTAAGTTCTTACGTAACTGTACTATCTTACTTCGAGAGGGCTCTTGCAGTAGGTAATTACATATAGGACTGAATTCCAAGTAATCTGGAACAAAGAGGCACCGGGTGGAGGAAAACTACTCCAAAAGGTAGTTCTGGTTGTGCAAGTCTCAAGATAAGAGGCCTTGCAAAAACAGCCAGCCCGAAGCCTGCTCTACAGCGAGAGGCAACATCCAAACTGTAGTGTTTTGTGAAGGTATGGACAGAAGTCCAGGTGGTGGCAGTGCAGATGTCTGCCACAGAGGCAGCTTCTCCTCTTGTGGAGTGGCCTCTGACTTGACCCCGGGAGGGTCTTGTATTTGTCATAACAGAAAGTGATGCAATGAGCTAACCACTTAGACAGGCATTGCTTGGAAACAGCATTGCCTTCCCTTTTGTGAGCACGGGAGATGAACAACTGATCAGTCTTTCTGAGATCCTTCATCCTGTTGGTGTAGTATCTCAGACTCCAGTGAACATCCATAGTTAGGAGTAAATACTCCCCTTGATTAGAGTACTGCATAAAAAAGGCAGGTAACTCTATGGACTGATTTAAGGTAGACCTTTAGGATTCATGCGAAGAGCAACTTGTTCCTTGTGAAAAATCAAGTAGGGGATTTTACACATCAGGGCCTGGAGCTCGGAGATTCTTCAAGCTGAAGTAATGGCCACCAGGAAGAGCATCTTCCACGAAAGGAACTTCAAATCCGCAGAAGCTGCAGGTTCGAAGGGAGGAAGAGTAAGTTTCGAGAACAAAGTTCAAGTCCCAAGGGGGAGCAGGAGTACAGATGGGGGGCCTCAGATGGAGGGCCCCTAAGAGGAAGGTCTTGGAGACCTCCAGTTGAGCAAAAGCCTCGTCTGCGAAGGGAACATGATAGGCCAAAATGGCCACCATGTGTACCTTCAAAAAGGAATGGCTGAGACCCAGGTCAAACAAATGACGTAGATACTCCAGCAGAAGCCCCACTGAATAGGAGAAAGGTTCCACGAACTTGGAAGCGGCCCAAATAGTGAATCTTTTCCACTTCATGGCATAAGTGGATCTGGTGGAGGGTTTTCTGGCCTCCACTAAAATCTCCGCCACTTTGGGAGATGCTCCAAAACGGGATTGGGCTAGGTCTGCAGGAGCCATGCATGCAGTTAAAGGGATTTGAGGCCTGGATGGACCAGGGTCCCTTGATCCTGGGTCAACAAACCGAGATAGAGGAAGAGGAAGGGGAGGATCCTCTGAATATTGTTGTGGAAGAGAGAACCAGATTTGCCTGGGCCAGAAACGAGCAATCAATCATTCTCGCTCCTTCTGAAGCTAGTTTCTGCAAGACTCGTGGGATAAGTGGAATTGGGGGAAAGGCATAGACGAATCTGTCCTTCCAGTCTAGAGAGAGCGTCGCTCCAAAAAGCACCTTGCTCTGGAACGAGCGAGCAGAAGATGGGAAGTTTTGCGTTTAGGGAGGAATGCGAACAGGTCGACCTGTGGTGTTCCCCAAAGTTGGGAGATACTGTCTAGAACCCCTTGGTCCGGTTCCCACTCGTGAGTCAGAGCAAAAGAGCAACTTTGCTCGTCTGCCAAGGTGTTGTAGACTCCCAGAACGTGAATCGCCGTGAGGTGAAGGTCGTGTTATATTGCCCAATCCCAAACCCTCATGGCCTCCCTGCATAGATGGTAGGACCGAGTACCTCCCTGCTTGTTGATATACCACACCACGCACATGTTGTCCATATGGTCGGCTAGGTGGCCGGGAAGGATGCATTGGTGAAGGGCTTGGAGAGCATACAACACTGCCCGAAGCTCGAGCACACTGATGTGGAGAGCTTGTTCTAGCTTGGACCAGGAGCCCCGGGTCTGATGAGGGCCTAGATGGGCTCCCCAACCTTCGCCTGAGGAGTCTGTGGTTAGAGTCTGGGGGAAGGGGAGAAAGAAAGGAACTCCCCAAAAAAGTTCTCTCGAACCATCCACCATTGCAAGTCTCGCATCATCGGCGAGGAGATCAGAACTGAGTGATCTGGGTCGTCCACTAGCTGATCCCACTGAGAGCAGAGAATCCACTGAGAGATCCTTATGTGGAGTAGAGCGCGAGGCACCGTTGGGATAGCAGCCGGCATGAGCCCGAGAAGCCGAAGGACTGACCTCGCAGAGACCATCCTGCGGTCGGACACCACATTTATTTGGGTCTGAAGGGTGGCGGCCCTGTCCGGAGGCAGGAAGGCCTTGCTCATGGTCATACCGAGGATCGCCCCAATAAACTGTAGCCTCTGGGATGGGTCCAGATGAGACTTGCAATGGTTGATGGTAATACCCAGGCAGGCAACAACCTGCTGGATAAGGGAGAGGAAATGCAGGAGTTCCTCCCTGGACGAGGCCGCCAGGAGCTAGTCGTCCAGGTACAGGAAAACCTGAACTCCCTTGGTACGCAGGTGGGCCGCCACCACTGCCAGGCATTTGCTAAATACTCAGGGGGCTGAGGATAGACCAAACGGGAGCGCCTTGAACGGGTAGTGGTCCCCCTGGAATGCAAAACAAAGGTATTTGCGATGAGATGGGTGAATGGGAATGTGCAGATAAGCATCCTGCATATCCAGAGCACAAAGCCATTGACCCGGCTGGAGGAGGGGCAGAAGGCTCTGCAAAGAGAGCATCCTGAACCTTTTGTACTCTACGTAAAAGATTCAGGGAACTGAGATCCAAATTGGTCTAAGATCTCCTGTCTTCTTTGGGACCAAGAAGAAATGGGAATAGTAACCAGTCCCTCATAGATGAAGGGGGCAGGCTCCTTCGCTTGCTTCAGCAGAAGAGCCAAGATTTCCTCCTGGACCAAGAGAAGATGTTCCGTGAATAGGAGGACTTGGGGGGGTGTTTCTGAAGAAACTCTATGGAGTGTCCTTCTGCTATGAGCTGGAGCACCCAAGAATCTGGTTATCCTCTCCCATCCCAGAAGGTGGAGGGAAAACCTCCCTCCTACCGGTTCCTCTGGGGAGTCCAGAGGCAGTGGGAGAGGAAAGGAGTCTGGTGATATGCTTCAGCTGCAGCGCTGCCCCACCCGCTGCTTTTTTGGTTGGGGGGGGTGGCAGCTGCAGGGGCCTGGCGTTTTGTGGCCCGCCTTCCCTGGGGTTTCATCTTTGGCCAATTCAGTCTGCGAAAAGGACGGCGCTGATGGGGATGGTAAATGGAATTGACCGACTTCAGAGCCATTCCCTTCTCTTGCAAATAGGTGATGTCCTTGACATCACCCCCAAAAAGCACAGATCCCCGGAAGGGTGCTTCCTGGATAGCAGATTGCACCTCCGGGGCCAAGCATGACGCCGTAGGCCTACAGCGAAAGCCGAGCTCCACCAGCAGTGTCCACCGCATCGTATGCTCCATGTGTTGAATGGCCTAACAAGCAGAGCAGACGAGATCAGCCAACTCCTGCTTGACTTGGGAGTCAGGCAAGGAGTCCAGTTTGGCTTCTGCCCGAGTCAGGATGGCCTTCTGGTAGTCCCCCATATGGCCGACATAGTTCAGGGCCCTGATCCCCAATGTGGAGGAAGCGTAAAATCTTTCTCCCATACTGGTCCAGAAGGTGTGATTCCTTATCAGGAGGTGACAAGCTAAGATGTTTAGGGTTCGCCAACTGGCTGTGAGTGGCGCTAATCACGACCGAGTCGGCACGAGGGTGAGAATCCAGGAAATCAACACCCTCTGGAGCCTGATATAGCCGGTTCGACTTCCGAGGAAGTGGGGCCAAGGCAGACGACTGTTTCCATATTGTGGTAACAAGGTCAGCGTGAGGCTCTATCCAGGGTGGCACCAAGGTAGGAGCGGTCATGGGCAGATCCAGATGTTTAGAGAGTTTCAGACGCCGAGGATCACGTTCCAGGGAGTGCCACTGATGAACCTCCTGGATTTTCCTAAGCAACTCTGTAAAAAGAAGGATCCTCCGGTGGAGACTTCAGAGGAGTCATTGGCCTGGGTTTCGACGGAGAGCGAGGCTTGTCGTCTCTCTCAGAGCAACCGTCTGAAGAGTCCGAGGAGTCAGAGGGTGAAGAGGAGGAAGAAGAGGAGAAGGACTCCCTTTCCCGATCCGGGGGAGGAACGGGCCCCTTGGTAAGCGTGTCCTGCCCTTCTCTGGGCCCAGACGGAAGAGCCCTGGAGTCCGGAGGTGGTATGGGACTGTACCGCCTTGGACGTATGGGAACCTGGGACAGCACAGTTGCCAGAAGGCGGCTCTCGACCTCTTTGGTGAGCCGAGCCTTGGCCTCAGCCCACCAGGAGGCCAGTCTCTCCTGCAGGTCCACCGGCGGCCGCGAGGACGGTGGAGGAGGAGGTGGGGGATAAGGATACGGGTTATAGCTGTATGGCGCGTATCCAAAACCCGGCTGCGGGTAGCCCGGCGTCAGGTACTGTGGCGCCAGAAACTGCGTTGAATAAGACGGAGGATACCCAGAAGCCGGGGCGCCTGCCAGAGCAGACGGCCCAGCTGGAGGCCTCACAGGCGGGTCCATAGTGGAGAGCCCGGAGGGCCCAATGGGAGCGGAATGTCTCCCAGAGTCGGTAGGGCCGACGGTAGAGGCCCTGGCACGGGAGGTACTGACGTCGGAGGGGCCGGCGTCTGAGAAGCAGACTTCAGGTCCGGTGCTCCAGATGGAGGAAGGACTGATGGAGGTAAAAGATCCCCAGTTTGCCCGGGAGCGGAGGAAAAGTCCCGAGGGTCGGGTTGGGAGACTGGTTCCCCAGGCGGCAGCGAGGCTGCAGGGAACAGGAATGCGACGGACGTGGGGGGCGATGGTCAGTTCCTTAAGCTGGCGAGACCGAGGCAGACATGAGGCTTAGTGGCGAGGCTCTCGGCGGGTGCAGGAAGAGCAGACGTCCGACTTACGAGAGCCATCACTGGAGGCAGGCCGAGTAGAGTGATCGGCCTGGTCCAGTGGAGAGGAGGCTACATGTCGCCCCAGTGGGTTGGACGTCTTACCAGCCCTCTCCGGGCGGACGTCAGAGGAGCAGACGCCCGGCCTACTGGAGTCACCCACAGTGGTAGGCCGCAAGCCTACGGCAAACCGAGGCGGAGGCCTCCAGCTGCCTGGAGGCACCCGCAAGGCCAAGCATGTCGAGCCAAGCCAGGCGTGGCCCCCACCTCGGAAACCTCAGAGGCGGCCGTCGAGGAGCAATCCCCGGAGGGAATGTTACCTGCGTCCCAGCGACTCCCGAGGGAGACGCGGTGGAGGAGCCCTTGTCCCAGTGCCTCTCCTTCCGATGGCCTTCAGGGGAAATGGACGCCTGCCTCAATTTTTTGAGCTCCTTCTCCATAGAACTCATTTTCCTTTTTAGAATATGGACTTCCAGGGATTGCTACCACCTTTTCCAGGTAGCCGCGATAAAACGGAGGCAGTGCTGGCACTTCGACCGGGTGATCTGGGCCTAGGCAGAACAGGCACAGGGAGTGGCCGTCCTTGTGTGGTAGTTAGGCGCCGCACGAATCGCACTTATTCTTGTGCTCGGAGGGTGTAGAGGACGACATACAGACACTAGTACGGACGTTAGTCAAAAAAGATTTTTTTAGTAAAAAACAGATGAACGTAGGGCTGATGAAGCACAAACTTTTTCGCGAGGCGCTGCACGAGCCAACAGTGGGAAAGAACTGGAAGGCGGGTGTCCGGGACCGCCCCTTTATACAGACTTCTCCTGATGCCGGTCACCCGACGTGGGGGCTGTCTCTCACCAGGGACCGCTAGCTAGAAATTTTTCCATGGGGTCCTGCCGGCGTCAGTCCTACATGCAATTACCTACTGCAAGAGCCCTCTCGAAGTAAGATCATCTTTTTTACTTGCTTTTTACCATGTATGAGAATAAAATTACTTCCATAAGTTGAAATCAGTGCATCGTGGGTATGTGAGCTACTATTTAGAAGTTTATCAGGGAATGACAGAGCTATTGTATAACCCATATTATTTACAGACCAATGATGCAGTGCTTGCAAGGCACAGAAGTAAAGTATTCTCATGCATAGTTAAAAAGTAAAACATGTTCAGACATGTTTTACTGATTACGTAAGGAAAGCAGCTGTGTTACTTTGCTCTCCTGTGTTTTGAACACTAAAATGAAGTACTGAAGTATTGATGTCACTACAATATAAACAAACTCCTCATACTCCAGGAAGCAAGTCAATACATCAGAGAAAGTGTTACATAGGTATTCTGCTATTGATAATAATTAGAACACATTTTTTATATAACTGTGCAATCCACAGCAAGCTTGCCGTGCATAGTTGTAATTTCCACATTTGTGTTTCACTTAGTTTATATGAGAGTATTAGCACTACTGTGTCTACAATGCTTTCCTACTTTACAGAAGCATCCGTTAACTATGAAATGTTTATCCTCCGTCTACATGTGGAATTTTCTTCAAATGGAAGTATACACAACAAAAATAGTCTTTTCCAGCCTTAAAAAAAAAAAAAACACCCTTTCTGAGCATTTTGTGTCCTTTGTGCAAACCCATGTTATAAGCACAATAACACACTCCAGGGTGTGGGGTTATAGGCATTTTATCCACACCTGAGGTGCTGCAGGGAGACACTGCCTGCGGCCTTGTGTTTCTCAACGCACCCAAGGAGTGGATTAAATGCCTATAATCCCACACCCCATCGTGGGTTACTGCTAACCTGGTTAATAGTAGCCAGAGGAACAAGTCTTAAAATGAATGCAGACACATATTACAGAAAGTAAAATGAATAGAGATTACATTTTTCTGTAATAAACATGCCAAGGCAGACTTTCAAGAGATGACATCTAGTGTAAGCAAGCTTCCAGCCCTTGCAAATAAAGGAGTTATTTTAGCATTGACTACTTTAAAATTAGTCAAAGCCCCAGGACCAGACTCTGTACCAGCAGAAGTTTACTTATATAATAAAACCCAATCGAGTAACACTGACAGTATTATACAATAAATGTATTTCTGCAAATCAGTTCCCACAATCATGGCATGGAGCAAATATAATACAGATAAATAAAAAAAGATCTGCCCAACCCTTGTATGATACCGTTAGATTGGTCTTGATATTAAAGATTTTTACAAAAGTCATTTTAGAAAGATTGAACAGACAAGTACAACTTAAATACAGGTTACTCACTTGTAACAGGAGTTCTAGGAATGGTGTATGTTGTTCATCCACACTTCATTGCAGGTGCGCCTTGCCACTTTAAATCTTGCCGGAAGGTCTTCAAGCTGGCTCCTCCCACCCACCCAGGTGGTAAAACTCTCGGCTCTGCCCCATGACGCCATATCTAGCCCACTGGAAGCCAGGTTGTGCATCGAAGCCAGGGAGGTTGGGTGGGTTGTGTGGATGAACATATACCATTCCTAGAACTCCTGTTACAGGTGAGTAACTTGTATTTCTAGGGACATGGATATGTTGTTCAATCCACACTTCATGGCAGACTCCTAGCCGTTCTTCAGAGGAGGGAGGCAAGGCGCACACCCCCTACTTGGGAAACAAGGACTGGAGAACAGAGGTCCCAAAATCAGCATCCTGGCGAGACTCAAGGTCGATGTGGTAATGGGTAATGAAGGTGTGTGCGGACTTCCAGGTAGCAGTCCTGCAGATTTCCTGGATAGGGATGTCCCTTGAAGCAGCTACCAATGCAGCATTATGGCGGGCAGAATGAGCTCTTATCCCTTTGGGAGGCTCCATGCCCGCCAACCTGTAGCAGAGATCTATGCAAGAGGTGACCCACCTGCCTATCATCTGCTTGGCTGCAGGTCTGCCAGTTGCGGCTTCAGCGTAGGTGACAAACACCTGGCGAACCTCTCCCCGAACTTCAGCCATCCACTCCTTATAATAGAAGCGCGGTCTTCTAGAGTCCAGAGTATGGAGCCTATATTCGGCCTCCGAGGTGTGACTGGGGTAGAACACTGGCAGAGTCAACACCTGGTTAAGGTGAAACTGACACCACCTTCGGAAGGAATTTCGGGTGCGGGCGCAGGACAACCTTGTCCCCGTGGAAGACCAGATAAGGAAACTATGGAAAGCGCCTGGAGCTCTCCCATCCTTCTGGCTCACATGATAGCCACCAAGAGAAGGTGGTCTTCCACGAAAGGTGAGAGATGTCACCTGTGCATTGGCTCGAATGGCTTGCCCATGAGCTTAGCCAGTACCAGCAGTAGATCCCACAGAGGTGGAGGTTCTCGCACCGGAAAGGATATGTGATCAAGGCCTTTGAAAAAGCACTCGACCACCTTCTCCTGCGCCGACTGCTTCCTGGCCTGCACCTGGTAAGCAGAGATGGCTGCCAGGTGCATCTTAAGGGTCGTCGACCGAAGCCCTAGCTGACAAAGGGATCACAGGTAGTCCAGAATGCTTGCCAAGGAACAGGAGGAAGGGTCCAACCCCTTGCCCTGACACCAAATGGAGAATCTCTTCCATTTGAAGGCATAGCATTTCCTGGTAGACTCCTTAAGGGATGCCTTAACATTGAGGACCTCGTCGGAAATACCCAAGACCTGGAATTCTAGCCGTTCAGGAACCAGGCCATCAGGTGCAGAGACTGAAGGTCCGGGTGGAGTACCTTCTCCTGGTTGGCCGAGATCAGGTCCGGGCGGGCTGGGAGCCGCCTCGGGAGCCTGGAGCTGAGGCTGAGGAGATCTGGATACCAGAACTGGCGGGGCCAATCTGGGGCTACCAGACTCACCTGCACCTTGTCCCTTCTCACCTTGAGAAGCACCTTGTGGATCAACGGAAATGGAGGGAAAGGTGTAGAAGAGGTCTGGGGTCCACGGCCTGGAGAAGGCATCCCCTGGCAGCGAGCCTGCTGAGGGGGGTGGGCATGAAACAGCCTCAGCTTCGCATTCTCCTTGGAGGCAAACAGGTCCACCTGAGGTGTGCCCCAGTGGGAGAACAGATCCTGTACTACCTCAGGCAGGAGAGACCGCTCGTGAGACAGCCCCGATCCAGCTTAGGGCATCGGCCAGAGTGTTGGAGGCCCCTGCCACATGGATGGCTAGGAGATCCGCCTCTAGGCTGCGCACGAGGGACCAAGTGCAGAGAACTTCCTTGCACAGCAGCATGGAGCGTGTCCCGCCCTGGCGGTTTAGGTAGTACATGGTTGTGGTATTGTCCGTCTGGACCTGGACCATCTGACCCCGTACAAACTAAGCAAAAGAGGTGAGGGCTAGATGGACCGCTCGAAGCTCCAGCAGGTTGATGTGGCATCAGGACTCCCGAGGGGACCAGAGGCCATGCGTTCTGTGCTCCCCCATATGGGCACCCCAACCCAGAGAGGCGGTCGATAGAGAGACCGTTGGCTCGGGGCGGACAAACAGGATGCCCTCCTGCTGATGAGCTGGAATGATCCACCACTGGAGCGCATTCCACATCTCCTGGGTCACTGCCACTGGCTGGTCCAAAGGACTGGAGCGCTGTGACCATTGCCTGGCCAGTCCCCATTGTAAGGGACATGTGCCAACGGGCCCAAAAGGCCACGCTGGTGCAGGAAGTCCCGGGCAGGGCACAACTGCCCAACCTGAAATGATTGGGCAAAGGAAGAACGAACCTCGGCCCTGTCCGCCGGGAGCAGTGCTCTGGCTCGAAGAGAGTCGAGCTCTGCCCCGATGAATTCAATCACCTGCTTTGGCATGAGTTCCGACTTGGCCTCGTTGATGAGAAGGCCAATCTGAGAGCAAACCTAGAGGGCCAGATCCCTGGACCGCTCCACCTCTGCTCTGGAGGAGGCCGCAATCAGCCAGTCGTCCAGGTAGGGGTACACCCGGACCCTTCGGTGCCGCAGAAATGCTGTCACCACTGCCATGCATTTGGCGAAGACCCTGGGAGCTGGAGAGAGGCCAAAGGGCATGACCCAGAACTCGTAGAGGGACCCCTCTGCTCTGAAGCGGAGGAATCGCTGGTGGGACAGACAGATTGGGATGTGAAAGAACACATCCTGGAGGTCCAGAGAACAGAACCACATGCCTCGTTCCAAGGATGGAATGATCTGAGCCAGAGTGACCATCCTGAAGGTTCGAGACCTTATGAACCTATTCAGGTCATGCAGGTCTAGAATGGGCCATCAGCCCCCTGTCTGTTTCAGGACCAGGAAATACCTGGACACAAACTCTGGGTCTGGTGGAGGATCTGCCACCTCCCTGATCACCTCCTTCTGGAGGAGCAGGGCAATGTCGGCTCGATGGGCTGACAAAGAGGCTGCGGACCCCGTAGCCCCCCGGGGGGGGGGGGAGAAGAGACTGCTGGGAAGGGTGGGGCCTGCTCGAACTCTAGAGGCAGACCCTTTCCTACCATTTCCAACACCCAGCTGTCCATGGTGATAGCGGACCAGGCAGAAAGAAAGTGGTGGAGCAGTCCCCCCCCCCCCCAGAGGAAACCCAGGGGGAAGCAACACCCCTCAACCCATCATTGAGCAGGCTTGGAGGAGGGACTGGCAGAGGGGCCTCCCAGGCCTTTTCCTCCTGACTTCCTGCTGGAGGAAGCTGCAGGCTTGGCTTTGGGGTGCCAAGTGTGAGCCTGCTGGCCCCGATGCTGGTGCTGCTGGGCCGTACATGCTGCAGGGGCAGAAGGGCGAAAGGGCTTATGCTGCTGCTGGCAGCCTTTGTCCTTCTGGGCAGACGTGACCAAGTCCAAGGTGGCATTGGACTTCGATCCTCTGGAGATTGCCTTCCACCCCGGGCCTGAACAAGTTGGTACCCAGGAAGGGAACTTCTGCCAGCTTGCGCTGGGTATCCACCGTGAAGGTGGAGATCCTCAGCCAAGCTCTGCGGAGTATGGCCACTGCGGCCACTACTGACCGGGTACAAGAGTCTCCAATATCCAGAGCACTTTGGAGCCGCTTCTTCGCCACCACCTTTCCCTGATCCCGCACCTGTTTGACTGCAATCTGGAGGTCAGCTGGGAGATTAGGGATCACCTAATCCAGGGAGACAATAAGGGCGTGGGAGAAGTGCGCCATCAGTACAGCCGAACCAGCCTGACGGAGGCCTAGGGAGGACGCAGCGTACACCTTACGCCCAGCATAGTCCAGCTTTTTGGACTCTGTCCGGAAGCTTGTCCATGTCCCTGGTGTTCCCGGAATACCAGGAACACAATAATCAGTAACCAGCCCCTCCGCAGAGGGTGCTCCGAAAAACCAGACAGTGAACCGGTTGAGACTGCGTACTTCTTGGCCATCCTGGCTAAAGGAGCAGGACAAGAAGCCGGCCGCTGCCATAACTCCAAGGCTGAGCCAACAATGGCTTCAGCCACCGGAAAGGCCTCAGTGGGAGAATCCCCTCGGTCCAGTATCTCCATGAGGGGATACTCTGCCCGCTTGGACACGGGTTCAAGCTGCATCCCACTAGACTGAGATGAGCCGAAGCAGACCCATGAACGGGGATGGGCTCTCATCCACCAACTGTCCCCCAGTGGACTCCTGGTCAAGGGGCCTGGAGAACAGGGAACAGTCAGACTCAGGAGTCTGCGAACAGCTGCCTAGGGCCTGAACTCCCCTTCACCTGCCGAGGACGGTCGGGAGTGAGGGTGACCGACAACCTATGGGGCAAGCCCTGACCCAACTGAGAATCCTTGGTCAGGGCCCCAGTCTTCGGTTGTGGAGGCGGAGGTTCCGCCACAATAGGTGGCACAGCTGGTTTCAGCCGAACCACCGGCGCCAGTTTGGGCTCCGACGACCACGAGGGGTTGTTTCGGCCTTTCAGGTGACAGCCACTTAATGGCTGGGGAAGGGGACAGGGTCAGGGTCGGCTTGTTCCCGGTCAGAAGGAGCTGCTGCCACATTAAGTCCTCGTAGCGTTGACGCAACTTGCGCCAAAGCCTTTCCTCCAAGGAAGAGGCACTAGGACAGTGACGCCGCTTTCAGAATGCCAAGATAGAGACCGCCCGTGTCGGCGGGACCGGCTGGACCGAGAGGAGGTCCGAGAGAGATAGGCGCTTCCGAGGCTGGATCTGGGAGGGAGCAGGGGGAAACCCGTTCCTCCCCTCAGCTCGGGAACCTTAACCAGGGACTCCGGAACAGGAGGCGCAGGCAAGTCCTCGGTTTCCATTGGGGGAAAACCAGTGAGGAAGGGTTGTCGGCTTCTCCAGTCGACAACCCGTCTGACGGGTCAAGAAAAATCTCAACCGCTTCGACTGCTGTCTCGGCCAGCTGACATGAGGGGGACACCGTGAAGCCAGCGGCCTTAGCCCCAACCTCGACCGAAGCACAGTGTCGACTGTCCGGCAAAGGGGACCTCTCCCGCTCCCACGAATGCAGACAGTGGGACTTGCCCTTCGAGTCCTTCTTGGACCGAAAGGAGTGTCCCGATGGACCCTCACCTTTCGTGGAGAGGGAATGACAAAGTTCCTTAAAAAAAAAAAAAGCTTAGGAGGAGCCCAAGGAGATCAGGATAAATGCCGTGACCAAGGAGGACTAAGATGCAGCCTGGGCCACCTCCTCCGAGGGCAATCTGCTCAAGTTGCTCAGCCAAGCCCACCACCGCGGACACCACCCAACGGTCCTCCTTTGACTTTACCAGCGGAATATTTCTCTCGGGGTGCCCAAGTTGGAGTCTGGCAGCAGGGTCTTTGAGAACATTGGCCGAGAAGGACTTGCACAAATCACAGGCCTACAGATCGTGGTCAAGCCCGAGGCAACAGACGCACGTAGTGCGGACTGGTCAGAGACATCTTCTGCCCGCATGGGCACCACCGAAAACCAGAAGTCGATTTATCCATTGCAGCCGCGAAGGAAGAACTTTAAGATTAGTTTGGGGTTAACCCAAGCGTTTGGATCCAGTCTAAAACGCAGAGTGCTAAGGAGGAAACCTGAGCTTCCAAGCGGTAAGGAAGATCTGGAGTTATGGGGAGGAGCAGAGATTTTTTACCACCCGGGTGGGTGGGAGGAGCCAGCTTGAAGACCTTCCGGCAAGATTTAAACCAACAAGGAACCTGCCATGAAGTGTGACTTGAACATATCCATGTCCCTAGAGTAGGGGATTATTCCCCCTGCAAGATGGATTTAGGGCTGACTATTCGACCAGACAATATTTGTCTATTACTGTTCATCATTTAATAGAAAAGTATGGAAGATTGAGGAAGCAAAAATTTTACACAGTATTCATGGATTACTCAATGGCATTTGATTTCATTTCAAGAGAAACGTGGGAACTGTCAAATGAATTGACAAATCTTTAATTTACACAATTTATCATTTGTACCACGACACTTGGGCTAGGATTAGTATGGGAACAGGAGGGTAACTGTCTTCCACGTTCAAGATAAACAGAGGGGTGCGTGCTAGCCCCAATCTTATTTGCTTTGTACATAGATGGTCTACGTTGGGAAATGACTACTGTAACCCCCGATTCACCCAATATAAAAATGGTCAAATCTGTTCTGCATTAGCTTATGCAGATGACCTTGTCCTCTTCACTCAAAAAGTGGTTTACAGAAGAAACTGGACACCTTACTTAAAATCTCAAATGATCTAATATTATCAATCTTTCTAAAACAAAAATAATTTTTGTCCAGACAAAACAAAAACAAAGGGAACTGGACAGTGGGTACAGATAAAGTGGAAGTGGTAAAAACCTACACACACACACACCTGGGAGTAACCTTTGATTCAAACACTCGAATTCAAATTCCAGTAAGACTGCTGGAAAACAAACTATGGCACTGGGCTAGATTTAACCATAGATTTGGAAGTAATATCAAACTACTAGTGAAAGTAATAGTTCTGCCGGCCTGCTGGTGCAGCGGTAGGGCTACCGCCCTTGGCGCCAGCGACCCAGGTTCAGGAACAGACTGGGGCTAGAGGGATGGTCAGGGGGATAATGATTGAGTGCAAACAGGCAGCTCTCCTCCAGGAGAGGTGGGTTGCACGTCCTGCCACTCTACCGCCACCTGGGTGACCACGGGTCAAGGTGCAGCAAGACAGCATGCAAGCAGGGTGGGAGGACATCAGCCAGGAGCTGGAGTGTTGTCACGCTACAACGTGCTCTGCCCCTTGGCTTCTCTAGTACACAGACGTCCTGAGGGATGGCACCGAAAAGAGGGAAAAAAACAGCAACGGATACCTGGAGATGGGATCCAGCTGCCAGACAGAAATCCACAACCAGGCTCCAGATGTGACCTATGCAGCATACCAGACGCACACTCATGAACTGGAGGAACTATTTGGGAGAGAAGAGAGCCCTCTCCTCCCACCCGGGGGGAGAACCGAGGCCAGATGGGAGTAGTGCTGCCAGGACTGAGTTACCTGGGGAGGACCCAAGGTAGCACACACAGCTTAGGGATCCCCAAGGAGAGTGTGGTAAGGGGGCATAAACAGAGAAAATATAAAACTATACAAAGAATACAGTTGAAGCCCCTTAAAGGGTACGCCTCCATGGACGGCTAATTGTCCCTTTTAAGCAACTGTTTCCATTATCAGAAGTAAAAAAAAAAAAAAAAAAAAAAAACACACAGCAAGTCAATGCAGCCCTATACAGTACAACGCTGACTGGGGTTAACTTCCTGATTGGATGCTGCAGATCCCCATTGAAAAAGAAAGCACAAAAGGCACCTTTTTCCAAAACACAGCCCTGCCACTGCCTTGCTGTACTGCTCTCGGGACAGTTTTTTTTCTGCTGATTTTACTGCTCATGTGGAAATTTGTTTTTCTCCCCTCTTGGACTTTTCTGCCGTTTAGTCTGCTGTATTAGCTAGGCCTGACTTCTATATAGCTTATGGCTTGCACTACTTAATATTTTTACTGCTTAAACATTTTATCTTTAAACTATTGCACTGCATATGTAGGAATTACCTAGCAGAGTTGTAGCGAACTATAATAGACTGCCTGACGTCACTATAGCTTACTGCTTGCACTACTGAATTTTTCTGCTAATTGCCCAATATTGTAGAATAGCTAGAACTGACTACTGCCTGCTGGTTTTTCTGCCACACACTTCCCCACCACAGTTCCTCTCATTCATCCCCAGGCTGACTTCTTTGCTTCACTCTTTCCTCTTGCCTTTTTCCCTTTTGTATTTCTCTATTCCCCACAATGTTTCTCTGCCATCTACTGGACCCCTGATTCCCTCTCCTGTCTCCCCCCTCTAAACAAACACATTCTGCAAATATTGCCTGGCATTTTGGGCCATCTTCTCTACCCATTCCAGACTACCCTAAGTCCTCTCCACCACACACCTCCTTTCCAGCTCTCCGAGGTCTCATTCAAGGGCCTCATTGCCCCCCCAAAAAAAAAAACAAACTCCTGAATCAGCCTTTTGTTTTGCTAAATTCCCCACCTGGCACCTTTGACCAGACCTCTGCAGAAACCTTCTCTCTCCCCCTATTTGCACCTACTTCTGCCCTAAGCACCAAATTACCCAGGACCCTCCCACCAATTTACTTGACCTTTGACTTTTTAACGTCCCGCCTTTTTTTCTGCTCTATTTTAGCCACAAGCCCAAACCAGGCTCTCCAGTTCAGCAGAGTGGCCCTGGCACTGCTACCTGCTGGCAGCCGGTCCTCTGCATCCAGCCCGCCACCCCCGACCAAGGAAAGCAGGTACGTTTGGTCATCTCCTAGCTCTGAGCTGTCAGGCTTCAATCCCCAAAATTGGACTGGCTCCTGGGGACAGTGGCTGCTTCCAGATTGGATGCTGCAGATCCCCATAGAGAAAGAAAGCAAACAAGGCACCTTTTTCAAAAAAAAAAAAAAAAAAAAACTGCCACTGCCTTGCTGTACTGCACTCAGGACAGTTTTTTCACCCACCCTCTCCTCCCCATTAAGTACACTTCCCCAGTTATCCCCGCCCTAAGGCCTCACACTAGTCAATTACAGAAACTCCTTAAAGGCGCTCTCCTTTCTGTAACTTAAGGGGTAATTCTCTCATGCTCAAATAACTTATTGTCCTCAATGCATCCAGGATCAAATGCATTGATGCAGACTATGGTCCTCCTACTTCCTACACCAGCCCCACCTCACTTGGGACCGTAACCCTCTATGCATAGTACGCCCCATCTTATCTACAACACCTCTACCAGCCCACCCCCGAGACACTACCACCTCCCCCCACACACACACACACACACCACCCTGCTGCCTCTTACTTCCCTCATTCCTTGGTCTCTTCTCCTCAATGCCTTTTTAACCCTTCCTACTCTACCCACCCCTTACACCCCAGCACCCGGCACCGTGTCCAGTCGCAAGGGGAGATGCCACAATCACCACCACGCTTTGGTGCGCCAAATCACCCTCCTGTTACTTCTATTAGGTAACATTCATCTGAACCCTGGCCCCTTGCCCAACCTTATGAACAAGCCTGCCCAGGCTCAAGGACTCCACATAGCTTCTATGAATATTTGCAGCCTCCTTAAGAAGGCCGCTGCATTCCAATGCTGGTTACTCAGCACCAAGCTGACATTGTTGCACTCGTTAACCTGGTTGTCAAATCCACCCCCAACTCTATCTCCTCCTGGTTACATCCTTTTCAGGGAAGATCGGGTGGGTAAGCATGGGGGTGGTTGTGCTGTCTACGTGCGTGACTCCCTCCATGGACATGCACTTCCATCAACCAAGCTTGATAACAGGGTGCAAGCCCTCACGCTAAAAATCTCCCCCAAACCTGGTAAGGGCCCACTCTCACTGTTGGCTTTATTCCCCCCAGAAAGCAAGACCTCAGCATTCAGGGGCTTGCCGACTACCTCTCTGACCTACCGCCCAAAATGGCCCAGATAATTGTTGGTGACCTGAATATCAACTGGCTCTCTGCCACGGCCTCCCAAACCAGAGATGCATCTTTGCCGCCCTTGACATATCTCAGCTAGTCACCACCGCAATTCGATTCAACCCCTCTACTGGCTCCAGCACCCTCCTGGATATCACCATTACCAACCGCCCCAGAGGGTGCTAGATAGTGTACTTCCCAACTCACTTAGTGACCACTCCCCAGTTCTATACTCTTGGTCTACTGCCAACAGCACACCTGCACCACAAACCACCCAGCAACGTCGCCTACTCCCAGGCGGCCTGCGTAGCCATAAACTGTACTTATCACAACTGGATTGGTCCCCAATCAGGCTTGCACCGTCCATAGACGAGGCATTAGATTTTTTTCACTCACACCTTTAACACTACCTGTGACCTCTATGCTCCCTTTGCTAGAATTCGCACCAAAAAGCAAAGCACGCCCTGGGTTATCCCCTCCCTCCTTCACAAACTTAAAATGAGAGACAACCTATGGCACATTGCCATGGAATCTGGCAAGCCAGCTGAGAGGCAAGCATACAACGCTGAGCACAATAAGTACTTGGGCCATTCGACAGGCCAAAGCCCAATACTACCAATCCGCTTTTGTCTCCTCCTGGGGGTCGGCTAGAAACATTTGGGATAATGTAAAGGAGCTGAATGGGAAATCCCGCTCCCAAACACCCTCTCAACTCTCCTTTAATGGAGCTGTCTGCTCTGACGCCTTGGCATTGCAGACTGCCTAAACCACACTTTCTCAGACCAGAGTTAAGTCCTGCCCAGTAACTTTTGACCCCATCCCAGCAGCACCCCTGCCCACTCTCTAGAGACCTCCTTTCTACCTACGTACCATCTCCCTGTTGGAGGCTAGACCCCTTCTGCAGAAAAACAGCGGTAAGAACCCCGGCACTGACCTACTGGATACTAGGTTACTGCATCAGACATTGGATGCTATCCTGGTCCCACTTACCAAGCTGCTCAACCGCTCTGTACCTGGGTCAGTTCCCCAGCACATGGAAACCGCCACCACTACTTCCATTCTAAAGAGCGGCGATCGAGCGACCCCAGGTAACTATCGACTTATCTCCATCCTCCTCCTCCTCCCACTCTCTAAGGCCAACATATTGGAGATGAGGGCGGTCCTTTATGCCCTGCAAACCTTCCAGTCGGACATTCCACAGAGTACTCTCCTGTTACACACAGACAATACGGCGGTGATGTATTACCTCAACAAACAAGGAGGCACACACTCTTACCCCCTCTGCAGGGAGGCCATGAGAGTGTGCGAATGGGTAATAAGACACGGCGCAAACCTCATTGCTGTTCACATTCCCGGAGTGGACAGTACAGTCGCAGACAGCCCGAGTCATTCCCAGGCCAGAGTCCATGAGTGGGAACTTCTACAGGAGGTGGCAGAGGATCTGTTTCACAGATGGGGCACTCCAGAATTGGATTTATTCCCATCCCCATCCAACACAAAACTGCCCAATTTTTTGCTCGCTAGATCCAGCGCCTGGTGTTTTCTGGCGAGACGCGTTGTCCCTCTCCTGGGCGGGCCGATTCCTCTATGCCTTCCCTCCCTTCCTGTTGATCCAGAGAGTCCTTCTTAAACTTCGCAGGGAGCATGCAATGCTTATTTTAATAGCGCCTTTTTGGCCCAGACAGATTTGGTTCCTGCTTCAGAGTCAGTTGTCCTGAGTGGTCCATGTTTCCTGAGACCTCACCCCATTCAAGTGTGCTCCCCACCCCAGCCCTGAGGCATCTGTGGAGAGTCATCATCTGGGACGGCGCTGTGACTGGAACCCCCACGGAGAGGGTTCCCGGGTCTAGCCACCATTGCCAGTCCCAAATCATGGTCTTGCCTTTAGTCCCATTGCACTCTTAGCATCCACTGGGTTACCCACATGTGGAGCCTTGCCATCGGGACTGTAGGAATGGCCGCAGCCATGTGTCCGAGCAGGCGAAGAACCAGTCTGGCTGGGATGGTCTTCCTCACAGATACGTCCCTTATGAGGGATCGGATGCGTTCCGCTCTGTCTTCGGGAAGATAGGCTTTCCGTGTAATGGTGTCCAGAACTGCCCCTATGAATTGCAGTTTCTGGGACGGTACCAGGAGAGACTTCTCGTAGTTGATTAGGATGCCCAGGGACTGAAAAAGGGCCTGGGTGTGCTGGATGGCTATCAACAGCGCCTCCTTGGAGGAGGCCATGAGAAGTCAATCGTCCAGGTACGGGAACACAGTGGCCCCATCTCCTCAGAGACGCTGCCACAACTGCCATGCACTTGGTAAAGACCCTGGGGGCCGATGACAGCCCGAAGGGAAGTGCTCGGAACTGATAGTGGTGGCCGAGAAACTAAGCGCAGGAACCTCCTGTGCGCTTGAGTGATGGGGATGTACAGGTAAGCATCCTGCATGTCCAAGGATGCCAAGAATGCATCCTTCTTCAGCATGGGCATTAGACCCAGCAGGGTCACCATGCGGAAGCGTTTGTAGGCGACCGACACATTGAGGTCGCTGAGGTCCAAGATTGGATGGAGGTCCCCTGTTTTCTTTGGAACCAGGAAGAAGTGGGAATAATATCCTGTTCCTCTCTGGTTCCCTGGGACGTACTCCAAAGCTTCTTTCTGTAGAAGCGTGAGCACTTCTTCCCTGATGAGCAGGGCACGCTGACCCGAATAACGGGAGAGCAGAGGAGGCCTTGTGGGGGGCTTGTCTAAGAATTCTATATAGTGGCCTTTTTTGACCAACTGCAGCACCCACCTGTCGGTGGTGATAGACTGCCACCCTGGCAGGTGATCCGCGATGCAACCACCGACCTTTGTTTCCCGTTGATCCTGAGGGGCGGGGGCCGGGAAGGAGTCATGCTGTGGCAGCAGAGGGTCCTGCAGGTTGGGCCAACTTGGTAGAACGTTGGCCTCTACCCGAGGACGCCTTGACCTGGGCTTTTCAGGAGAAGGAGCCCCTCTGTTGGCCAGGATGAGGTTGTTGCCTCCGAGCCCAGCTACGAAAGAGAGACTCTGGTTCCTACGAAAGGAACAGAGTCTAGATTTGTACATGGCTTGGACAGATCTAACAGCCTTCCCAGCTTCTTGTAGTCTGGTGATCTTCTCAGATGCCTCACCGAACAAAACTTCACCATGGAAGGGTGCGTCCAAAATGTTCTTCTGGACGTCCGGGGTAAATCCGGAGACATGGAGCCATGAGAGTCTCCTGAGGCCGCCGCTCTGGCCGAGGAGTCCGCGGAGTCATATGCGGCTCGGAGCACCTGGGTCCCCACGTCAACCAGTGCGGAGGAGCTGGAGAAGTTCCTCCTTTCGGTCACCATCTGGCAATTTCTCTGCCAGTTCCTGTCCCTGTTCCCACAGTGCATTCTGAAATTGAACCGTGTGGGTTAGGTAGTTCAGGGATCTCATGGCGCAGGTCGCAGCTGCGTAAGTGCACCTACCCAGCGCGTCCAGTTGCTTGGACTCCGGGTCCGGTGGCTGTGTGCTCAGATGTTGCAGTCTCTGGGACAAGTCATGAGAGGCTGTAATGACCAGGGAGTCGGCCAGAGGATGATTAGCCAAGTACTGGTCCTCCCTTGGGGCCTTGTACAGGCGGTCAGCCTTCTTCGGCATAGCCGGGAGCAAATGTGGATGTTTCCACGCTGCCTTGGTGACGTCCACGAAGGTGTCCACCAAGGGTGGTACTAACACAGGCTTAGGGTCCTTCTGCCGAAGATAGCGGGCATGGCGTAGCCTTCCGGGGTAGAGTTCCTCTGCATCCCATCCCATGTTCTCTTGGATGTGTCATGATCTCAGAACAAGGGGTCGTCCGGAGGAGACCTAGGAAGTTCACGTGGGTCCGGAGAAGGGATGCTGATCAGTGAAGGAGATCTGGAGCATACTGAGATGTCCGATCTGGAGTCTTCCGTAGACGGTGAATAGTGACGTCTTCTGGGTCTCTTGGGGCTGGGTGACCCTGAAGAGGATCTAGACTGAGGTCTTCTCTTGTCTGTAGGTCTGCCCCTAGGAGGTCCTAATGGCTCCTGGGGGGGAAGGTACTCGACCTGCTGCCCCTTTTGGCGAAGAAGGGGGCGCAGGGGTCGGTGGTGCTGCAGGTGCGGGAGAAGGGTGTGTGGTGACCACATCCTTTTTGATGGTGTCCCACCAGAAAGTGAATATCTCCTTTACTTCTGCCAAGTTAAGGCCCGACAATGGGCCGGGCGCCGGTGGCCTGTCTGGTCACGGCGTCGGTTCCCCGGAGGTTCTCCGGTTCTGGGGAGGGTTCCCGCGGGAGCTAGACGGGTCCAGGTCGCCCGCCTGGTCCTTGGGCTGAGTGGACTCTAGCCTGTCAACACCTCCTGACCGATGTCAGTAGGTGGCGGTGTGGTTCTTCTAACTGCTGTGTCGGACGTTGGCACCCCGGCCGGCGTCCTTGGGGGGTGAATGTCTGGCCGGTGATGGGAGACGAACCTGCCGCCGGTTCACGGGAGTGTTTGTGAACCTTGGCTGTCGGGTCTGACATCCGCTTCAGGGAGGTCAGCTCCTTGCTCTTGCGTTGGGGAGGCGGCGGCAGGGAGACTGACCGGACGTCGGAGGCAGAGTGCCAGGATGAGGACTTGTGGTGCTCTCCTGACCTAGACGAGGCCTTGGAAGAAGAAGGCCTGGAGGTTTTAGCAGGCCACAGGGTAGAAGAACCGCTGGCTGACTTGACCACCACCAGGGGAGGCAGAGAATGAGCCCGAGACGGGGAGCGGTCGGACCTGGAGCTGCGGGAGTCAGAGGCCCTAGAGGGGGATCTAGGTCTCACCTTCTCCCAATGCTTCTTGTGGTGCCTGCGGGATTTCTCCGAAGATTCCCCTTGGAGGAAGGATCCATGGCCATGAGCTTTTCTTCTAAGAGGAAAGGCTGGAGAGCCTTCTGTCGGCGGATCCGGGTCCAGCTGTTGAAGCCCTGGCAAAAAGAGCAAGTCTGGGTGTCGTGATCCGGGCCCAGGCACTGGACGCAGGCCAAGTGGGGGTCTTTGAACGGGATCTGCTTCCCACAGGCGCACTTGGAAGAATGGCCCTCCACAGAAGTTGGGGAGGACATCAGATTGAAGGGTGGATCTTGAAGAATGTATTCTTGTAACAAAATCGGATTTCGGAAGGAATTCCTGGTCGTCATGCGCTAGAACTGACTGAAGGGTCGAGACATGCAAGTCAACGGCGGGAAAGAACTGGGGATTCTGGCGGGACCACCTCCTTATGTACTACGCCTGATGTCGGAGGTGGTCCCCGCTGAAGACTACTAGCTAGAAAATTTCCGTGGGGTCCCGACGCCTGCCGGCTTCAGTCCTAATGGTGTAACCTGCTGCAAGAGCTGTACCTCGAAGATGATCGTGGTAAACTGGTGTGAGGCTGGGTCGGGGTCTGCCATGCATCATCATATAACTCGTAAAAGGGGGTGGCTATATTGTTATGTAGAAATTCCCCAATTCAGATACACCATACAGTTAGGGACCTATTGGAGGGTAGATATATTTTTGTAGTAGGGGAAGTTGATGGAAGAAAAGGTGACATTTGGAAAAGTGTATGCCCAGTCAGTGCTGGACCCAGCCTTCTACTAGACAATCAAATATACTAACTAGAGAGCAGTTCCCTAAATTAATAATGGGAGGAGATTTCAACTGTGTAGCTGATCCCAGGCTGGACTATTCCAGAAGGAGGTCTACAATGGTGGGAGCTATCCAGCAGTGGCAAATGGGGTCATCAGATTTGAATCTGGTGGCTGCATCGCAACCTCCAACCCTGGGGTCTGGAAATCTACCTTTTTTCTCACCCACATGCATCGAAGTCAAGGCTGGATTAGGTTTGTGTCCCCAGAGAGCTTTACCCATGAGCGAAAAATGCAAAGCATAGCCCAATCTGTTTCTGACCATGCTTAAAGCTCTTAAGGTACTCCCCTCCTCTCCAACTCCAGTCTCCTAGCTTAACCTTCCTACTACCTGCCTTATACAGACTGCTCGCCAGAGGCCACGTGTAACCCCTGAATAAACTTTATGCAAAGTACTACCAATTGCTTACATATCATGAAAACCATGCCTGCATCCACTGCTCTTTTACCATGCCTGTATCCACTATTTTTCTTTACTGTAACCACTCATGATATAACTCACAATGCCTCAAATGTTCCTTATGTCCTTGTTCATTCTTATAACTTGTCTTGTTATCCCAGGTCGCCCCTGAAAAAGGGACCTTTGGGGCTCAGTGGGCCTACCCAGTCACCAAAATTTAATAAATATATAAATAAAGGTGCTACTCGGGGTTGGGGGTGGCACTTCCCTATTTACTAGCAAAGAAAATTCCTGAACTACCTTAAAACACAGTGGAAATCTTACATGGAATACAATCAGGGAACAGTGGACACAGGGTAGCTATTTGGAAACTGGGAAGGCCTATATGATGGGGATAATTGGTTATACAGCCAGAACCAAAAGGGAGAAGAAAACTGTGGACTTAGAATGCAGGCCCATAAACACTGGGGACATGGGGTTTTTGAGAGAGTTGCAGGTGGCTCAGAAGGCTTTGAATGTGTGCCTAACACAGGAAGCCAAATCTAAAATAGATTTTTTGCCAGACAAAAACTACATGAATGGGGAAATAAACCTGGGCCCCTATTGCTGCTCTTGAAGGGTGGCAGAACAACTAAGTGGATAGTAAATATTAGAACTGAAAAAGGAAACCTATTACAGGAGGATGCACAAATTTGGAAATGTTTCCATGACTTCTATGAGAAGTTATAGCAAGCAGAATGCACAGGCTCGGAGCAGTTCATGGAAACATTTATGAATGGGCTGAAAATATCAGAACTAGATGAAGGGAGAAGAGCCACACTGGTGAGCAAAATAACAGTAGTAGAAATAACAATCCATAGGGACCCTACAGAAGGGAAAAGCAGTAGGGCCAGACTGATTTGGGGCAGACTATTATAAGGAAGTGAAAGGGGAGTTGGCCGAAGGATTTGCTGGAGGAGGGGGGAGAGAAAGATGGGATTACCAAAAACACGTGAAGCGAATATCTGTGTTCTTCCCAAACCAAATAAAGAATCCTGCATGATGCTCCTCATAGACCAATATCCCTTTTAAACTACGACTAAGATTTGACAAAAGTTCTTGCCACCAGACTTGAGAAGATACTTCCTTTGATCCATCACGATCAGACTGTATTCATCCAGGAGAGTGTCATATCATAATATGAGAAGGTTATTAAATGTGATATGGGTGGGGCTAGACATCCTGAAAGCGTCCTTTCTATGGATGCTGAGAAAGCATTTGATAGAATAGAGTGGCCATATATGCTGAAGGTTTTGGACAGATTTGGACTGGGGGAGGAATTTATCGATTTGGTAGGAGCCTTATATAAAACCCAAAAGCCTGGGTACTAGTTAATGGATCGGAGTTTTGGCTTGGGAGTGGCACCAGGCAAGGGTGTCCCCTCTCCGTTTTGCTACTGCAATAGAGCAGTTGGAAATTAATTGGATCTGATCCACAGACAACAGGAGTCATGGGTGGGGTGGGGGTGGAGAGACACCACCACTCTTATGCAGATATCTTACTTTTTATGACTAATCTGGAGAGGTCTTTGTTGGCTCTCCTGGAGAATATGAACCTGTTCGCAAAACTCTTGGGGCACAAGCTAATATTAACAAGTCAGAAATAAAGTATTTTAACAGGGGGGACGAAGGGAGAGGGACCACGTGGTGTTTAATAGTGGTGGATAAGGCATTTACACACTTGGGCATAAAGTTAGGATGGGATTTGGGTAGCCTGTATGCACTAAACTATACCCCCACGTTTGAAACGATCTTGAAGGACTTATGCAGGTGGAGGACTCTCCCAATTTCGTGGTCGGGTAGAACTAGCCTGTTAAAAATGAATATCCTCCTTCAAACTTTGTATATGATGCAGATGGTGCCCACATGCCCAATTAATTAAGAGGGTGGAAAGGGGATTCAGACTTCCAGACAGGGCAAGAAATCTAGAATTAGCTTGAAAAGGCTAAAAGCCTCAGGGAAAAAGGGGGCATAAACTTCCCCCAAATCAAATACTACCTGGCTACACAACATATATACATAATTGGGTTAACAGGAGTGAAGCAGCCACTTGACTTGATTTAGAAGTGGAAGGGTGCCCAGGATGAGAGTCTGCTAACCTGGGAGAAGGTGGAGTGCAGGCCTACAGGCAAGTGAGAAATACAAACCCATTAGTAATTACAGTGTTAGAAGCACAGGGACATATCAAGAAAAGGAAGGGAGCTGACCAAATACATACAATGTTGGTCCCAGTGGCAGGTAAATACAGGTTACTCACCTGTAACAGGAGTTCTAGGAATGGTATATGTTGTTCATCCACACTTATTGGCAGGTTCCTTGCCACTTTAAATCTTGCCGGAAGGTCTTCAAGCTGGCTCCTCCCACCCACCTGGGTGGTAAAACTCTCGGCTCTGCCCCATGACGCCAGATCTGGCCCGCTGGAAGCTCAGGTTGTGCGTCGAAGCCGGGGAGGTCAGGTGGGTCGTGTGGATGAACAACATATACCATTCCTAGAACTCCTGTTACAGGTGAGTAACCTGTATTTCTAGGGACATGGATATGTTGTTCATCCCCACTTATTGGCAGACTCTAGCAGTTCTCCCGGGAGGAGGGGCAGCGCACACCTACTTGAGAATAAGACTGAGAGGCAGGCCCCAAAACCAGCATCCCCGCGTGACTCAAGGTCGATGTGGTAATGGGTAATTAAGGTGTGTGCTGACTTCCAGGTAGCAGCCCTGCAGATTTCCTGGATAGGGACGTCCCTGGAAGCAGCCACCGATGCAGCAGTATGACGGGTAGAATGAGCTCTTATCCCTCTGGGAGGCTCCATGCCCGCCAACTTATAGCAGCGATCTATGCGGAGGTGACCACCTGCCTATCATCCGCTTAGCTGCAGGTCTGCGAATGCGGCTTCAGCGAATGACAAACAGCTGGCGAACCTCTCCTTGAATTTCAGCCGTGCTCCCTTATAATAGCGGCGCCCTTCTAGGGTCCAGAGTATGGAGCCTATATTCGGCCTCCGAGGTGTGACTGGGGTAGAACACCGGCAGAGTCAGCACCTGGTTAAGGTGAAACTCTGACACCACCTTCGGAAGGAATTTCGGGTGGGGGCGCAGGACAACCTTGTCCCTGTGGAAGACCAGGTAAGGAGACTCGATCAAGCGCCTGGAGCTCTCCCATCCTTCTGGCTGACGTGATAGCCACCAAGAAGGCGGTCTTCCACGACAGGTGAGAGAGATCACACCTGCATTGGTTCGAATGGCTTGCCCATGAGCTTTGCCAGTACCAGCAGTAAATCCCACGGAGGTGGAGGTTCTCGCACCGGAGGAAATGTGATCAAGGCCTTGAAAAAGCGCCCGACCACCTTTTCTCCTGTGCCACTAACTGCTTCCCCGCCCGCCTGTAAGCAGAGATGGCTGCCAGGTGCACTCTTAGGGTCGCCGACCCAAGCCCTTGACTAGAAAGGACCACAATAGTCCAAAATGCTTGCCACAGAACAGGAGGAAGGGTCCAAGCCTTGCCCTGACACCAAATGGAGAATCTCTTCCATTTGAAGGCGTAGCATTTTCTGGTCGACTCCTTACGGGACGCCTCAACAACATTGAGGACCTCGTCGGAAAGACCCAAGGCCTGGAACTCTAGCCGCTCAGGAACCAGGCCATCAGGTGCAGGGATTGAAGGTCCAGATAGAACACCTTCCCCTGATTGACTGAGAGCAGGTCCGGGAGAGCTGGAAGCTGCCTCGGGAGCCTGGAGCTGAGGCTGAGGCTATCAGGATCACCTGCGCCTTGTCCCTCCTTGCTTTGAGAAGCACCTTGTGAATCAAGGGAAATGGGGGAAAGGCGTAGAAGAGGCCCGGGGTCCACAGCCTCGAGAAGGCATCCCCCTGCAGCGAGCCCTGCTGGAGGGGCGGGCATGAAACAGCCTCAGCTGTGTGTTCTCCTGAGGCAAACAGGTCCACCTGAGGTGTGCCCCAGTGGGAGAACAGATCTTGTACTACCTCCGGCAGGAGAGACCACTCGTGAGATGCAGTCCCTATCCGGCTCAGGGCATCGGCCAGGGTGTTGGAGGCTCCTGCCACATGAATGGCTAGGAGATCCGCCTCCAGGCTGCGCATGAGTGACCAAATGCAGAGAGCTTCCTTGCATAGAAGCATAGAGCGCGTCCCGCCCTGGCGGTTCAGGTAGTGCATGGTCGTGGTATTGTCCGTCTGAACTCTGACCACTTGACCCCGGAGAAACGGAGCAAAGGCGGTGAGAGCTAGGCGGACCGCTCGGAGCTCCAGCAGGTTGAGGTGGCATCGGGACTCCCGCGGGGACCAGAGGCCGTGCACTCTGTGTTCCCCCAGATGGGCACCCCAACCCATCAGAGAGGCATCGGTCGATAGAGAGACCGTCGGCCCGGGGCGGACAAACTGGATGTCCTCCTGCAGATGGAATGGAACGGTCCACCACTGCAGAGCGTTCCACATCTCCTGGGTCACTATCACTAGCTGGTCCAAAGGATCGCAGCGTTGTGACCACTGGCTGGCCAGTCCCCACTGAAGGGGGCGCATGTGCCAGCGGGCCCAACGGACCACGCTGGTACAGGCCGCCATGAGACCCAGAAGGCGCAGGAAGTCCCGGCAGGTCGCAATTGCCCAACCAGAAATGATTGGGCAAAGGAGGTAAGAACCTCGCCCTGTCCGCTGGGAGCCGCGGGTCTGGCTCAAGAGAGTCGAGCTCTGCCCCGATGAACAGGATCACCTGCTTGCCTCGAGTTCAGACTTGGCCTCGTTGATGAGAAGGCCAACTCGAGAGCAAACCTGAGGCCAGATCTCTGGACCGCTCCACCTCCGTCTGGAGGAGGCTATCATGCCAATCGTCCAGGTAAGGGTACACCCGACCCTCGGCGCCGCAGGAATGCTGTCACCACTGCCATGCATTTGGTGAAGACCCTGGGAGCTGGAGATAAGCCGAAGGGCATGGCTCAGAACTCGAAGAGGGATCCCTCCGCTCGAAAGCGGAGGAATCTCCGATGTGATGGACGGATAGGGACGGAAAGAACGCGGCCCTGTGGTCCAGAGAGCAGAACCACACGCCGTGTTCCAGAGATGGTATTATCTGCGCCAGAGTGACCATCCTGAAGGTTCGGACCTTAGGAACTTGTTCAGGGTCGTGGTAGAGAATGGGGCGCCAGCCCCCCGTCCGTTTCGGAACCAGAAAATACCTGACACGAACCCTGGGTTTGAAGGGGTCCTCCACCTCCATGATCACCTCCTTTTTGGAGGACAGCGATGTCGGCTCAGCGAGCCAGTGAAGCTCATGGACCCGAGGCTCCCGAGGTGCGCGTCTTGAAGGCGGGGCCTGCTCGATTCCAGAGGTAGCCTTTTCCCACCACCTCCAGTACCCACATGTCCGTGGTAACAGCGACCAGGCGGAAAGGAAGTGTCTGAGCCGTCCCCCCCACGGGGGGAACCAGGGGTGAGGTGACAGGGATGGGGCGACACCCCTCAGCCCGTCACTGGGCAGGCTTGGAGGAGGGACCAGCCGAGGGACCTTCTGGGCCTTTACCTCCCTGCTTCCTGTTGAAGGAAGCCGATGGCTTGGGATACCAAGGTCGAGCCTGCTGGCCCTGACGTTGCTGGGCCGGGCGCGCCGCGGGGGCAGAAGGACGAAAGGGCTTAGGCTGTGGCTTGCGGCCTTTGTCCTTCTGAGCGGAAGAGACAGAGTCCAAGGTAGCATTGGACTCTTGATCCTCTGCGGTGACCTTCCACCCCAGGGGCAGAAGGTCAGTCCCCAAAAGAACATCCGCCAACTTGTGCTGGGTATCCGAGGTAAAGGTGGATATCCTCAGCCAAGCCAGGCGGCATGGCCACTCGCGGCCGCCACAGACCTGGCACAGAGTCCCCAATGTCTACGCGCAGTCTGAAGCTGCTGTTTGGCCCTGCCTGGTCCCGCACTGCCTGACCGTAGTCTGCAGATCTGGCGGGAAGATGAGGACAACCTCATCCAGGGAGCCCAACAGGGCGCAGAAAATGTGCCATGAGGACGGCCGAACTGGCCTGACAAAGGCCGAGAGAGGACGCAGCATAGACTTTTCACCCGGCATAATCCAATTTCTTGGATTCCTTGTCAGGAGGTTTGTCCACATCCCTGGCGTTCCGCGCAGGCCGGAAAACGCTGTCGGTAACCAACCCCTCGGCCGAGGGGTGTTCTGAAAAACCGGACAGGGAACCGGTAGGGACCGCATACTTCCTGGCCAACCTGGCCGAAGGTGCAGGGCAGGAAGCAGGACGCCGCCAAAGTTCCAAGGCCGGATCCACTATGGCTTCGGCCACCGGAAAGGCCTCCGTAGGAGAATCCCCTCGGTCCAGAATCTCCGTGAGGGATACTCTGGCCCTTGAAACAGGTTCGAGCTTCATTCCGGTGGACTCCGAGATGAGTCGAAGCAACCCTAAGAAGGACGGAGGGCTATCGTCCATTGACTGCCCTCCCGAGGACTCCAAGTTCATGCGCTTGGAGAAGAGGGAGGAACCATCATCGGACTCAGAAGAGTCCTCAAAGAGCTGCCTCGGCCTGAGCCACCCTCCACCTGCCGAGGTTTATCGGGAGTGAGGGTGACAGACAGCCTATGGGGCAAACCCAAAGCCGACAGAGAATTTTTGGTCGGAGCCCCAACTAATGGCTGTGGAGGTGGAGGTTCCACCAGAATCGGTGGGGCAGCTGGAATTGGCCGAACAACCGGCCTGAGAACAGGCTCCTCGACTACAACGAGGGGTTGTTTCGGCTGCTCCGGCGACAGCCACTTAATGGCCAGGGAAGACGATTGGGTCGGCTTATTCCCGGTCAAAAGGAGCTGTTGCCACATAAGTTCCTCGTACCTCCGACGCAACTTGCGCTAAAGCCTCCCCTCGTCTGAGGAAGAGCGGCGGCGCCACTTGCCATGGTGCCGAGACAGAGACCGCCTATGGCGGCGGGATCGGTTGGACCGCAAGGATGTCCGAGACAGAGACCGAGAGTCTCGACTAGGCCGAGGAAGGCGAGGAGAAGTGTCGGAAATCGGCACTCCCCTCGGCTCGGACGATCCCACCGAAGGCTCCGGAACCGGAGGCACAGACGAGCCGACGGGATCCTCAACTCCCACCGGGGAGAGGGGATTCTCAGCTTCTCCAGCCGACAACCCGTCTAACGGGTCGAGAAAAATCTCTACCGCATCGACGGGAGTCTCGGTCAACTGGCCTGATGGGGACACCGTGAAGCCAGTAGCCGAAGCTGAGGGGTCGACTGAAGTAGACTGTCGACAAGGGAAGGGGGATCTTTCCCGCTCCCAAGAGCGTCGACGGAGAGACTTACTTTTGCTCTTTTTGGACCTAGAAAAAGGTCCCGAAGAAGTTGGACCCTCACCTTTGGTCGAGAGGGTCAGACAAAGCTCCTTAAAAGAAGCAGAGTACGAGGCACCGAGAGAGAGCGGGACAAATGCCGCAGCCGAGGTAGAAGCGGCCCGCGCCGCCTCCTCTTCGAGGGCGATCATCTGCTCTAGCTGATCCGCCGAGCCCGCCGCCGCGGACACCGCCAATCGGGCCTCTTTAGATTTCACCGGTGGAAATCTTTTCTCGGGGCGCCCCAGTTGTAATCAGGCAGCACGGTCTTCAAGGACGTAGGTCGAAAAGGAAGAGCACAAGTCGCAGGCCTGCGGGTCGTGCTCAAGGCCCAGGCAGTAGACGCACTTGGAGTGCGGATCCGTCCTAGACATCTTCTGCCCACAAGGGCACCTCCAAAAACTGGGAGTCGATTTGTCCATCGCAGCCGCGAGGAGAAGACCGAAGTCTTTAGCAAAAACCTTTTTAATTTCGAACTTTCGAAGAATTAGGAACCAGTCTTAAACGCAGCACGTTATGGAGGGAACCTGAGCTTCCAAGCGGTAAGGAAGATCTGGCGTCATGGGGCGGAGCAGAGAGTTTTACCAACCGGGTGGGTGGGAGGAGCCAGCTTGAAGACCTTCCGGCAAGATTTAAAGCGGCAAGGAACCTGCCAATAAGTGTGGATGAACATATCCATGTCCCTAGAACCCAGATTTTTTTGGGGGGGGAATTATTTTTTCTTTCTACCCACTTTCCTGCCAGAGCCACTTCTTTGGGAGTCGCCAATGGAATCCATCCCTACCACAGTCTAGCTTGCTATTTGGGTGCCTCCATCCTGCCGCGGATTGCCCCCAAGGCAGGGTCGGGGTGGGGCAGGACACCCCTAAACCTTAGTGTCTCATCAGGTCCCCAATACAGTGGCAGATGGCGGCACATCAGTACTGGGCTCGGTGCTCAGTCTACCCTGCTCTGGAGGGTGTTTTTCCCCTTTTTCGATGGGACTTTGCATGCCCTAGCATCAAGGCGCGCATGCTGATGCCCACAACGTCCCTCCCCCTTCTTCCACGAAGGAGCTGCCCCCGGAGCGGACTGGTCCCAGGCCTACGCCCCTGACCAATCGCGCCCCAGTGGCTCCAGCTTGCTGTCACACCCCCAGCCTCCGCTAGGGGTCACTGCTTGCCGATCTGGAACCCCCCAAGGTGAGCTGTCAGACGATCCATCATTCTGGCCCCCAAGCTCTCCCCCAAACCCGAGTCACTGGCATGGTGTTAGGGTAACCAGATTTTTTGCCAGGGTTCCAAGATGAGGGATTCCAGATGTGGCAAGACACCGGGGGTAGATGTATAGGGGACCTCCTCACCCAAGAGGGAATACACATTTGAGGATCTTCAAGTGGGGCTAGGAATACCAGCCACACTTGTTTAGGCTCTTTGAGATTAGGAACTACTGTCAAAAACTAAATAGGGCATCAACAGCAGACACTCTAACAGGGGTGGAGAGAGAAATTCAGGGGGTCAACAGGCATGAAAAGGGATTGATGGGAAGGGCGGTGAAACTGGATAGGAACAACTTTCAGGAGGACACTCAGCAGGTGAAGCAATGGTGGAAGCGAGACTTTGGTGTTCTGATCTCAGAGGACAATCTGAAGCTATAACTGGTCTCATAACGGGGCTACTTCTTTGCAATAAGTTTAAAGAAATTAAATATAAATTCCTACGCAGGTTGTATTACCCACCCAGTATGGTCCACAAGAGCTACTTGGGTGTATCCCCAAGCTGTGGCAAATGTGGGGCGGCCAGGGATACCCATTTCCACTACTACTGGGAATGTTCCCATCTTGCAGCATACTGAAGGGGTATTGCACGTGAATTAACTAGAATAGAAGGGCGAACAACTGAGAATTCCCCACTGTTACTATTGCTAGGGGTAAAGGATTTGGGAGGAGGGGAATGGGGCCTGAACCCCTGGTGGTTGAGAGTCTTTAGTAGTTGCCAGACAAGGCATACAGAACCTGTGTATCAGCAGCTCAGTCCCAATGGTGGAGCAATGAAGGGGGACTGGCAATTAAAGTACTGGCAACTGACACTCACATATGTACTAAGCGGCAAAGAAAAGAAATTGATGAATGACAGGGGCAAATTTTTAATGGCCCTCACCCCAGGTGAAGTAATGATGCTGAAGAAAGGGAAGCAGCATAGGCCCATGCTGAATTGAGGGGCACGCCCCGAGGGGTGCACCCCAGACAGCTCAAGGATATTAGAGGCGGATTACTGAAACAAATATAGGAAGAAGCTGCACCATACCAAAAAAAAAAAAACATGCATGAGGAAAGCTTTGAAATGTGAACAGCAAAACAAAAGTGGGACTAGACTGTGTGTTCTCATCACTTAGTTTAAAATGTCTGTAGTCCTGTTTGGACTTCGCTTTTTTTTTTTTATTACTGTCTTCACTTACATATGCCAGGTGGTAAAGGCTGTATAGGCCTCTCACTTACACTGCACCAATGTGAATGGCGAATATGTAAAGGAATATGAAATGTGCAATTATTCCTTTAATGTCAGCATATGCAATTGGAATTTTACTCGTACTCTGAAAATGTAATAAAAATTATACAGTGGCCCGTTGGCGCAGCGGTAGGATTTCCGCTTGCAACACCAGTGACCCAGGTTCGAGAGTAGACTCAGGATGCTGGAGGGCCAGTCTGAGGAGAACGGCTTGAGCGTCCCACGACAGCTCGCCGTCTCCATGGGGGTGAGGTGGGAGGGCCGATGCCCACCGCACTTGTGAGACTCCAGGTGGAGGCTTGGGGACTGCAAGCCCCAAATGGAAGTGGACGGGCAGCCCAGACACAGTGGAAGTCGGCATGTATGCCTTGACGTCAGGGACTTACACAGAGTCATGGGAGAAAACAGGAAAAACACCTACCAGCTCCAAGATAACTGGCGTCCAGGGGCATGCTTCCAATTTGCCTCTGCTCACCAGCCACCTCCAGGGCCTGACGAAATGAAGGATTACAGGGTTCTGACCCCACCTTGTCCCTGCTCAGGGGGGAGCCGGAGCTACACAGTGGACTGGGTGGTAGGTACGGGTGAGCAGGCGGCAGGATGACGACCCCTTGGATGCTCTGAAGGGTCAGGGTTGGCAGGCGGTAGGGGGAAATAAAGCATAATTAAAAAAAAATCAATTTAAAACCTGAATGGCACTGTGCAGTACACTGGCACACTTATCTGTCCAATGGAGACTTGTTCGCCCATCGGGCCTCAGTGGAAGATTATTTTCTTCTGGCGTGATTCTCTTGCCACCTCTTGAGAACCACGCCTTCCAGGTTAAAGAGTGTTCCCAGTCCTCCATCCACCAGTGTTGTAGGCACCAATCCCTCAGCTGTGCACAATGTATCTGGCCGTCCTTGTTTGTAACCGTGGTAACTTCTGGTGCAGTTGTAAACTCCAGCGGCTCATCCTCAGATCCAGGATTGAGTGTTCCAGGCATCAGACTGTGGCTACAATGAGAGCTCCTCCATTGCTTCATTGGTGTCAATGTAGACAAAAGACAAGAATTCCTCCAGAGTTAGATTGTCAGGTAAGGGGGGAGAGGGAGGAAAAAGAAAAAAAAAAAAAAAAAAAAAAATCAGCCATTGGATCCTCATCAGGTAGAGCTACAGTGCCCTTTTGTGCTCAGTTGCTGCATCCACTGCTTCTTCAGCAATTAAATTAAAGCCCCCCCCTTCCGAAAAAAAGTTGGTGATTGTTGTAGGCTTTACAGCTGCCCATGCCTTGTGCAGCATGTAAATGGCAGATATTGACCAGTCTAGCAATCTGATGCCAAGGTCGTGGTACCACTGTCAATTATGCCCACTATACACTGAAAAGAGCGCGCGGTAGTGGCATTTCAGATTGCTCATCACCCCCATGTCAAGGGGTTGAATAAGACTAGTGTTAGGAGGCAAACCTGGATGGCAATGTTACCGAATCTGCCCGCTATGCATCTCCGGTGGTTAGACCAGCTGTCCAAGAAGGGGATCACCTTGCAGCGGTGCCGCCTAAGATTGGAGTTCCAACCATCCAGCCAATCAATAAAGATTGTGCTGATCATGCAAGCATTGGCAGAACTCATGTACTTCAGAAGGAGGGTTGAAAGATCTTTGGGTAGACACCAGGGGCACTTGCTCTTGCCGATGACAAGCAACAGCAATTTCTCTGTGCCAAGCAATGACACCCAGGTCCTTAAGCCTTCTTTCCACCGACAAGTTCCATATCTTTCTGAATGCCACTACGGTCTGGGTAACCCCTGAAACCAAATGCCAGTTTCATAGGCACTGAATGTCCATGGGGGAAAAAATCCGGACTTGAGGTAGTAAGGACTTTTTTCATCCAGTCCGACGCAGACTGATCAGCATCTAACCTTTCCCCATTCCTTTTTGCAGACAATATTTTGCCTGCCTTTTCATTAAGACAGTCACCCACTGGTAGCATCAAAATCAACATGATTTAGATGCATGTTGATCTCAGAAGCTTTATTTTTTAACACAGGATCTGAAATGTGGGCACTCTTGCCGACAGCATTTGAAAGCCACAAGTGCAGTGCTTCATCCAACTGTGTCCTTGCCATGACGCTTTCTTTTACAGTGGGGGTTGCTGTTAGCCTGCCATTCCTGGAACTGTTCTGCCTTTTTTTTTTTTGGCCAATTCACCCTACCCCACTCTTCAAGATGTTGAAGAGCTTTGAGACCTTGGCCACTGAAATGCCAGGTTCTTGCAGTGCTTCTAAAACTTTAACTTTATATTGGCCAAGGACAGGTTGATCCTTTTTGACTCCATTGGCCAGATACAAGTGCCAAGGTAAAGTAAAGACAGCAATAGTGGGCCAATGCTTCTGTTGGGCTTTTGTAGTCTGCAGGTGTTAAGCGGCTTTGTTTCAGAGTAGCACCTGACCCAGATTATCATTCACACCCTCATTAAGGTGACGACTAACAGGTGCTGTCAATGGGAATTTAAGGGCAAACTGAGGGAAAACGGTCCCCATAAACAGGCTTGCTGTGTCCCCTTTAAAAGTGTGAATGGCCCATTAATTAATACAGCCACTTTATCTGTGCCCAGGGGATCGTCCCCTTTAAGCAAACATCCCCATTAAGTGGCTTCAACTGTACAAGCCATGTTTCATGCTCCGCTGCTGTATGGGATTGAAATTTGGGATATTAAAAATAAATGCAAGCTTGTAGTGCCAATATTCAAAATGCTAAGGAGCACTTTAGGACGCATACCATCATGCCCAGCCTCTTCTATTAGAGCAGAACTTGGTATCCTAAACATAAATGTTTATAGAAACCAGGAATATTAACTTCTGGCTAAGAATATCAAGACTGTCAGAAAATAGACGTGTACCAATCCTTATTTTGGGGTGGTTAGAGCTTGGATTTATTTTATTTGAGAAAAGTCAGAATTACAACCCTCTGAGTTGTACTCTTTTGCAAAGGCTCCTCGTCAGAACAACATAGTATACAGGCAATTACAGAGAAGTTAACAAGCTGCATTATACAATCAACATAGAATAGTGCAAATAGGATAACAGAAGAGAGTAACCTGTTCACTAAGATTCTGTGGCTAGAGACAACCCAGAGTCAAGTAAGACCAGTAAAAGTGTGTGTAAGTGACATAACTATAGTAGTAAATACATAGCACAATACATTGTCATAGAACCATAGTAATAAATACACAGATATTAGTACCATGATAAGTACATACAGTGTTGATGCAGTGGGTTGACTTGTCTCAAAAGTAAATACAATGTTATGATGGATTGTGGACTTACTGAGATACGGAGAAATTACACAGTCCCATTATTTCGCACATAGAGTTTTGTTTTTTTTTGGGGGGGGGAAGAGGTGCTGTAACGGTGGAGGGAGACTAATTGCTGTCACAGAAGACCACCACTTGCAGTCACAGGAGAAGCTCTCAGTGAGGAATTCCCAAGCGTGGTTTTGAATGAGCTGATCTTAGTCATGGCAAAAACTGCAGCAGGTAGGCTATTCAGCCAGTACGGGGCCCTATGAAAAAAGTCTGACCCAGGGATGTCCTGCAACGGGGAACCACGAGGGAGGCAGTGAGGGAACTCCTGGAGGCCCTTGTTATGGGGGAGGGCTGGATCAGGTTATGTAGTCCAGTCAGAGTGTTTACACTGAATTTTCTTGGCTGGGAGACTGGTGTGATTTTTAAGATGACATTCAAAGTTTAGCCAGTTTTAAAGAGTGTAGAGATCACACGTGTGGGTGAGTGTCAAAGCACAGAACTATTGGTATTCAGCACTAAGATTCACTGGCAAGGTATAAATTAAATATTCTAATACACTGTGGGGGAAAAATATATTACTCAGCCTAAAGTATAAACGATACATCTCCAAAAAAGTTTAACTGGTAAGAAAGATTTATTGGAAATAGCGTATTCCAAATGGTTCGCAAATAACTACCAAATTTAGACTAAAATCATATTTGGAAATACTGATAGATCCAAGTATAAGAATATTCGCACAATATAAATTTGACAGGTTCGAGAAAATGCTCAACAAAAAGAAAATCAACTACTGCCAAATGTACGTGTTCAGTGAGATATAGCACTGTCCCTGGTACATGAAAAAAGACAATGGTTCAAACCTTAAATAGTACGTATAATCTTGACAAAGCAACTCTTAAAACATTGCATACATATGACGAATGGACTACTGAAAGAATGGTGACATTTTCTATGTCCATTAACAAAACTAAGAAAAAGATCATTTGTACTCATGTTCTCATGATCAAACAACTGCTTGGGATTTTAATTCTCAAAAATGGATCCATCTTAAACAATAACAACTATGGGAGATTATACGGAATGCACTGATTTTTTTAAGCTCATACATGGATATAATGTACGAGAACTGCTTTGGAATGAACCAATATGAATTTTGTATAGGATTATCTGTACATGAAAAGAAATATTTATGCCAAGTACAAATTGTTCTTTACTGTGTAAATGTCATTGTTTAGGACTTTCAAGGGTGTGCCATTTTTTTTTTTTTTTTTTTATTTATTAAATAAATGCCCCTGGGCAAGTGGTAGTCTAAAAATTACTTGCCCTCGAAATGTTTTACTTGTCCTACCCCAAAGATAGATGGATTAAAAACACTGAAACAACCTAAATAACTCCAACATAAAGATTAATTTTTCTTATGTTGTGTGATGAATCTTAAGTACAAAAGACAGGACCGGATGTATTTATTGTGCTACTGTGCTGGCTACTTCAATGAAGCTTTCAGAATAATTACTGGTAATGAGCTGTAGTAAGGAACACTTGTAACAGTACAATAAAAGATTCAGAAGAAAGCAGAAGGCCACTAGGGTGCAACTGCAACAGCACGCTTATTTTAATTTACTTCAAATCTTCTACAAAAATCATCCACATCACACCACCACCAGGGTCTCCTCACTGGCATGCCACACTAAGAGGCAAAGCAACTGTGATGGTCCAGATAAATTCAAAGCAGGACTGCTTGGTAGGGTCCAGGGCAGGCTTTATATAAAGTTGCTGAAACTAGTCTACTCTGCAGCCAAAATCAAAAGAAAATGGTGGTGTGGGACCACAGTTCCAATTACTACAAGGGCACAGTGATAGTGACACTGATGGAATCATATTACTATTATAAGGGAATAGTGATTGAGTCAGGGAGGGAGGGCAGGCCCAAACTGGATGACCGATATGCATACTATTCCAAATATGCAGCGCTGCTGTAAATGAAAGCACCCACGACCCTTCCCCCCAAAGCCAGCACAGAGTTCTCTGGGCACCGTAGCACCTGTCCATCTGCATAACATGCATGTTAGGACGAAGAACGGAAGAGAGGAAGGCAAGGTCTGGGATTGAGGCACAGTACACAACACTACCAGCACAACTGTCTGGAAAACAAGTTTGTGTGGGCAACCCCCAGTGCTATAGGAAGCACCTCTAAATGCCACCTCCCGACCCAACTGCCGACTTAGTTCTCCTTCCTGCTCCACTGACTAAACCAAGCCTGGCATTACAGAGTTTCTCTCTCTAGTGTGCTGATGTATACTAACTGGGCCAGCAGGAGAAAAAAAAAAAAAAAAAAAGACAGCAACACCCCAAGCACCAGAGTCCCAAACTGCTCCTGAATCAAGCAGGGGCTGGGGGAGGGAGTTCAGAAAGCCAGTTACTCACTGATGGATACTACTGGACAAGCAAGCTAACAATTTAGTGTGTTTTTTTTTTTGGGGGGGGGGGGGGCAGAGCAGCAGGATCAGAGCCAGATGGCAGGAGGCTGAATGAACAAGTAGTCCACAGCTGAACAGTGCGTGCGCGTGTACACACACACACACACACACACACACACACTTTAATGGCCCAAAAAGTCAAGCGTCAAGAACTTACCAGCAACACCATGCTCGCTTTGGCTCTGCCACAAAATTTAAATGCTGCTGACTTGCTGGAGGACCAGGTCCCGAAGGTCTGTTCTTCCCTCACAGGACCACAATACACATCTTGCCAGTGCTGCCACAGAACAGAACGTAATAAAACCAGCCCCAACCTAGACTACCGAACAGCCAACGACAACTCCACATCTGTGCCCACAACCGCAACTCAACTCAACCCCCAAAAAAAAAATAAATAAAAGACACCGGTGTGGGCACATACTTGCACCACAGTCCTCTCCAGCATAGCAGAATGAGAGATGTAAAGGATAGGTAGGGCAGGGAAGAAAAGAGGAATGATAGTGGGGGGAGGGGCTGGGAACAAAGCATCCCATCCATCCACTTCACTTGCTCACTATTTCACTTAAGCCAGCACCCCAAATTTTTCTCTACCCACCAGTTTAAACAGATTTCCACGATCCCCCCTTAGGGCTGCCCTAGAGTAGACACCGTAACCAATTTGGGACTTCTCATACCAACTTGATGGCACACACCACTGGTCCTTCCCCCCATCGCAGTGAGGTCCTCCTCCTCCTCCGATTGTGGCCAAAGAAAATATGCCACCAACACTGCTATGCTGCAGAGTGCTTAAGAGAAGAATTAGAGGCACAGAATGGTGGCAAAATTTTACTCAGACCGAGGGGGGGGCAATCCATATGGATGCCAAACTGCACAAAATAAATATTGTCCATGCAGCTCATAGGGAGAAAGAAATGCAGGGGCGGCGCGGGGAGAAGCGCACACACACACACACAAAAAAAAATTCGCTTGTCAACAGGCTGAAGACAACAGATCAAAGGATCTGCCAGACTGATTTTTGGTCAGCCTCAGACGTCTGGCTATGCAATTTGCACACCCCTGAAAGAGTACACCCAGATTGGGTGCAACAAGGAATCAAGAATAAGTTGCTTAAGTAAAACAATGTGACTGGCCCAAACAAAGCACTAACTGAATCAGGCTATGATGCACTAAATCAATGCAATCTAAAAATTAGAAATATTTCTAAAGTTCTGTCATAGATGTACCCCAAGTCTAGAAAACAGGCCTAAAGTCCTGAAAAAACAAGTTACTCACCTGTAATTGTAGTTCTAAGAGTGGTATTTGGTGTACATCCACAATTCCTTTCCCTTTAAATCTTGCTGGAAGGTCTTCAAGCTGGCTTCTCCCACCCATCCAGGTGGTATCCTCCTCAGCACTGCCCTGTGATGCCAGATCCGACCTGCTGGAAGCCAGACCAGTGTGCCCTTTTGCCAGGAGAGGTCAATGTGGATGTACACCATATACCACTCAGAACTAGTTACAGGAGAGTAACTTGTTTTTCTAGGGGCGTGGATATGGTATACTAAGCCACACTTCTAGCAGTTCTCCGGGATGAGGGGGCAAGGTGCACACCCCCTACCTAGGAGAGACTGGAGAACAGAGGCCTCGAAACCAGCATCCCGGCTAGACTCAAGGTCCTCCACACCTCAGGAAGGCTGCCACCACTGTAATGCATTTAGCAAAGACCCTGTGGGCTGAGGTGAGGTCAAAGGGCATGGCTTGGAACTCGTACAGGGTCCTTTCCGCACAGAACTGGAGGAACTGTCAGTGGGCTGGATGGATACGGACGTAAAAGAAGGCATTCTGAAGATCCAAGGAGCAGAACCACATGCCCTGCTCCAGAGACTGAATGATCTGGTTCACAGTTACCATTCTGAAGGTGCGTGACTGCAGAAATTTGTGCAGGTTGTACCGATCTAAGATTGGGAAGGGGGCTGGCACCCAATCTGTTCTGGGACCAGAAAATGTATTGAGACAACCTCTAGATCGATATCCCTGACATTGCCTGTATCTCAAGCACAGAATCGGCAACTAAACCTTCAGAAGAGAGGTGTTTGGTAAACCTAGAGAGGGAACCAATAGGGACCACATACTTGCAGGACATATGGGCAGGCTACGTAGGGCAGGAGGCTGGATGTTGCCAGAGCTGCAATGCTGGCCCAAGAATGGCCTCGGCCCCTGGGAAGGCAACCCCAGAGGAGTTGTCCTAGTCTAGGATTTCAGTGAGGGGTTACTTGGCCCGTTTCTGTTCAGGCTCCAACTGGATCAATGTAGCTTCCTCCCTAAATCAGGTGGCGCATGGTCAGTCAACATATCCTCACCTGACTCAAAGTCAACAGGCCTGGAGAGTATCGAGGAATCTTCAGGATGATGATGTGTCAATCCCACCCCAAAGTCCTCGCTAACTTTTCGGGCTTGTAGGCCGAGGACCATGACAGACAGCAGTCAAGGAAGCCAGGAGTAGGTATGGTGTCCAAGTAGTCGGGGGGAGATCATCCTTTGGCTGACACTGTGGGGTTCCACCAATAAGCTTGAGGGTCAAATCGGCAGAGTGAGAACCAGTTTAGGCAGAGGTGGCAGCAGCCAAGGGAGTGCCACAGTAGCAGCCAGTACCCAAAATAAGCTGCTGCCATATGAACTCATAGCACCAATGCAACTTGCAGCGGAGCTTGTCCTCCCTTGAAGAGGGGGAATAGTGGCAGTACCACTTTCCTGAGTGTTGAGAGCGAGACCAGCGACTCCAGTGAGAGCTGCTCGACCTCAAGCTACGGCTCCTCGACCACTGGTGAACTGGACAGCAGGGAGAGGTGGGAACCAGTGAGAGAGACACGTTGGGTTCTCTGCAAGCTTCATGTCCAGAGAGTTAGGGACAGAGTCAGGGGGCTGATCAGATATGCCCTGGGACTAGAGTCAGTACCAGACTCCTGGAGAGGGAATTATCCCCCTTGTCCTGAGACAACAGGTCAACCGGGTCAAGTAAGAGGAGATAGCCTGGTCTGCCAGAGTCTCAGCCGACGAGCCCGACAGGGACATCATGGGGCCAGCAGCCTGGACAGAGGAGTCAAAGTCGACTAGGAGGGGTTGACTAAACAGGATCATGGTAAACTGAAGCCCAACAGCGCTCACAGTCCCACAGCTTACAACAGGACTGTTTTGCATTCTCCTTTTCGGAGAATTTGGACCCACAGAAAGGGCCTTCCCTGAGGGTAGGGAGGGACTGGCAGAACTCCTGAACATTCCTGTAAAAGGCACCAAAACTCAGAGGGATCAGCACAGACGCCAAGAAAGTGCAGGCCCCAGCCTGAGCTGCAGCTTCTTTAAAAGCCACCAACTAATCAGAAGACCCTGCAGCTGTGGAGACTGCCCAACAGGCGTCCTTTGACTGAATGGGAGGATCCCACTCATCCACATCGCCAAGAACAAGTTGTGGGTACTGGTCCTCCAATGTGGACTAGTGAAGAGTGTGGCATAGGCCACAAGCCTGGAGATCATGGTCGTGGCTCAGGTAGAAAAAGCATGTGGCATGAGGGTCCATGTGAGAAGTCTTTTGGCCGCACGAATATACCTTAAAACAGGGTGCAGACTTAGAAACAGTGGAATCTAGGATGCTGTTATGGACAAACCGTGGAGCAAATGAAGACCTAGTGATCTGGATTAAAAAAAAAAACAAACACAACGAGGCCTGCACCAAGCATGGAGCTGTGATGGAGGGAACCAGTTTCTTCTAGCAGAAAGGAAGATCTGGCATCACTGGGCAATACAGAGGAGGATACCACCCGGGTGGGTGGTAGGAGCCAGGTTGAAGACCTTCCAGCAAGATTTAAAGGGAAAGGAATTATGCCAGAAGTACACCATATCCACACCCCTAGAAAGAGTTCACAATTTATAAAAAATTGTGTGTTCTGGACCCAGACACCTTAAACAAGCTTGTGGCAGTCTGCCCTTGCCAGGAGCTGGAAAAAAATTGGTACAGTTTTTGAAGCCTGTGTTTCTTTGGTCCATCAGTCATGCCAAACCCTGACAGACCATAAATATTTATACTGGTTCCCAAAAACAGTCACATTTTAACAGAGCCCAAAGGGTATAAAAAAGGCTTTAAGAAAGGAATGTCAGTTCAGTTCCCAGAAGAACTGGACTGTTGTAATTCTTAACTCAAACTAATAGTTCTAATTATCTAGGAGGTTTGTTATATTTATTCCCAGACAGGCCAGGTTGCACACAGGACCCGGGTAGTAGAGTCAGGCTGGGCATCAGACATGTCAGTTTGAGGGTGGGATACTTATTTTCTTTATTCCCCTACAGGCCAGGTTGGGCTTAGGATTAGTCAAGCTGTCGAGGAGAGAGGGAGACCAAGTTATTTATTCAGACAGTCCTGGTTTGGCCCTGTACTCTGGCACTTGGGTGGAGGGACGAAAAAAAAAAAAAATATGTTACTGTTCCAGCAGATCATGTGTTCTGGACCCATTAAGGTAGTTTTTTTGGGAGGGCACCAGATGTTCCCCCCCCATTAAGGTAGGTTTTTTTGGGGCGCGCAGATTTCCCCCCCATGCGGAGTTAGGCACTGGACCAATCAGACGGTTTGCTGTGCAGCAGAATGGGTTGGAGCATGCATGCATGGCACTGTGATCGATGTGTGTACTGGGAAGAGTGGAGACTGAAGTCCAAGAGAAGGAAAGAGCGAGAGAGGGAGAGTCAGGTGGTGGAGCCAGCATCACTGGTACTTAAGAGTTTCAGTCTCAGAAGTGCGTGCTAGTCTCCCATGTTCATGTGCCATGGACCAGAGGACGTGGAGATGCCTGAACAGTCTGGTAGCTGCACTAGTGTGACAGCAGCAGCTCAGACTCCCATGCAGTGTTTCAGCCCTTCACTGTGACCAAAGTGGATAGACATGGAGAAGGGAGTGTTTTATTACCCTACTTATTACACCTTCTGTTCACCACTTTGCTGCTTCTCCCCCTTATCTCCATTTGGCTTAATATACATGCCAGATGTGGCATCGGAACCATCCAGTATCTAGAGGGAGGGGGACACAATTTCTTGATGGTCCAGGTTGGGCACCAAACTGTAAAGTGTGTGTGTATATATATATATATATATATATATATATATATATATATATATATATATATATATATATATATATATATATATATATATATATATATATATATATATATATATATATATATATATATATATACACACACACACATATATATATACACACACACACATCATATATACACACACACATATATATACACACACACACACACATACATACAGCCAGACCTCCCCACCATGCAGGATTGAAACACTGATCCATCAGGTTGCTTTGGGGGGGCGAGATTTCTGGACCTGTCAGATTTTTTTTGGGAGATTTTTTTTTTTCTTATATAAATTCCCCAACAGGCTAGCTTGGCTATCTCACCTCTCAGGCCGAGGAAGAAGGACAGTTAATTCCCAGATAAGCCTGGCTGGGCACTGGTCCCATCAGGTAGTTTGGGGAAGGGGGACATTTTACTCCCCGATGGGCTGGGTTGGGCACTGAACCAGTCAGGTAGCCGAACCAGTCAGGCAGTTGGAGGGGAGGGCCAGATTTCCACTTGCACCTTTTATAGGGTTGATGAAGCAGATCACGTGGACAGCCCCAGTTGTAGTGCTGAAAAATCTTTCGTGTGGATCCTGCTTCACTGACTGAAGTTCCTACAGTGTGACCCGATGACAGAGAAATCACCGAAGATTTGTTTTATTCCCTTATGGGCCAGGTTGGGCACTGGATCAGTCAGGTTGTTGGGGGGAAGAGGGACAGATTTGTATTCCTTGATGGGCCAGGTTGCAAACCAGACCCATCAGGTAACTGGGAGAGGGGGGCCAGATAATGCTCAGATAGCCCAGACTGGCCACTGGAAATTCTATTCTACTTTCCCTGCACTACCAGAATGAAGCTCCTACACCATGTAACACTTTATGATACATCATGCTGATTAAGTACAAGTTTGTTCCATAAATTGACTCACCCTTGTCCCCCCTTGCTCCAGCAACTGATCCCCTCCCAAAGTTATTTTTTCCCAGTCCATGGCCAGGCTACTTTGAATAGAACTCCACTATTTCTTCATTACAGAGAGGCTGGAATAGATACGTCCTAGTTCCTACTGCAATGCTTTTCTTTGTCCTTTTGTATTTCAATGTAGTATGAATATTCTGTTTTATATATGCAATTCACCCTCATAGAAAAAAAGGTTAGCTTTCCATTCAGAATGCTGTGCTGACAGTGAGTCTATTACTTCCTCTCAGCAGATTCATCGCCATTCTTGTCATGGCAGTGGTAGTGGGGGTGGCGCGCATGGCTAAGCTAAACATTCCAAGGACTTCAGTGCATCACTTAAGACAGCTGCATTTTCACAAGAATAGCTCCATTTGCTTAAGTTTCTCATGCTTCTCCTTGCAGACCACAGGAAGTTCAGTGTTAGACAGCTGCAAGGAGCAATAGCAAGGCACAGCTCACCCACCGACTGCTATAAAAAGGCATATCCCAGGCCCCTAATGCACTTCGATAAGACAGCTACAAAACAGTTCCTGTGATTACAACAGGAACTGGTCTGCTATGTAGTAGACCAGCCTTATAAAAATTCAGTCTACAACTTCCCTACCTCCTCACAACAATGGCGGCTGACAACTGCTCTGTAGTTCATTTTAGCCCAGAGTCCAATTCTCAGTTTAAGGAATCGTGGGTAAGAATCCTTCCACTTCTCTCCCAAGGCCCACGGGAAAATCTCATATTTATACTCTTCTTCATCCTCCTCCATATCATTGGCCAGGTACCTTAATGAAAGAAAATTTATATACTGAACAACTTAAATGAGAGGACACCAAATTAACACTTGTACATTGTAAATGAAAAACTACAAATTCTTTCACAGAGACAGAATTCAATGAGACTTGTTCTTTGTCCAGTCAACTTGTAAATCATACTTGAGAACTAGATTTTTTAGAATTTTCACATGGCAGTAGTTGCGAAACAAGCAATTACATTTGCTTCAAATAGTTAAAGTATTTTGGGAATATATATAGTTAGTAACTAAGGTTAGAGGCAATAGATTAGTTGTCATAGCAACTACATACATGCCAGGTGAGGAGTACCCCAGCTATTTCAAATGGATGTATTTGAACCCTGATGTAGTTGGCCTCCACAGCAACTACACAAGGGGTTAGTTTGAATTGGGGGAGGGGTTGGAAGAACAGATATCCAAAGGCTCATTTGTTACAGTTTTTTCTCTATTAATCTCCCTTATGTGCCCACTGGCAACCCTCTTATGCCACCCTCTGCCTGCCAGAGTTACCCCTCGCTGCCATGAAAGATTTTCTCCAGACCTTAAGACTGTCCATCTCCAAGAACTCACGTGTTCCTGCAAGAGGCATCCTCCACCCAGCAGGAGTCAGTTGCCAGCTTGTTCTTGCCAAGGTCATCACTTCTGCCAGAGTAGCAACAGATTTGCTGGGAAGCTGGTTATAGGGATCCTTCAGTGTCTGGGGGACAAACCAAGGTCACCATCTAATATGCCAGCATGATATTTCTGCTGCTTTTTCTCCCTGCCTACCAGCAGTCTCACATACCTAGCCTTGGTGGTGGTTGGGGGACGGAGGAGTCTTAACAGCACATCAAATGCACTTCCACCCCCAGGAGCCTCCACCTCAGTGGTGCATCAAGCCCCCAAACCCCACCCATTTTGGAGGGGAGCATCCCAGGGATACTCTGAGCACTCTGCTGGCCTCTGCTCCAGATGCCCCAGATTCAGAGCATAAACATGGGCTGCCGGCATGTCGGAGAAACCCACCATCTCAGTGCAACACAGCCAGCTATTTCAGCCTTTTGCAAAGTTCATAATAGTCCAGTTTGGCACAACAGTGGACCACAGGAACCAGAGTTTGGGAAGGTTATGGAAGTATGGGAACCCAGTGGGGTTCTGTTTGGCTGGCCTCAGTCATCTATTAAAACTAAGTTATAACTTTAAGTAGACAATATTATAAGCATGACAGTGAAGGGTCAAACAAAAGGCTACTGTGCTTAATTGTGGACATTTTTACTTTGGCTGAAAGGCATAAGAGGATAAGCAATCATTTCAAAACCGTGGTAAATTAAGTGTACATTTAGTCTGAAGTTACAAGTTTCCATAAAGGATTAAAATACAAAGTTCATACTTACAGTGCTAAAAAGAAGTTGGTCTTTGTGTAGTCCTTGATGTATAGACCAGCACGTTTGAAGTAGATCAGAACCATGGCCAACAAATACTGTGAAAAATTGGGGGATTGTATAAGAGGAGACACTTTTGAAACTGCTCATCTATTAATCAACTTTCTAAACATATACAGAAAAGTAATTTATACTGAAGAAGCTGCCATGCAGTCATGTTCCTAAGTGAAAATTCAACCATTACACACAGACCCCACCGACAGACCCCACCCACCCTCCCTCAACCCCACCCCACCTACCCAGTCAGTAAACTCTAAAAAATACTGCAAGGCCATCAATTCCTCCACTCATCCTAACTGGGTGTGAAATGGGTATGAGCAGCCACTTTGGCTGCAGTCACCTTTTTTTTTTAAAGTGGCTGTTCACTGGAGATCCCACTACTTTCCCCCTCGGCAGCCAAAAGCAGCAGCATGACAAGTCACAGCGCTGCTCCTCCAGTTTGTACCAAGTAATTTGTTGGAGCAGGCACATCCAGACATGTGATCACTCTCCCAATGCTAACAGAGACTGGATCGCTATGAGCATGCTCCAGACAACACAAAAGCAGAGAAAGGTAACTGGTATCTGCAGGATATTTGCTGCTGCCAGCTAAGATCCCTCCCTCCATGAATCACTCATGACAGCAGACTCTGGTAACATTTAGTGAGGGCTAGAGGGATCAACAGCTGCAAAAAACAGCTGACAGTGCAGTGAAATCTGGGTCTTATGCCCTTTTAAGGACTTGCTGGCATAAAAGAATACTGAAAGGGCAACAATACATAACCAGCGTGTTCTGCCACAGAGGAGTTCTGATTCCCTCTGACCTCAAGAAGTCCACGGGAATCAGAACCCCGAGGTGGTAGGACACACCTGGTTAAGTATAAAGTTGCTACATCTTGTATTTTTTTACAGTGTATAGTGTGATGTGGACATCCAGTTCTGAGTGCTGTATGATCATTTTTTGTAAAATAAAAATGTGTATGAACTGTCTCCCATGAGAAATGCTGAAACAGCATGCGAGATCACACACACACACACACACGTTTTAGATACAAGGTGACACGTGGAAGAGGCTTGAATTGAGCAAATCCATTTTATGACGTTTCAAGAGGAGAGAAGCAGGTTTAGTAAACTGCTACGAAATCATAAATGCTGATGTCTGTGTGAGAGGGGAAACTGATGAACAGATCAAAGAAATGTCATTTGAACTTCATGAGTCACGCTGAGGTTACAGAATTTAATACTTGGAAAAGACGTCCTTTTTATATAGATATTTTTTAATATATATTCTGACAAGGAGGAGCTAGGTGACCTCATGAAAAATAGGTGGGGAAAACCAGCTTTTAAAGATTATTCTGTTTTCCTTCAAACACACTTATCTAAACTGACAAAAGAACATCTTTGGAGCACTTTAACCAGGTATTTAGAAAGAAATCTAATTACTGTAGTAGGAATTGCACTGTTTAAAACCTTGTTATTTTAAAACGTTTGTATGTCTTGTGATGTACTAGTTCTGTATTGTATGTTTTACATATCTATTTTAGTAAAACTCTTTAGAGCTTACTTGGTCTGTCTTCGATTTTTTTCCTTTGCAAGTAGAGTATATGGTTACAGCAGACACTGGAAATAAGCTTGAATGGTGATACCAAACTGGAAAAAGGTAAGAATAATCTGAGGTCTTATTACCCTTTTTAAGGGTTCATTTCCGTACACCTGGTTAGGTGCCCGTAGGCAAAGATATCTGGCCCCCCGAAGACAGAATTATCCGAGCCTGTGCATTGGGTACGCTAGCAAGAGGTTCACAGTTTGAATCCCTCAAAGACTTGAGACCAAAGGGTGATCCAAAGTCACAAAACAGACGAGAGTTACCTTGCTCACAATACTGTGCTCGGAGGTTGGCACTTTGGGAGTAGAGGACTGACCTGCTGAGTGGGTTTGTGACAGATTTATGCCACCGCTGCCAACCATTTTGGTATTACAAGCTTTTATTTTGCGTCAGCTTGAGACCGTAAGCTCACTTGCAAAGAAAGAAAAATGCAGAGTTTTAATTTTAAAAAGAACTAGATCACTTGGCACACAGTCAAATTCCTACCCGTATTTTTTTTTCCAAAAGTGCAAGTCAGAGTAGCCATAGTCAGGGAAGAAGATGGCTTCCGACTACAGCTAGCACACTGTAGATTACTTGAAGCAGTTGTGCGGGAACAGAGGAGTCCCGTTCAAGGGGACAGCTAAAAAGCAGAACCTCATTAATGCCTTGATGGTAGCAAATACCCATAGCAGCAAGTCACGGACTGTGACTGGAAAGGACCAAACCTTGAGTGTGGAAGGGCTAGTTCTAGCCAGTGCAGTGTCCAGATCCGATGAGGAGGGCAACAGGGCCACTGTCAGTAAAGGGCCACAGCAGCAGGGGAAGGTCACCAGTATCCTGAATCCAGAGGTACCCAGGCTGCAAATTGAGTTGTGCAGAATGGAGCTGGAATTCCAGGAGAAAAGAGTGAGAAGAGAGATGCATACTATGAGGAGCGTGACTGCCAGTGAGCTGCAGAGAAGAGAGGAGCACCAGAGGCAACACGAACTGGAGAAGCTACAACTCCAACCAGCGGCACCAGAGGAGGTAAGTGGCTTGGGTTTAACTGGGACTGCAGGACTGAGTTACAAATTGAAGTCCAAATTAAATAGCCGAATTTCAAGAGGGGGAGGATATGGATGCCTTTTTAAATTCTTTTGAAAAGCTTTATATTCAAGCTAAAATTCCTAGAGAGTCCTAGAGCTTCCAGTTATCCCCGCTACTTACCAGGAAAGCTTGGGATGCACTGGGTCACATGGACAATGCAGACAGCAATGATTACAGCACACTAAAAGCTGCACTGTTAAAATTTGAGTTAACTGCTGAATCATACAGAGCTAAATTCCATAAGATCAGGAGTAGCCCCGATACAAGCTACGAGGGGCTAGCCACAAAAAAATGCCAGTTTTTAAAACGGTGGTGGTAAGGAATTGAGGCAAACTGCTAATAAAACTGAAAATGTGATATAACAGTTTTATTGGGCTTGCCCAGCCGAGTTAAAAAAACCTGGCTAGAGGACTGAGATCCCAAAACAGTGCAAGAGGCTGCCGAACTCTTGGACCACTATGCTAAAAAGTAGACCTGCTCAGAGAATGAATGGGGCGGGCGTGGCAGTGCAGAAAGGAAAAAGCGCCTTCAGGGCAGCTAAAATCCTCCCTGCCTCCATCGAAACCAGTTAGCCTCAGGTTTCTGGGAAAAGATTTCTCAGAGAAGAAATGAATGTTGGCTGTGTAAAGAAACTGGGCATATTACCAGTGTCCCAAAAAGGCGAGCAATAATACACAACAGGGTGCTAGAAAGGAAGTAGGTTGTGTGTCCCTGGAAGCATGCCAGTGAACTGAAGGAACACATGCACCCAGTCATGGTGAATGGTGTACAGACGCAAGGGTTAAGGGACACAGGGGCATCCTTGACCTTGGTAAAGGGGGATCTGGTAGAGCCTGGTCAGCTTATACCCAATAAATAAGTTACTGTACAGGACTTCACTGGTGAGGTGAAAACTTTGCCCCTCGCTAGTGTTCTCAGACTGGGGTGAAACTGGGAACTGTGCAACAGGTGCCTGTAGCCAAACCTTAGCAGTGGATGTGATCCTGGGCAACAATCTCAAACAGGGAATGGTATGTGCAGTTACCCGTAGCCAAGCAGCAAGGGAAAACTCATTCCCTGAACCCCACAGAAGCCATTGTGGAAACCACTGAGGCTGGTTCCTTAGCCTGTGTCTCCAGATGGGGAGACTAACGAAAAGGGGTAGAAATTTCCCCAGTAGCAAGTAACCACACAGCTACAGAGGGTTACTCCGAAGAGGGAGGGGTGACCCATTGTCAAAGGGTTGGGATTGACAGTGATCTTGACGGGGCCTCCTCCCCCCCCCGGACGCTAGTGCTAAGGACCCTAGTTTAGCAACTGAAGGGGACCTGTCCCATGCCTTGGGAATGTGTGAGGGGTTCACAGCTGCTCAGAGAAGTGACCCTAGTTTACAGAAGCAGAGGGCTTGGGCAGACTTTGATGGTACACAGGGAGGTGACGGCAGACAAGGTTTATTGGGGAAATGGACTTATGTACACTCAGGCAGTACAGACAGAGGGAGGGATGCTAGGCAATCAGCTTGTTGTTCCCCAGGGGTATCGTGAGCAGTTGCTCAAAGTTGCACACAATATTCCCTTTTCTGGTCATCTGGGAATTGCATGCACTATGCAGTGGTTAGTCCAGAACTTCTACTGGCCTAACTTCACCCAGCAGGTGAAGGAGTATTGCAGGTCTTGTCACCAGTGCCAAGAAATAGAGAAAGCAGGCAAGAAAACCCAAGCCACCCTGATTCCATTGCCCACAGTAGAGGAGCCATTCCAGAGGGTGGGACTGGATATTGTGGGGCCTTTAAATACCCCCAGCTCCTTACAGAAGAGATTCATCCTCTCTGTGGTGGATTATGCCACCCGGTACCCAGAGGCAGTCACCCTATCCTCACTAAGGACAGACAGTGACAGATGTCTTACTTGGGATTTTCTCCCATGTTGGGTTTCCGCAGGAGGTAATCACCAATCGAGGGGGTTCCTTCATGTCAGACCTGATGAAATGCTTATGGGAGAAGTGTGGGGTGGTGCAGAGATGCATGACACCGTTATCACCCATAAGCCAATGGACTTGTGGAAAGATTCAATAGTACCCTAAAGTCAACGCTCCGGGCGTTTGCTGAACAGCATGGGAGGGACTGGGAGAAATACCTTCCCCACCTGTTTGTATACAGGGAGGTGCCCCAAGAGTTGACAGGATTTCCCCCCCTTCAAACTCTTATATTGACGCCGGGTACATGGGCCCCTAGACTTGATCTGGGAAGGCAAGCACGCCACCCAGTGAACTCCCATTGTGGATTACGTCCTTAGGTTTAGGGAAAGGCTAAAGGAGCTTATGGGGACAGCCCAGAGCAACCTAGCAGCTGCCCAAACAAAGTGTGGTACGACCGCAGAGCCACAGCTTGCTCCTACATGGTGGGTCAGGAAGTCATGGTCCTTATTCCGGTCCAGAAAGACAAGCTGCAAGCTGAGTGGGTAGGACCGTACAAACTTGTTAGGAAGGTAAATTACATGAACTACATTGTGGTGTTACCCGACAGTAGACAGAAAGGATGTACCATGTCAACATGATGAAGTCATGTGCAAATAAGGCTGACATGGTGTTTGCAGTGTGTAGTCATGGGGAGGGGACGGACGAAGGAGACCCTCTTCTGGATTTGCTGGAAGAAAGTAAGCAGAAGTCCTCTGTGGAGGCAGTAAAATCGTCTCCTCAGCTGACCCCAGACCAGATACAGAAAGTAAGGGAGATTTTAGCAGACTTTGCCCCATTGTTTAGTGTCAAGCCTGGACTAACCCCCTTAGTGACACATGATGTGGAGACAGGAACACAGCCGCCCATATGGCAGACAGCATATTGGGTGTCAGAGACTGTCCAAAAGGACATGAGGAGGGAAGTGGAAGAGATACTGGATTTAGGGGTAATCCAGAGATCCCACAGGCCCTGGGCCTCACCCATAGTCCTTGTGCCTAAGCCAGATGGCTCTACTCATTTGTGTGTACTATCATGGACTGAATGCAGTCATGAAGTCAGACACCCACCTGACGTCCCAGACGGATGAACTCCTGGACAAGTTGGGGGGCGGCCTACCTTACGACCACCGACCTGACCAAGGGGTATTGATAGGTAGAGTGGACAGGCAGAGCTAGGCCTTCATTACTCTGATAGGCTTGAGTTTAAAATAATGCCTTTCGGAATGAACACCCTGGTCACTTTCCAAAGGTTGGTGAACCAGGTGTTAAATGGTGCTGAGGAGTACTCTGGCATACCTGGATGACACTGCCATCTTTAGTACTAGCTGGGAGGAACACCTATCCCACCTTAGGGAAGTGCTGGACAGAATACAGAGGACTCACTGTCAAAGCCAGGAAGTGGCAGGTGGCCATGGAAGAAGGGGCATACCTTGGGCATGTGGTATGCTGGGGACAGCTCCATCCTAGCCAAATAAAGGTAGAGGTGATCTAGGCGTGGCCCAGACCAGAAACACAGAAGCAGGTCAGGAGTTTTCTAGGGACAGCAGGGTACTACAGAAAATTTGTACCCAATTACAGTGCCCTGGCTGCTCCTGTATCTGACCTGACAAAGAAAAGGATGCCAAAGAAAATTACGTTGTCCCCTCAGGCTGGGCCCCAAGTAATTGGGCTCAGTGTATAGTGCCTGTAGCAGTGAAATTCTCCTTTAAGAGGTAATGGCTACTTAAAACACCACACTGGTTTTCCAGGTCACATATTTGAGATGAGCTGTAGCCATGTGCTCCAAGGGTGGCTCCACGAGCTTGGCAATGCACAGGTTCAAGCTCCATGGAGCAACCGGTTCCCTACCTAGGGGCTGAAGATGAAGGAGGCTGTTAAAATTGTTTAAACACTGGGCGGGAATAAACAGATCTGTTCTTCCCCACAGAAAGGTAGGCCAAAATTGCAGCCAGATGGAGCTTCAGAGGGCCTTAAGACTGAAGATGAACCAAATAGTACAACAACTGAGGCAGCAAAAAATTTTTTTTTTTTATTTTTTTTTTTTTAAAAACACTTTTGCACCAGAGGGGGAATCTTTTCCATTTGGCTGCATAGGTATTCTGTGTGTTAGGTTTCTTAGCCATTTTCAGGACTTGTTCAGAGTACTGAGAGGTAGGGAACTCTAGGTCCTCAAGAACCATGCTTTGAGGCAAAGAGATTGCAGGTCTGCATAAGTCACTGTCTGGAAGTGTCAGAAGAGAGTGAGAGGAAGGCAAATGGGCTTGCTGTGAGCAAGAGAGGATACCAAGGTTGCCTTGGCCAATCCGGTGCCACCAGAATCATTGAAGCTGGTTGTAGTCACAGTTTGAGTTTGAAAATCAGAGAGGAGGAAGGCATAAAGGAATGTCCCCAACAAGTCCAGTACCAGGGCATCCTGTGAGATGGTTCCCAGGACTGCAGACCTGCAGCAATATAGGGGAAGTTGACTGAGGGGAGAGGTAAACAGATCTACGTCAGGAGTGTCCCACCTTCTGAACACTGGACAGCACTTGTTTGTTCAGACACCATTCGCTGTGTCCGTGACTGATGCGACAGAGCATCTGCCAGAGAAATGTTCTTGCCCGGAGGGTGTATGGCAGAAAGGCCTACCTCCGAGGAAGAGGCCAGAGTCCAAATTCTCAGCTTCTGTACAGATGATTCCTGACCTTGTGTCACTCTGCTTGTTTATGTAAAACATGGGAGTGGTGTTGTCTGTCCTGACCTGCACAGTGTGGCCTTCGAGAGCAGCAAAGGTCTTTAGCAGCAGATAAATGGCCCCGAATTCTAGGAGGTTGATGTGTGAACAGGACTTTTTTGGAGTCCAGGTTCCACTGACAAATTGTCCAGGCAAGCTCCCCATCCTAGACGAAAAGCATCTGTGGTGATCTTTGTGGGGGGGGGGGGTTCTGGAAAGGGACACCTACTGAAAGGCAGGCAGTGTCCTTCCACCAAAGCAGGGCTTGAAGGAATGCCTTTGTGACTGGTAACAGTTTAGATAGAGTACTGCTCCTCTGAGACCAGTGGGAGCGCAAGTGATACTGGATGTCCCTCATTCTGTACCAGACCCCTGGGACCACGGCTGTCAGATGCCATGTCTCCCAGGAGTCGTAAGAAGAGTCTTGCCAGCCTTAGTTGGCCCAGGACAAGAAATTCTGAATTCTTTCTGGTAGCAGGAAGGCCCTGCTTTGTTGAGTGTCCACCTGTGCTCCTATGAATGTTAGGAGGTGTTTTAGGTGGGATTTTTTTTTTTTTTTTAAATATATATAAATGAGAAAACCCAGAAAGCAGGGTGCTTTCTGTGAGGGGTTAGAAACTCCTGGACCTGAGCTGGAGTTCCCTACAATGAGCCAGTCATAAGGCTAGACTGAGAACCTTTGTTTCCGGAGATGTGCTGCCATGACAGCCAGACACTTGAACACCCTTGGTGCAAAAGTCAGGCCAAAGGGCATGGCTGTAAATTGGTAATGCCCTGAAGGGAGTTTGAATCTCAGAAACTTTCTATGGGACTGCCTTATGAGTGTGAAAATAGGAGTCCTTGAGGTCTAGAGAGGCTAGCAAGTCTCCCTGCTGTAGGGACTGAATGACCATATTTAATGTAACCATCTTGAATTTTTGTTTGAGAAGATGTTTGTTGTGATATCCGAGATCCAGAATAGGTCACCACTCCCCATTTTTTTTTTTTGAGTGAGAAAGTACCTGGAGTAGAGGCCTCTGACTCTCTGCAAGGCTGGTACTCTTTCCACCACTTTTGATGCCAGGAGGTGTTTGACTTCCATCTCCAGTATGAGTTTTTCTGTTGGTGTTAGGGGTTTTGAAAACAGAGTGCCCCTTAGGACTGGCATCTTGAACTGAAGAGGTAGGCCCTTTTCTACTACCTCGAGGCCCCATTTGTCTGTTATGAGGGTCCAGACTTGGAGATAGTGGGAGAGTCTGACCCCTACAGGTGGAGGGGAAGAGACCTGGGCATTGAAGTCAAGGCTTGGACCAAGTTGCGGGGGGCCTGGGTAGAGGCTGGCTTCATTTGGCTTCCCCAGCCCCTTCCCCTGTAGTATCCTCTCATCTGGGAATAGTCGTATTGTGGAGGAGGATAGGGGTAATAAGGTTTGGGAAAATAACCCATTCCTCTGTTTGCCCTGAGCTGTAGCTTCTGAGTGGAAGTCTTGCTTGGCAAGTGGACTTGTTCTCATCCACCTTCATGTACTCTTCTGTTATAGTCAAACAGAAGTTTTTTTTCTGCAGGGAAAGTCCATGGCCTTTGGCTGAATATCCTGCATTAAGTTGGTTGCTCTCAGGCAGGCCAACCTTCTCAGGGAAATTGGGCCATTACTCTGGATGCAGCATCATTGTCATCTGCCATGTGAAACTGGTATTTGGTACTTTCCAGGGTAGTCTTAGCTGTTTCTATCAAGTCCTGGACCATTGAATCAGATTCCTGTTGTGCAATGGCAAGGACAGAGTTCCACAGTGCTTTCTGGTACTTGGCTGTGTAGGCCAAATAAGAAGAGAGGCGGAGAAATAAAAAAAGCAGAAATAAAAGTTTTTTGCTATATAGTCCATTTTTCTGGAGTCCTTGTCAGGGGGTAAGGAAGACTGAGCTTTGTCACAGGCAGCTTGCTGCACTACTCCCTCATGCCCAGGGTGGACAGATAGAAATTCAGTATCCAGCCCTGTAGAGCTGGTACTTGTCAATGCGTTCAACACCAGTAAGGAGGTTGGGGTCTGTAACAGCTTCATGGTGTTTCTCCTGAAAGGTTTATATATAGGAAGAACCAACTTTTTAGGAGGAGGGAGACCTTTCATCCCTCTACAGACATCCTCCTCCTCATTCTCTTGGATGGACTCCTGGCCAGGGATGTCAAGAGTATCAACCATGTGCTGAAGGAAAGTTAACAGGAATTGTCGTCCTGATCCAAAGGGGAAACACCAAAATGAGGATCAGGGGAAATGTCAGGCTCCAGAGGGTTTGTCTGAAATGTTACCTGGATGATAATCAATCCTCCCCCATCATCAATCCTCCTTCTACTCCCTCCCTCCTCCCTATAGGCCCCTTCCTCAGATGGAGCTGTAGAGGGGAGTTTGCTTGGCAAGGCAGAGAAAAGGGGCACCATGCCTTGCAGGGTCTGAAAAACATGTCAAACCATTGCCATATTTGCAGCTGAAGGCAGCTCCTGCTGAAAATCTGGGAGACTGCCAGGCTGTGTGCTTTTTTTTTTACCTCCTGCTTGGTCACCCTTAACATGGTAGAGATGAACAGAAGGTTGTTTATCTTTGCAGAGTTTTTTTTGGTACCACCTCATCAGTGGCATCTGGCTTCCTTTTAGATCCTGGCACTTCATGAGTGCCTTTACTATTTTTAGGTTTTGAAGGAGCTTCATCAGTCCCTTTGGAAGCTTTCATTTTTGAAGGCACTTCAGCATCTCTTCTGGGCTTAGAGCTTGAGGATGCTTCATCAGCACCCTTGTTTGAATTTTTAGAAGGCCCCTCATTGGTAAGCCTGGGTCTCTTTTGGAACTGAAGACCCTTCTCCCCTCAGCCATTTCTCTAAGCCTCTTTGCTCTGTTTAAACTTTTTGGACAACATTTAGTGCAAAGTGTACAGAAGTGGTCTGAACCCAAACACCCAAGACACAGGTCATGAGTATCTGCTTTAGCCACAATTTTTAAAACATGTGGGTCCAATCATCTTTTTGGTGATTTGACATGCCAATCGTCAGGAAACCTTTGAATTTTGAACTCCCAATACAGTTAAACAGGATGTGGTCAGTTCCCTCGTGGTGAGGCACTGCGATTTCTGAGGTAAAATTCGAAAAAACGGAGAAAAGTAGTTATACAACAACTTCCTGTAACAGGAGATCTTAGAGAGAGGCTCTTGCAGTAGGTACTAACAGGTAGGACTAAGTGGCCAGGTGCTAGGACCACGAGGAAAACTTAGCTAGCAGTGTCTGGTAGGGGACTGCCCCTGGCGTCACGTGACAGATGTCAGCATGCCACTATATAGGAAGCGGTCCTCATGCCGGCCCTCCAGTTCTCCTGCCGGAGCCCTAGTAAGATGTGACAGAAGGAATAGGCTCCTGGAGCTAAATGGCTATGACAGGAGAAAAAGCAGAAGAAAACCCAGGTGGGAGGGAAAGCAGTACCTAGTGCAAGAGCCTCTCTTGAAGATCTATTGTTACAGTAAGTATCTTGTGTAACTGTACTATCTTACTTCGAGAGGGCTCTTGCAGTAGGCGCTAACAGGTAGGACCGAGTCCCAAGCAGTCAAAGTCAGACAAGTCCGAGACAAGGGAGGTGGGAACAAGTCAGCAGTAAACAGGGCTCTTAAGACAAGAGTACCTGTAGAAGAGCTAGGCCAACGCCTGCTCTGCGCCTAGAAGCAATGTCCAAACTGTAGTACCTAGTGAAGGTGTGGACAGAACTCCAAGTGGCAGCCACACAGATATCTACGGCAGAGAAGTTTCTGAAACAAGCAGTAGAAGCAGCCATGCCTCTGGTTGAATGTCCTTTAACCTCCTCCAGAAGGGCCTTGTTATATTTCTGATGGGTGATAGAGTTTGCCAACCATTTGGACAAACACTGTTTTGAAACCACGGCGTCCTCTCAAGTGCAAAGGAAAAGCAATTGATCAGTTCTATGGACTGGCTTCATCCTGTTCATGTAATAACTAAGAATTCTATGTACATCCAGCATGTGCACAATTGCTTCACCCAGACTAGAATGCTTAGGGTAATACACTGGCAACTGAAGAGACTGATTCAAGGTGGATTCTGAAACCACCTTAGGCAGAAACGTAGAATTTGTACACAGCCACCCAGTCTGTGAAAAATCTAATAAGGCTCCTTACACATCATGGCCTGAAGCTCTGAAATCCTTCTAGCCGAGGTAATGGCAACCAGAAAGCTTTCCATAAAAGGTAGTGCATGTCACAACTTGCCACTGGTTTGAATGGGAGCGGCGCAAGTTTCTCCAAAATAAAATTCAGATCCCAGGGAGGAGCAGAGCTAACTGTGGGTTTCAAATGAAGGATCCCCTTCAAGAAAGTCTTAGATACTTTTATCTGATCCAAAGTTTTGCCACCTATAGGGATGTGGTAGGCAGAAATTACGGACAAATGGACTTTTAGTGTCGAGTGACTAAGACCCATGTCTTAGAGGTACAGGAGGTAGTCTAAGACTTGAGGAACCTGGCAAAAATAAAGGATCCCAACTCCTTAGACATGGCCCATATTGAAAATCTATTTTATAGCGTATGTGGCCCTACTGGACGGCTTTCTGGCCTCCACTAGGATCTGTGCCACACTAGAGGAGACCCCAACGCAGGCAGCAGCTATGTCAGTAGATGCCACGCATGAAGGTGAAGGGACTGCAGGGCCTGGACAGACCAGGGTTCCCTGTTCCTTGTCAGATCTTGGCAGATTGGTAATGGAACTGGAGGGTCCACTGACAGCTGTTGAAGTAGAGAGAACCAAATTTGCCTGTGCCAGTAGGGAGTGATCAAAATCATTCATGCCCCTTCTGTCTGAAGTTTCAGAAGAACTCCGCATCAGTGGAAGTGGAGGGAAGGTGTACAAGAACCTCCTCTTCCAACATACACAGCATGTCTCGCAAGAAAACACCATGCCCTGAAACGAACGAGCAGAAAGCTGGTAGTTTTGTGGTGGATGGGGATGCGAATAGATCTAGGTCTGGTCTTCATCTTTCAAAGATGCTGTCTACCACTGACAGTCTGTTCCCACTCGTGGACTCTGGCTTGGGTGCAACTGAGTGCGTCCGCCAGAACATTTTGAATGCCCGGAACATGAACTGTTGTCAGAAGAAAGCTATGACCCGCTGCCCAGTACCATGCTCATCACTTCACAACAGAGGGTACAAGCGCGTTCCGCCTTGTTTGTGTACCAGATGACGTACATGTCTGTCTGTTTGGATCATAAGCTGCCACGGTTCTATTAAATGCTGGAAAGCTTGTAAAGCATTCAGTACTGACCTCATCTCCAAACTGATGTGGAGAGGAAGTTCGCTGACTGACCATGAGCCCAGAGTCCTGCAAGCACCCAAGTGGACTCCCCATCCTGATCCAGAGGTGTCTCATTAGAATCTGAGAGGGAGAGTCCGTATGGAATGGAACACCCTGAAAAAGGTTGTCCAGGTCCTGCCACCACAACAAATCCTGAGCCATCAGGTCTGAAACCAAGATCTCGTGGTTCAGATAGTCAGATCTCTGGTCCCACTGCCCTCGAAAGTCCATTGAGCGACTCATCAGAAGTCTGGCTAGGAGAACCGTAGGGATTGCCGCAGCCATGAGAAAATTGTCCTGGCCGATGTCCTTCTCTGGGAGGCCACAACGTGCACCCGTTTTTTCAGGGTTTCCATCCTGTCTAGTGGAAGGAAGGCTCTGCCCTGGACTGTATCCAACACCGCCCCAGTAAACTGGAGTTGTGTAGGAAAAAGGTGGGATTTGGCATGGCTGACAGCAATGCCCACCTTCTGGAAAAGGTGGGGAGTAATGGCCAGGGAACTGGCCCTTGACAGGGCCGAAAGAAGCCAATCGTCAAGGTACGTAAAAACCTGTACCCTTTGTCTGCGCAAGGTCGCTGCTACCACCATTAGGCAGTTTGTGAACACTCTGGGTGCAGACAAAAGGCTGAAGGTAAGAGCTTTGAACTGAAAATGCTCTCCCAAAAAACAGAATCTGAGGAACTTGCAGTGTGGCGTAAAAACTAGGATGTGCAGGTAGGCATCCTTCATGTCCAGCACACACAGCCAATGGTCCTTCCGTAAGAGAGGAATCAAGCTTGGTAGAGACAGCATTTGGAACCTCTTATATTCCATGTAGAGGTTAAGAAAACTCTGGTCCAGAATGGGTCTGAGCTCACCAGTCTTCTTGGCCAGTAAGAAGTGTGAATAGGACCCTTTCTCTTATTGCTTTGTGGGAACAGTCTATTGCTGCTTCTGCTAGCAGGGAACTCATTTCCCCTCTTAAAGGAATGTGGCTTTGCAGGTAAGACGAGTGACCTGGAGGATTTTCTGGAGGTTTCTGTGAACTAGAGCCACCAGCTGGAGTACCGTGGTTATACCTTCCCATCCAGGTAGATGTCTTGCAAAGCTTCCTCCTACCGGTTCCTCTGCGACTTGCTCCAGATGGAGGTGGGTCCAGTGAATCAGGAGACAGTGCAAGTGGAGGCTCCCAAAGCCCTATGGCATTTTACCAGGGGAGCCGTGCCTGACGAAGGAGCCAGACGTTTCTTCTGGGCTGCCTTTGAGACATTGCTGCCACTGAAATGGCTGCTTAGGTTTCTGAGGAGGTTTATATATGAACTTGGAGCGCAAGGCCTTGCCCTGCAAGTCTAAGGATATCTGACATCCCCTCCAAACAAGCCTGGACCTTGGAAAGGCGAGTCTTGAATGGCTGTCTGGACTTCTGGTGCCAGGCCAGAAATCCTGAGCGATGCATGCCTCCGCAGGCTCACGGCAGTGGCTGTGCCCCTAGCTGATGCGTCCACAGCATCACAGGTGGCCCTCACGGTGCATCTGCTAGCCAATGTAGCCGACCTGACCATGCATATTTTGTCTTTCAACTGGGAGTGTGAAAGAATCTTCGACTCCAGTTGTCCTAAAATGGATTTCTGGTAGACTACCATATGAGTCATGTAATTCAGGGCTCCGATAGCCAAAGTGAATGGAGAATAAATCTTTCTGTACTGGTCAATGACCTTAGATTCCTTGGCTGGGAAGGTACTAAGGTGTTTTGGTTTGGCTGACCCATCATGGGCAGCACCAATGACTGAGTCGGCCTTTGGGTGAACACTCAGGTGGTCCTTGCCCTCACGTGTATGGTATATTCAGTCCAGCTTTCTGGCTACAGGAGCCAGTGTGGCAGGTTGTTTCCAAATTGTGGTAGCCAGGTCCTCATGTGGTCATATTCAGGGCAGAATGAAAATAGTTCTAGGTGCTCTGCCAGCCTCTGGCATTGGGGACCCTGGGCCTCAGTGTACCAGTCATAAGTAGAATGGATCTTTCCCGAGAAGTTCTGTAAAGGAAGGATCCTCTGGCAGATACTTGGGCGACTCCTTGGGCTTTGGATCCTTCTGTGTGGGTGACAATCAAAACTGGAGTGAGCAGAATCACTTTCTGAACTGGACGTCAGGCTCTAGTCGGGCAAGCCAAGTCTTGGCAGTGGAATCTCTACTGGCCTGGAAAGGTCCTTGGGCCACGCAAATTCAGTGGGAGGCGGTGTAGTCTGGAAATGTTCCATCGTCCTACAAGACGTCAAAGGCCGGGGGCCAGACGGCAGGATTTGTTTAGACGATGGAGACCTAGGAGTCTGCGTTGGGGCAGACGGAGGCAGACTATTCGAGCTCTGATGTGAGCAGCTATTTTGCCTCATTCCACCAAGAAAGATCGCAACATTGCCTATGGTCCACCTGAGGCGGAGGTGGGCTGGGTTGTGTAAATCCCAGGTAACCCGTGTAGTAGGGATAGTTAAAACCCAGCGATGGGAACCCTGACAAAGGGTACTCCGATGTTGGATATTGTGGCAGATACCCCGGCGTGGGGTAATGTGGTGTTGGGTAGCCCGGCGTCAGGTAACCCAGAAGGTTGCCCAAAGAACCCAGTGTCAGCCCAGATGGAGGAGCATGTGGCGATGTTGGGCTGGATGGCGGGGCTACAGGCTCCAGAACAGGCCCAGACAGGGAAGCAGAAGGCCCTGGAGGTTCCAGGGAAGGAGGCGGATGCCCTGGAGGTCCCGATGGGGTGGGCGTCAGGCCAGCCGGTTGCTCTTGGGGGGCAGACTGGCCTCGAGGTATCGGCACAGCCTTAGTCAGGTCCAGCAGGGCCCCAGGTATGGGTAGTTCTGGCGTGAGGGGAGGAATGGACCCAGACGGCAGGCTTTCTCCCTTAGTCTCCGGAGGGACCACCTCCATCAGTAGAGGGGGAGAAACCAGAGGAGACCCCAATGTCAGCTGTGGAACAGACAGCTGAGCCTGCTCCTCAACAACAGAGGCCTCTTCCCAGTCCCGATGTCTCTCCTTGTCCTTCCTGCGATGGCCTTCTGGGAGAGAAGAACTCCTCCGTTTCTTCAGCTCCTTCTCCATGGAAGCCATTGGTGGGCTTCCAAAGACTGCCGGAGCTTTCATGTGGCCTGGTTATACTCCTGGCAAATCTCACACTCCTCGGTCTTGTGGTCTTGCCCCAGACAGACAAGGCAGAAGGAATGGCAGTCCTTGTGGGGTAGCAGAGTCCTGCAAGAGTTGCACTTGTTTTTAATGTGATTTGGAAGACGTCGGAGACAACGTGCACGATGTATATACCAACACTATTTACAATGAAAAATTGAAATAAGATTAAATTCAAAGAATTTAAGCAAGAAATATTCATCCAAGATGGCGTCAGAGGCAATGTTCTCCACGAGGTCCGACGCACACAGGTAGACGGCAGGAAAGAACTGGAGGGCAGGCATGGGAACCCCTCCCTGTATAGCGGCACGCAGACATTGGTCATGTGATGCTGGGAGTGGTCCCCCACCAAACACTGCTAGCTGAAAGTTTTCCGTGTGGTTCTATCACCTGGAGGCTTAGTCCCACCTGTTAGTACCTACTGCAAAGGCCCCCTTGAAGCAAGATCCATGGTTCCCGATGAAAAAGAGAACCACGATTTAAAATTTAAAAGGAAAACTCAAAACTGACAAACGCAGTTAAAATAAAGTACAGAAACTAAAGGAGGGAACCGCGGAACTGACCGAGAAAATGCAGTTCCCGGGAACAGAGGGGAACCACAAGAAATGGTCAAAAGGAAAAAATTACTCACCTTAGTAATGTTTCTTCTAATGGAGTCTTGCTATATTCTGACATATGCAGTGAGTCCCAACCTCCGAACTGCTCCGGAGGTGAAAGAGTTAACTTTCCATGCCAGGCATGGAACGCTGAGCTCGAGCTCGGTTGAAACTGTCTGTTCTTCAAACTCAAACCATCAGATCTTTACGAGCTAAACTCACTGAGGTCCTGTGTGGAAGCTGTAAACCTACACTAGCCAACTGGCTACTAAACATAAGAGCACATTTTTTTGGTCCCAAAACAAAGACTCAAGTCAGGAGACCCAAAAAATGAAAAACACCAAGTCACCCCAAGAAAGGAGGGGTTAAAAACAACAAGGTGGGCACCTACTAAGTGCCAACACTGCACTGCCCACCCACATCCCAAAAACAGAGGTTCTGAGAGGGGCAGGCAAGAGGAAGGTCAGAATATAGCAAGACTCCATTAGAAGAAACATTACTAAGGTGAGTAATTTTTTCTACAAACATGAAGTCTTGCTATATTCTGACATATGCAGACTACAAAGCAGTACCTCCATGGAGGAGGGACAGAACCTACTTAGGAAATAGGCTCTGAAGCACAGCTGTGCCAAACCGAGCATCACTCCTAGCCTGGATGTCCAGGGAGTAATGCTTGGTAAAAGTGTGAACTGTTTTCCAGGTAGCTGCTTGACATATCTCTAGAATAGGGATGTCCCTGGCAGCAGCCAGGGAAGCAGCTGTACCTCTGGTAGAGTGAGCCCTCAGGCCTGAGGAAGGAACCTTACCCAGTTTCTCATAGCAAAATTGGATACAAGAGACAATCCACCTGGCAATGGATCTTTTAGTGGCAGGTTTCCCTTTACCAACCTCACCATAAGTGAGGAACAGTTGGAGGGAGTCAAACCTGTGACCCTTGGTACGCTCTATGTAGTAACTAAGGGCTCTCTTCACATCTAAGCTGTGCAGCCTCCTCTCGCCAGAGGAGGAATGGTCAGTGAAGTACACTGGAAGAGATATAGATTAAGGTGGAAATCTGAAACCACCTTAGGCAAGAACTTCCTGTTAGTCCTGAGGACCACCTTATATCTATGAAAGGAGATAACAATCAGGCTCCACTGACAAAGCTTGTAATTCACTTATGCGTCTGGCAGAAGTGATGGCTACCAAAAACACAGTCTTCCAAGTCAAGTACTTAAGCTCTGCTGAAGACAAAGGCTCAAAGGGGGGTTGCATAAGCTGAGCAAAGCAAACATTAAGATCCCAGGCGGGGGCAGGGTCCCTGAATGGAGGGTTGGTGCGAAGCAATCCCTTGAAAAACTTGGAGAATACAGGGTGAGCTGAAAGAGAAGAGGGCTTACCTGCTGAAATAAAAGCATACAGCTGCCAGATGCACTTTTAGGGTAGCTGGTCTCAGCCCCAAGGTATTTAAGTGGACCATATAATCCAGGACTGGGGGTAAATCAGCAGATTCTGGGGAAATATGCTTTCCAGAGCACCACATGGAAAACCTCTTCCATTTGGAATTATAAGTAGCCCTGGTGGAAGGTTTTCTAGAAGCCTTCAGGATATCCATTACACCTTGGGAGAGGTGTAAATCAGCAAACTCTTCAAGAGCCAGGCCTTGAGATTGAGAGATTTGAGGTTCGGACCAAACCCTCCCCGAGCACAGGTTAACAGGTTGTGATTCCTGGGAAGACACAGGGAAGATGGACTGCTAAGGACAGTAGGAGTGGATACCAGGGTTGTCTGGCCCAATCTGGAGCAATCAGGATCATCTTGCAGGGTTGAGATCTGATTTTGACCAGCACTTTGAACAGGAGAGGGAAGGGGGGAAAGCACAGAGAAACTTCCCTTCCCAATTGAGAACTAAGGCATCCAGAGGGACTGAGCCCCAACACTGGGGGCCTGCAGCAAAAAAGGGGAAGCTGGTGACTGCCTGGGGCTGCAAAAAGATCTATCTGCGGGGTGCCCCATCTGGCAAATATCACCTCCAAGACCAGGGGGTCCAGTGACCATTCGTGATGGCCCTGGGAAATCCTGCTGAGAGCATCTGCCAGGACATTATCCTTGCCTGGGAGGTGAACTGCCGTAAGGGAGGTGTTCAGGGAGTAAGCTAGAGACCACAACTTCATTGCTTCGGTGCACAAGGCCGTAGACAGAGTGCTCCCTTGCTTGTTGATGTACCACATTGTGGTGATGTCTGCTCTGACCTGTACAACTTTGTTCTGAACAGATTTGGAAAAAGCTTGAAGTGCTAGAAAAACTGCTCTGAATTACAACAGATTGATGTGGAGCAGAGATTCCTGAGGGGACCACAATCCCTGGGTAGTGAGGTCGCCCATGTGCGCTCCGCACCCCAAGAGGGATGCATCTGTAGTAGGGATTAAGGAGTGAGACTGAGTGACAAAAGGAACCCCTTGTCTCAGATTGCTCTGATCCTGCCACCACTGTAGGGCCTGGATCAGGGTTCGAGTCACTGGGATCAATTTGGTTAGAGGGTCTTTCCTTTGAGACCAAAAGGCTCTCAAATGGAACTGAATGTCCCTCATCTGAAATCTTGCTCCCTGCACTACTGCTGTAGAAGTAGCCATGTGCCCGAGGAGCTGTAGAAAATGCCTCGCTGGGTGAATGAGGAGGCCAGAGAGACCAGGGTCCTTGCCCTGTCCAAAGGAAGGAAGGCTCTGGCTTTCTCTGTGTTCAGCTCTGCGCCTATGAAGGTGAGGAGCTGGACAGGCTCTAGAACTGACTTTGAAAGATTCAGAAGGAAACCTAAGAGAGGTGAGCAGTTGCTGAGTTATCTGTAGGTGTAACTTGACTTGGTCTGGGGACTGGCCTACTATGAGCCAGTCGTCCAGGTAAGGGAAGATGGCAATTTTTGCCTTCTTAGAGAAGCAATCTGCTGCCAGGCATTTTGTGAATACCCTTGGAGCAGAGGTGAGGCCAAAGGGCATTGCTCTGAACTGGTAATGGCCTGAGGGCAGCTTGAACGCGAGGTACTTTCGATGGAAGCTTCTGATGAGAATATGGAAGTAGGCATCCTTGAGGTCCAGGGACGCTAGCCAGTCCCCTGGCCTTAGAGAGGGTAGAATAATTCCCAGAGTCACCATTTTGAATTTTGGTTTTAAAAGGTGCTTGTTTAAGTATCTGAGATCCAGGATGGGCCGCCATTCTCCTATCTTTTTTTGGGGTAAGGAAGTACCTGGAGTACAACCCTTTGCCCTGGTGTAGGGGTGGAACCTTTCCACAGCTCTGAGAGCCAGGAGGAAGAGACCTCTGCCTCTAGGGCAGTGCCTCTGGTGGATTTGCAGGTGGAAAGGATCTGGTTCTCATCTTTGGAAACTTTTGAAGCCGAGAACCAGTCCCTGGCTTACTACTTCCAGGATCCACTTGTCTGATGTCAGAGACTCCAGTCCTGGACAAAGTAAGCCAGCCTGCCCCCTACAGGTAGCTGAGAATCAGCCCTGGCAACCCCATCAGGGTGCCTGCTTGGCAGGGGCTTTGGGCTGGGGGTGGAAGCAGGCCTGCTTGTACCCCGTCTGCCTCTCCCTCTAAAGAACCCCCTCTGGGCATAAGCAGAAGAGGAGGCCTGGGCTTAGTAAAAAGACCTATGAAAAGGCCTGCCCCTGCCCCTGGGAAGCTGCCTTTGAGGAGTGGCCTGCCTTTCCTTGGCCTGTGCACTTCTATACTCATCCATTTTCTTTATGTAATTCTCTGTCTGCTCCCCAAACAGGGAATTACCCACAACAGGAAAATCCATGGCCTTAGTCTGGGTGTCCTGTGACAGGCTAGTACATCTGAGCCAAGCCATTCTGCGAAGTGCCACAGATGCAGCCATGACTCTTGATGATGCATCATTTGAGTCCACTGCAGCATGGAATTGCACCTTGGATGCCTCAATACCATCAGCAGCCACCTACTCCAGCTCCTTGGCAAGCTGGCCAGGGACCTGTTCGCTAGAGCCATAACAGTATCCCATCTGGATTTCCGATATCTAGCAACATAAACCATATAATTTGCCTGTCTGAGTCCCAAGGATGCTGCCATGTACTGTTTCTTTGCCATGGCATCAATCCTCCTGGAGTCCTTGTCCGGGGGGGGTGTGAAGCCAAGGGAATATTTGCCTTGACACAGGCTGCAGCCTGCACTACCCCAACATGGCTGCATTGTTGTGCAAGGAACTCCATATCAGAGCCTGACAATGTGTACCTCTTGTCCATTCTCTTATCCACAGGAGGTATAGTGTGAGGAGTTTAGAATTTTAAATGCCTGTTTCCCAAAAGATTTATGCAAGGGAATAGACAGTCTCCTAGACTCTGGGACATCCATCATTTCCACATAGTCAGGCTCCTCTTGATAATCCACAGCTTCCTCCATAGGGAGCTGGAGGGTTTCAGCAACTTTTTTATAAAACATAAAATGAGAAGGGGACTCAAAGCCTAGGAGGAGACACTCCTGAAAGTCTGTCTGGGGAGATGTCCGGGTCAATGGGCATATCCAGACTTTCAAATCCACATTCACTCTCCTCATACTCCTCTTCCCACTCCTCCGGTTCATAATATTCCTCTAAATCATACTCTTGAACAGGTGGAACCGACCGAACCAGACGCCTACCTGATGGTGCCAGTTCGGTCGGAACCGGGGAAAGCAACTGAGCAATTTTAATCGCTTTGGCTATTTCTTCAGTGGTTGGAGAGGAAAGTTTTGGCTCCACACCAGCTGATTTCCTAGTCCTTTTTGCTAGAACAGACTCCTCCGAGTCGGTTCTCCTTTTGCCCAAGGAAGTCTCACCCTGGTCAGAGGGCACTCCCTCTGGTTCGGTTGAAACCGAACCAGGCTGGCCATCCGGTTCAGCGGACTTTTTGGCCTCCCTTTCCCTGAGCCTACCAACTCTCTTTTCCAGGGTAGCTGCAGGAAAATTTTTACAAATCTGGCAGTCTGCATTGAGGTGGTCAAACCCCAGACAACAAACAGGTGGGTGTGGGGTCAGCCTTGGCAAAGACTTCCCCACACACACTGCAGTGTTGAAACCCAGTGGGCCCGGTTTTTCTTTTGGGTTTCTCAGACATAGTGCCAGTCCTAACCAAACTTACCCATTTATGGCAGTCCGCCAGGTAAGACTCTTATCGGTTCCCAACCGTGTCACGGGTCGTGGAAAAAAACGTAATAAAATCCTTTTTTTTTTTTTTTTTTTTTTTAAAAAACAGATAAGAACCGGTAACCACACTCTAAATCACAGATTAAGATATTTTAAACAACCTGATCGGTTCAAACCGAACCGATAAACCGTTTACAAGTTCCACACAGAAGAGAATCAATGTAAACCTATCTAGTACTCACAAATACCACAGAGAGCCTGAACAGACCAGTTGCGGTTTAAATTCGGTCGAAAACCGAGAAAAACAATACTTTAACCGACAAAATGAACCGAGCAGAAGGAGAAATCTCCGGAGCGACTGTTCAGTGAGGCGGAGTAAAGAATCTGACGGTTTGAGTTTGAAGAACAACAGACAGTTTCAACCGAGCTCGAGCTCAGCGTTCCATGCCTGGCATGGAAAGTTAACTTTCACCTCCAGAGCAGTTCGAAGGTTGGGACTCACTGCATATATCAGAATATAGCAAGACTTCATGTTTGAACACTCATCACAGTCAAATCAAATCAATTATCTTTATTTATAGAAGGTGCCTTTACAAACCAAGGTGCCTGTGCAGTAAAAACAAATATCCAAATAAAAAGACTAAAAATACAATAGCAGCTTTGTAGTTGGGAAATGCCAAACTAAAAAGATAAGTCTTTAACGCAATCTTAAAACTCTGGATGATCAGGCAATCTCGTACACGAAGTGTTAGAGAATTCCACAGGGTCAGGGCCACAAAACTAAACGCCCTTGCCCCAGAGGTTTGTAAATGAACCCTGGTAATCTCTAGCAATCCCTCATCGGTGGATCAGAGAGGGCGGAGGGGACAGTAGGGACAAAGGAGATCTTTCAGGTAACCTGGTCCCTGATAGTGTAGGGCCTTGTAGGTTAACGCAACCTTGAAGGTGATCCGCCACTGTATCGGCAGCCAGTGCAGTCCGTGGAGCACTGGCGTTATGACTGGATCTAGAAGTACCAGTCAAAAGCCTGGCTGCCGCATTCTGCACCAGCTGCAAGAGGCGGATATCAACCCCCTGTAGCCCTAGGTAAAGGGCATTGCAGTAGTCAAGGTGGGAGGTAACGAAAGCATGAACCAGTGTTGGTAGATCTTCGGGAGGAACCAGGTGTTTAACCCGGGTGATATTCCTCAGATTGTAAAAAAAGAGGAATTAACTGCCAACACCTGCAGTTTCAGGATCAGGCAGTCACACATGAAGCCCAGGTTCTGCACTCAGTCTGAGGTAGTTAGCTGGACACCTCCAAGCCATAGACCCAAAGGAGAACCTGCCAACACACCTGCCTCATGACGACCTGGGTCCACAATAAACACCTCAGTTTTTATGGGCTTCAACCACAGCCAGCTCACATCCATCCAGTCCTGGATTTCGGCTAGACAGCTGTTTAGGACCGAGACAGCATCATCCTGATCAGGCACAAAAGACATGTACAGCAGAGTATCATCTGCATAGCAGTGAAAACAAGCCGTACCGTCTAATCGCTCCCAATGGCAGCATATACACTGCAAACATGGGCGCCAAAATGGATCCCTGCAGCACCCCACAGGATACAGACAATGGAGCAGAGGAAAAAACCCAGACACCACCCTCCGAGTCCTACCTGTGAGGAAAGATCAAAACCATCCGAGGACAAGTCCCAAAAGTTCACAGACAAACTGCAGACAATCCAACAGCACACCATGGTCCACAGTGTCAAATGCCACAGACAGATCAAGAAGGACTAAGACGGAATGAGTCTTTCGATCTCTCACTATTAGGTCATTTAGTAAACTAACAAGGGCCATCTCAGTACTGTGTCTCCCTAAAACCGGACTGGAGGGAATCAAATATTGTGGCTTGTCAAATGGTCATCCAGCTGTAACACCACCACCTTCTGAATAACTTTACCCATGAAGGGTAGATTAGAGACAGGCCTGTAGTTTGCTAGACAGTCGGGGTCCAAGGAGGACTTAAAGGGCATAACCACAGCCTCCTTAAGAGGATCTGGAAAGACTCCCCAGGACAACCAGACAATCTCAGCAAGGACTGGGCCGATGACATCCACACAACCAACCAAAAGGCACGTGGGACCTGGATCCAAACTACAGTTGGTAGGCCGTAATGACTGGATAACCATCACATCATCACTGATTGTGGGCCGGCCAAAGTCACACCACACAAACTGGGTGTCCAACATCTGCCAACCACTGCTACTCCCTTGAGAGGAGTCAAGCAGATATCGGACCCGATTGTGGCAACCTTATCCGTGAAGAATCGAGCAATCTCCTCACACTGCTCTTGTGAAAAGGCATTTCCAGGCTGAAGACAGAGTGGATTGCACAATCTACACAGTCCGGAAAAGCTGAGCTGGTCGATTCCACGCAGCAGCAATTTCCCTGGACAGAAATTCTGCCTTTTTATGGGAAATTGTTGATTGATGGACCGAATAATGGTCCATCAAACTAAGCCTGTCACACACCAGGCCCGACCTCCACTATCACCTCTCTAACCTTCGCCCAACTCTCCAACTCCCTCAAGGTCTCTAACCAGGGAGACCTGGGGCAAAGAGTGAGGGGGTGAACACGAACAAGAACAATGGAATCCAGGGCCTCTGTCACTGCATTATAGGCTGGTACAAGGTCCCCTGGATCCAAGCATTCACTCAGCATACCCGATAGGTCCAACACGGCCATCAGGAGATACACCCCTCAAAGTGCGGTATTGGACCATCTCCATAGGGGAAGGCCTCAAAACAGACTGATAGGATGATGGTCAGACCACCAGACTGGTTCCACCACCAAATCTGATCTCCATCCCCAGGAGATATGCCAAGTCCAATAACTGACCACCAATGTGAGTCGAGGAGCAAATAACCTGCGAGAGGCCCAGTGAACTTATTAGCTGGAGGAAGTCCTGTCCAAACTGCAAAAGTTAATCACCGAAATCCCCCAGGATCAACCATCTGCGAGATCCCAATGTCAGGTCGACAATGAAGTCCACGACTTCCCTCAGAAAAACATTCCAGTCTCCTGGTGGACGGTAGACAAGAATCCTGCACCTCACACCCTCACCCACGACACATTAAAAAGAATTGGTGGCTCCCACTGGTACTTCCATCAGGTCCAATTGTGATTTAAAACAAATGGCCACACCCCCACCCCTACGATCCGTCCTCTGGCGGTGTATCAGAGTACCCAGCCGGAACTGCTGCAGCCAAAATAGGACCAGCATTTTCATTCAGCCAGATCTCGGTGGTGCAAGCAAGCAGTAAAAAATGAAAAAGATACTTCAGCACACAGGAACAAGAAAACATTTTCTTGGCCAAATTAGTGGGAACACCTCAGAGGCAGTGTTGCTCAGTCAGCGGAGAAAAAAAACTCTGGTCCCTTCTCAGGCAGTCTCTCCTCAGCACACCGAAAGCTCTTTCCTGATTGGCTAATTCAAACTTCATTATAAGACACCTCTGGGCAGTTCTACCTAGTCAGCTAACTGCATAATGTTACTGATGCCAAAGGACCCCTGGGGTGAGAGTGGTTTTAAGAACTCTAGTACCAAGTTTGTTTTACAAGCCTTTTAAGGGCTGGTGACCTACAGTCCCTCCCTCTGGTTCCCGACTCCCTCTCTCTATTAGCAAAAATGTCTTCTGCCACATCTCTACTCTTAAGTTATCCTGTACCACTGTGTATACATCATGTATGTATTGTACATATTTTACATATATTGTATGCTGCATATACTATGCTCTACATTTCTACATTCTCATGTACCTTTTAGCATACCCTGTACTACTTTCTGTATTTTTTTTTTTTTTATTTACTTTTTAATGAGAGGTAGATTAGATGGTACAGTAAGATATCATTGCAGTTCCACAAGTACATCTGTATGGGTAGGATGATTTTCCATTACACAGTATATAAATAGTTTTCATTCTTGTAGTACAAATACAGTACGGGATAAGACACTCAGAGTTCTCAATCTCATCTTAGAATAACTTTTAAGCAGTAAGTTGCATTTACTAGTCCTTCCTTCCCTCGTCTCCTCCTATGATGTTCAACCTTGGTACTCCTCAGTAATTTATGGTACAAATGTTGTAAATTTGTGCCATGTACCAAATCCAACATTGCCACTTTCGTTGAAATATTGATACCGTTTGCAAGTTCTGCTGTTAGTTTTGCCGTTAATCAGTTTGGTAAATAGATGTAACTATTAGCCTCAATCTAAGATTGTAGGCATTGTGGCAGTCATCCACTTCTGGGTAATCACCTTTTTGGCAGTCAGTAAGAGGAAAGGGAGTAATGTTTTGTACCAGGATGGAGCATGGGGAGGCATCATTAGTAAGACCATTTCAACCTTTAGCTCTATGCCTTCCCCCATACAATCTCAATTCCATCTGTAGGCAGCACCAGAAAGGGGTCAACCTAGGACATGACCAAAATAGGTGTCCCAAATCTGCCTTCCGACATCTACAATCCCTCCAACATATCCCGCATTGTGCTGGAAGGCATTTTATAAGAGCTGCTGGAGCCCTAAAGTATCTATTCCTGCACTTTCAGGAAAACTATGCCAGATGGTTGCGTGCATGAGTTTGAAAGCAGGAAGGGTCGTACTCCACCAATCTTCCTTCGTGACAAAAGTCCCCAAATCCTTATACCAACTTTCAAGAATAGTAAAAGGTAGGCCGGCCCGGTGGCGCCAAGTGTTGAGGCGCTGGACGCCACACCTTGCGCCACACCGGTGACCCTGGTTCAGGAGCGAGCTCGGGCGCCAGGAGGGGCAGAAAGGGACTAAGCATCCCCAAGACAGCTCTCCTTTCCTGGGGGAAGGGCTTTGGAGGATGTCCGATGTCCCAGGTGGAGACCAAGGGTACTTCAGGATCATGGACGAAACTGTGGGAGAGCGTGGCGGACAAAAACCCTTTGGGCCAGATAGGCAATGGCATCCCAGTGCCTGGCCGCCACACGCCAAAGACTGGACCTCTTCCTCATGATCTCCTCGTGGACCTTGACCTGGTGGGCCCACAGGGTTGCCAACATCCTTGAAGACGCAGTCAGTCACAGTGGGTGACTGAACAGCAGGTGAGTGGACTGCCCGCGAGTTCTGGACCCTGTAGGAGACAACAGAACTAGAAAAAAAAAAAAAAAGAATAGTAAAGGTAGAGTCCCCCATTTCATTGTTTCATATTTTGTATAGAAGATCAATAAGTTGCAAAAGGACTCCCCTTAACCGATTAATAGCCAGCTGTAGAAATGGAGGCTGTGGATTGGGAAGTGTCAATGTCTCCCAAAATCTGTCAGGTAGGCCCTCATCCTTCAGTATCTGTTTAAGTCCCAAAGAGGAAGATCATAGTTTTGTTGAAGTCTCAAATGGTATTCCACTCGAGGGCATACACTGATGAGACAATTCAAACCCAGTCAGCGCCACTGTTTACAGGAGAGGTCTTCTCAGTTGGGTTGAAAATGATCAGCCGAGAGCAACCTCATATAAATTCTGTTTTAAAAGAATGGTTGCGCAGTCCATACCAAGCTCTTTGCTGTGCTACATGTAAAAATGTTTAAGAGGTGGAGAGGTTTTATTATTGGAGAACAGAATGGGATCACGGAGATCATTTATGGTAGCTTTTATGTTTTTCCATGGTGCCTGGTATACTGGGGACATCCATAAAAAGATTAGGCAGAGAAATGCTGCCTTTACATAGACCTCCAGGTTAGGCAGATTAAGGGCCCCCGTGCTAATTGCAATACCAAGAAAAACTCATGGCCCATGTCCTGCCCATATAAAATCTGAAATAATTTTATTCGTGTGGTAAAACCTGGCCGGCAAACATGGGAGGGTTTGTTAGAAATACAACAGTCTCAGTATTACGTTCATGCATACAATTTCAATTCTTTGAAAGGAAGCAAGCATTAATTTGTCCCATTTATTAAAGTCTTCCTGAATTGTTAGTGTAAGCGGTTCATAATTAATTTGAGGCGAGTTAGGTCTGTTTGAATGTATATTCCTAAATATTTAATTTTCAATTTGGACTACTTCAGCAGGAACTTTTTCACAGAGGCTGATGGGACGAAATTTAAAGGCAAAATCTCAGTTTTGGTTAAATTTAATTTAAAGCCGGCTAATGTCTCAAACTGCACCATTAAATCAAACACCACTGGTATAGAGCCTCCTGGGGACACAGTTAATAAAATACAATCAGTGAATAAGCCAATCTTGTATTCATTCTGTCCCAGCAGTACTCCCTGGATTCCCCCGTTTCCTTGCACTGTCACTGCCAACGGCTCCATATATAGTGTGAACAGGAGGGGGGGCGTGGACATCCCTGTCTCGTTCCCCTTCTCAATGGTACCGGTGCCAAGAGGCCACCATTTGTTCTAATGTAGGCACTTGGGCCGGAATAAATGGTTTTCAGCCAGAGCAAGAATTTGTCAGGGAAGCGAAGGGTCGATAGGCTGTCCCATAAGAAATCCCAGAACACCCTGCTGAACGCCTTTTCTGCGTCCAAACATAGGAAGACCGCTGAGATTTTTCTAGTTTGTACAAATTCCTTGAGGAGAAGTAACATACCGATATCTATCGTATTATGCATTTTGATAAATCCTGCCTGATCAGGATGTATTATAGTTTGTAGTACCCCCTCTAATCTAGTGGCCCAGACCGCCATGTACATTTTGTAGTCCGTGTTTAAGATTGAGCTATTGCAGTTACCCAAGAACTTACAGTAACAGTAGATCTTCGAGAGAGGTTCCTGCAGTAGGTTCACATATAGGACTGTGCCCCCTGGCTTCATGTTCCTACAGCAAACTTGTAGATAACAATCAGCAGGGACCGCCACCAATGTCAGGTGACGTGACGTCAGCCTGGCTATAAGAGGGGCGGTCCTGCACCCGCTCTCCAGTTCTTTTCTAGAGACCTAGAGAAAGGTAAGTAGAAAAAGTAGGAGTGAAACACTCCTAGGACCATGCTTCCTCCCTAGACCCAAGGGCTAGGCAGGATGAAAATGAAGGAAACATTCCAAGAGTAGGGGGAAGGTGGGTGGGAAACTAGACCTACTGCAGGAACCTCTCTCGAAGATCTACTGTTACAGTAAGTTCTTACGCAACTGCAATATCTTACTTCGAGAGGGTTGCTGCAGTAGGTCTTCACATGTAGGACTGAATACCAAGCAGTCCCAAAAGAAATACTATGGGAGTATATCCAGGAGGAAGAGAAGTCGCCAACAGGAAATTACGACAGGAGGCCTTGTAAAACTGCAAGGCCAAAGCCAGTTCTGCACAGAGAGGGAATGTCCAAACTAATGCTTAGTGAAGCTGTGAACAGACAACCACGTGGCCACTGCACAGATTTCTGCAGTAGACATTCCTGAAAAAGGCAGTTAAAGTTGCAACACTCCTAGTGGAGTGACCCTCAACTGCCCCCAGAAGGGACTTCCCGTGTTTTTGGCAAGTGAAGTGGATGCAGTTAACCAATCATCTAGAAATTGTCTGTTTGGAAATAGCCTTGCCCTGGCACTGGGGGGCACAGGCCACAAAGAGTTGATTGGATTTATGAACCTCTTTAGTCCGGTTTGTGTAGTATCTCAGAATCCTGTGCACATCCAGAGTGTGCAACATGTATTCCCCCGTTAGAATGCTGGGCATAGCAGACAGGCAGTTCTACACTAAGAGTGGATTCTGTAACTACCTTGGGGACGAAGGAAGGGTTAGTCCGAAGGACTACTGTCCCTATGAAAAATTTAATAGGGTTCCTTACAGACGAACGCCTGAAGTTCGAAAACCCTTATGGCACAAGTGACTGCAACGGGAAACAAAGTCTTCCAGGAAAGGAAGCACATGTCGCAGCTGGAAGCTGGTTCAAAAGGAGGCAAGGTCAGCTTTCGGGAGGACAGAAAGAAGAGACAGGTATTCCGGATCAGAGGTTGCAGGTGGAGGATGCCTTTTAGAAAAAAAAAGTTTGGGCAACCTCCAGCTGAGCCAAGGTTTTGCCCTCCACCGGAGGGTGTGGTAGGCAGACACTGCAGAGAGATGAACCTCAATGAAAGAGTAAGGCCAGTCTGATAAATGTGAGGTACTCCAACACCTGGGCTGCAGAGCACAAAAAGGGATCCCAGCATCTTGCTGTGGCCCTGATCGAGAATCTTTTCCACTTCATGGCGTAAGTGGATCTGGCAGAAGGCTTTCCAGCTTCAACCAAGATATGTGCAACCTGTGAGGATACAGCATAGTGGGAAACTGCTATGTCCACAGGTGCCACGTATGAAGGTGGAGAGACTGAAGGCTCAGGTGCACCAGGGTGCCCTGCTCCAGAGTCAGGGGGTTGTGGGATATGGTAAAGGAACCAGAGGATCCAGTGTTAGTTGTTGCAAAAGAAGATACCAAATCTGGTGTGGCCAGAGAGGAGAAATTAGAATCAAATGTGCTCCTTCCTCCTGAAGTTTCACCAGAACCTTCTGAATGAGAGGAAAGGGAGGAAAAGCATAAAGAAACCTCCCTGTCAGAGAGAGTGCGTCTCACCAAAAAGCACCATGCCTGGGAACAAGTGAGCAAAAGCTGGGTAGTTTTGCACTGAATGGGGAGGCGAACAGCTCAATCTCTGGACGACCCCATCGAAGAAAAAATCTCGACCACCTCTAGCTCCCACTCGTGAGCCCTGGCTACTGATAGACTGAGACTGTCTGCCATAACGTTGCTTACGCCTTGAATGTGGACTGCTGTCAAGGAAAGGCTGTGCTGAATTGCCGAGTACCAGACCCTCATTGCTTTTCTGCACAGAGGGTACGAGAGAGTTCCTCCCTGTTTGTTGATGTACCATACAGTGAACATGTCTGTCTGGACAAGAAGTGACCCTGGTACCAGAAGCGACTGGAACGCCTGGAGGGCATACAGAACCACCCTGGTCTCCAGAACGTTGATGTGGAGCAGAAGCTCCTGGTCGGACCAAAGCCCCTGTGTCTTGTGCATCCCCAGATGGGCTCCCCAGCCAGAGTCTGAGGCATCCGTGGTTAGGATTTGGGTTGGGACAGGGGAATGGAAGGGGGCTCCCCTTGAAAGACTGGAGAGATCTTGCCACCAGCAAAGACTGCTCTGTAGGCTGTTGGAGAGCATGACTTTCTGCTTCATGTCATCAGTCTGCCGATCCCACTGGACTTGGAGACCACTGGGTGACCCTCATGTGAAGTCTGGCCAGGAACACTGTGGAAATGGCCACTGCCATCAGGCCCAAGAGACGAAGCACGGCATGTGCTGGGATCCACCGAGCCTGTGCCACGATAGTGGCTTGAGCAAATAGAGTCTCGGCTCAGTCCGATGGCAGAAGTCTTGCTCTGAACTGTGTCTAGTACTCTCCAATAAATTAGAGCTGTTGAGATGGTACTAGCTGGGATTTGGGCAGACTGACTGACACCCAGAAGAGTAAACAAGCTCAGAGTGAAAGAGAGGCTTTCAGGTTGTACGGAGAGGGTGCTGCAAGGAGCCAGTTGTCAAGGTACGGGAAAACGTAAATACCATGGCGGTGAAGAAAAGCCACCATCACCGCTAAACACTTCATGAACACCAGAGGGGCTGAGGAAGGCCCAAAGGGGAGTGCTCGGAACTGAAAAAGGTTCTCCAGAAAAGTAAAAAACTGAAAAAGCGGAGGTGGGCCGGTAGGATAGAAATGTGTAGGTAGGCATCCTGCATATCCAGGGAGCACAGCCAAGAATTTGTTTGGAGCAGGGGAAGAAACCCCTGAAGAGTCAACATGCGAAACCTCTTACTCGACAGAGGTAGAGCATGCTGAGGTCCAGGATCGGTCTCAGATCGCCTGTCTTTTTTGGAACTAGGAAATGGGAGTAGAATCCCCTTCCTAGCTGGTTTTGAGGGACTGCTTCTATGGCCTCTTAACAGAAGGGCCTGGATTTCCTGGGAGGCTATTGTGATCTGATCCCTTGGGTAAAAACGACAGTCCCGGAGGATGAGGGGCGGTAATCTCGGAGAACTCTATCAAGTGACCTTGCTGGATGAGTTGTAACACCCAAGATTCTGTGGTGACAAACCTCCACCTCCCCAAGTGGAAACTAAACCTCCCTCCCACTGGTTTCCTCCTTGGCTGAGTGGAGGTAGCAGGAGGTGGTGAAAGCAGTCAGGACACAGAGGGGAGGGCAGCTTTTGCCCCGGAGGCCGTCTTGGGGAACTTTGCCTGGGAGGTTTGGGCTCCTGAACCAGGTGCTCGTCATTTGCCTTGACGTTTACCCTGGTTTTTATTCCATCTCCTTTGGCAACAAAAAGGCCACTTTTTCTGCCCCGTCCGGTACATTAAGCGTACATCCTGAAGGGAGGGTCCACTCTCCTGCAACCCGGTAATATCTGTGGCGTTGCCGCCAAAGACTGAACCCCTAAAAGGGGCATCCAAAAGGGAGGACTGGACATCTTGTGCCAGACCTGCTATCCTGAGCCAAGAAAGGCAGCGGAGGCAGATCCCCGTGGCAGCCGCTCTAGCCACCGAGTCCGAGTCGTATGATGCACGAAATGCATGACGGCAAGAGGACTTACCCATTCTGACCTTGTCCAGTAACTTTTTGGAGAGAGTCTCATCCTGGACCTCCTGAAGGTCCCTTTCCAGCTTGGAGAGACATGCCTTCTGGAAAGCAACCATTTGCGAGACATAGTTGAGGGACCGTATGGCACAAGAGGAAGAGGAATAAATCTTTCGGCCAAACTGGTCCAACTGCCGAGAGTCCTTGTCAGGAGGTGAGGCGCTCAAATGTTTTGGCTGCACTGACCGGTCATGAGTGGCAGTTATAACCATACAGTCAGCCTTTGGAGGAGTGGTGAAATGAATCCCTTCCAGGGGATAGCAGGTACGGTCTGCCTTTCTAGAGACTGCAGGGATAGCCAAGGTTGCTGCCATACTGTGGTTACTGGATCCTCGTGAGGGCCCATCCAACGGGGGATGGTGAGTGGATCTGTGGTGGCTAGATCAAGGTGTTCTGCTAGTCTTATGCTGGGGATCCACCTCTTTAGAAGGCCAGCCTCCTGCTGCCCGAATGGTATGCAAGAGGTCCCCAAAGGAAAGATCCTCAGGAGATTTTGGGGACTCCTTGGGAGGTACCTCGACAGTGGACCGAAGGTCCGAAGGCTCAGAATCAGAGTCCATGTCAGAGGGCTCAGAACCACTGGGGATGGAAGGGTCTACTCCAAATGCTCCTACATTTAGAGTACCCAATGCCCGTCCAGAGGCAGGCGGTGCAGGGGGGGGCCCTAGGCAGGGGAATGTCCCCTATGGAATACCTAATCTCCGTGAGGAGCTGGGTTCTGGCATCCTGCCACCATGAAGGAGCTGACTCATGGTCTGGCACCAGAGGTGGAGGAGGCAGCTAGAAGCCCGAGTAGCTTGGATACTGCAGGTATTGCCATGGGTTATAACCTGGCAATCCTGGAGAAAAATAAGGGTACCCAGGATATCCCGGGGTTGGGTATCCCGGTGTCGGAGGCACTTAACCTGGCATTGGGTACAGAGGAGCAGACAGTGGGCCGCCCGGCAGCGGAACATGGGGGTCTGGCCCCTGGAAACCACCTGAAGGATCTGGACCTACCAGGGAAGCTGCCAAAGGCCACTAAGTGGCGCGGGATCTGGAAGGGCCCCCCCCCCCGAAGGTCCCAAGGGAGGAGGCTCTATGGTCAGATCCCCAGCCGGTGACAGACAGACTGGAGGCAGCAAAAGACCTGGCGAAAGGGGAGTTCCAGGAGGGACTCCAACGAAAGATCAAAAATAGAATCTGATGGAAGTGAGGAAGCAGGATAGAGTGGTGAATCCCTGGGGCAAAGAACCCTATGGGATGACGAATCATTCTGCAGCTCACTCTGACGTCCGGGGCCAAACTGGAGCCTGACGGGAGAGGGAAGGGGTTTGGGCGGGTGACGAAGGGTCCGCCGTCCGACTGATCGGACCTAACCAGGCTAGAGGAGGTCGGGCGACCACCGCCACGCTTATCGGTAGGGGCTGTGCGCCCGTTGACAGAGTCTAGGGGTGACTTACCGGCCAAGCTGAGAGGAGACTGAACAGAGACCTCAAGCGAGGCAACCCCCGGCTGCCCACCCACCTCGGCAGGAGGGGGAGAAGGTGCTCAGCCCAAAGAGGCAGACGGGGTACCAAAAGTAGCACAGTTCTTGGAGACCTCCCGCGTGGCGATGGACTCCTGTCCCGGCGCTTCTCCTTACTCTTCTCGGGGTTGGTGACGAAGACCTTTCCCTCAACTCCTGGAGCTCCTTTTCCATCGATGCCAGTTGTCGGGTAAGGAGGTGGGCCTCGAGGGTCCACTTGAGCCTGGTCCTAGTTGCCTGAATGAAGGCCTGGCAAGTAGTACACTCCCGAGTTGTGCCTGGGGCCTAGGCACAAGAGGCAGCGGGAATAGTCGTTCCTGTGCGGGATTTGGGCTCCGCACTCAGAGCACTTGGGTCAAGACAACATCAATCATTGAAAATAACAAACGAATACTGAGGCGAAGAAAACTTCGACTGACGCGCTGGCGTTGGATCGTTCTAACTCGTGGCCGAACGAACTGAGGCGATGGCAGGAAAGAACTGGAGAGCGGGCACGGCACTGACCCTTTTATAGCCAGGCTGACGTCAGACACCTGGGCAGTCCCCGCTGATTGCGATCTACAAGTTTGCCACTGGAACCAGACACCAGGGGGTGTAGTCCTATATGTGAAGACCTACTGCAGGAACCCTCCGAAATAAGATCAGATGGTAAGAAGAGGGGTCCGTTTCATCTTTACCAGACGTACAGATTGGGACCCTCACCCTCTGACACCTCCCGGAAAGTTGAAAAGCATTGTGGGCAAAAGCAACCCCACAAATTCTTTGTACCATTGAGCATTATATCTGTCTAGACCAGGACACTTTGGGGATTTGGTGGCTCGAATGTGGGAAAGGATCTCTTCCTAAGTGATTGGCAGAAAAAGGGTAGATATTGTTGATGGGGGGGGATCTGAATATGCCAGATGTTAACTGGAGTGCATTTGCAGCAGCCACTTCCAAGAGTGGGGTCATTCTAGATGCCCTACAAGTGGCATGCCTTAGACAACTAGTATTGGAACCCACTCGAGAGGAAGCAGTCTTAGACCTGGTACTCTCAAATGGAGAATGGAGAGAGGATCACAGATTTAGAAGTGGGTAGCCATCTGGGAAACCAGCAACCATCAAACAGTATGGTTCATGATAAACACAGCAATAAAGTCAAGCCATACAAAGGCAAAGGTACTGGACTTTAGAAGGGCTGACTTTTCCCAAATGGGTGAGTGCCTAAGGAATGCACTAGCAAATGGGCAGGAAGGAGGGGTGGCAGAACAATCGGGAATAATCAAAACTGCCAGAGGCAACACTCCTTTGTGTGAAGCAAATAAACCAAAACTGTGTCAGAAACCACTATAGTTCTCAAAGGAAGTGGCAGGGAAGGTTAGGGAAAAAAAGCATTCAGGAAGTACAAGGAAACGCAGAAGGAGCAGGACAAAGAACTGTATCTGTTAAAGCAAAAGGAAGCAGGGAAAGCAGTCTGAACAAAAAAGGCCCAAACCGAGGAAAAGATAGCCAACTCAGTAAAGAAGGGGGATAAACCCTTTTATAGATGGTGAGCGAAGGAAGACTAAGGGAGGGATAATGAGGCTCAATAAAGGGGAGGGGGTGGTCAGATGGTAACTGAAAAGGCAGAGATACTAAACAAATATTTTTGCTCAGTATTCACAAATGAAGAGGGGGAGGTACCAAAACCAAACAATAGAAACTCTGGATATGGGGTTGATACCAGCCCATTCACAGAATAGTTCTGAAAGAACTTTTAAAAGTGAAGGTGGACAAAGCAATGGGGCCTGATGGGATTCATCCCAGAATTCTAAAAGAACCAAGGGTAGAACTAGTGACCCCACAGACTACCCTCTAACAAATCATGGGAGGATGGGGTGGTACCAGAGGACTGGAGGAGGGCAGATGTTATTCCACTTCACAAAAGTGGGAGCAGGGCAGAAGCAGGAAACTACAAACCTGTTAGTATAACCTCAGTGATAGGGAAAATGATGGAATCACTTCTGCAGGAAAGAATTATTGAGTACCTAGAGACCAGAGGGGCACAGGACCCAAGGCTGCATGGATTCACAGCGGGAAGATCATGTCAGCCGAATCTAAGATTTCTTTGACTGGGTGACCAAAGTAGTACATCAGGGAGGTGCTGTGGACATGGCCTACCTAGACTTTAGCAAGGCATTTGACAGTCCCACCCAAAAGATTAATATACAAGTTACAGTCTGAGTGGGTCCCAAGATGGTAGCCTGGGTAAAGAATTGGCTGGAGAACAGGACATGGAGGATAATAGTAAACAGAGTCCACTCTGAAGAAAGGGGGGTTACTACTAGGGTACCGCAGGGTTCAGTACTAGGACCGGTCCTCTTCTATGTCTAAGTGACATTGCAGAGGGACTGGAAGGAAACGTGCACCTCTTTGCAGACAAAGATCTGCAACAGAGTAGATACACAAGGTAGAGTGGAAAGGATGAGAAGGGACTTGGCAAGGTTGGAGGAATGGTCAAATGTATGGCAGCTTAGATTCAATGATAAGTGCAAAGTAATGCACCTGGGAAACAAAAATCCAGGGGAAGAGTACACAATGGGGGGTGAGATACTAACAAAAATAGAAAGGGACCTGGGGTAGTCATATCAGATGACCTAAAGGTGCAGAAGCAATGCAAGAGGGCAGTAAGGAGGGCTGGAGGGATACTGGGAAGCATAGGGAGCGGCATCACCAGTAGAAAACAGGAAGTTGTTATGCCCCTGTACAGACAGCTGGTAAGACCCCATCTGGAGTAGTGTACAGTTCTGAAGACCCAATCTCTGCAAAGACAGACAGGATGGAGGCAGTCCAGAGGGGGGCAACTAAAATGGTGCAGGGTCTGCACCAGAAGACATATGAAAGAGACTTAAGGAGCTTAATATGTATAGCCTCGAGGAAAGGGGTGGGGAGAACATGACAGAAGCTTTCTAGTACCTCAAGGGAATCAACAGAGTCCAAGAGGGTAGCATCTTTCAGAAAGATGTGTGCAAGAACAATGGGGCACAATCTGAAGAGAGGGGATGGCTCAGAGGTAATGTGAGGAAATACGTTTTCAGAGGGTTGTGGATGCATGGAACGGCCTTCCTGAGGAGGTTGTGGCGTCAAACAGTGGGGGAATTCAAGAATGCATGGGACAGTCATAAGGCAATTCTAGGGGGTGAGGGTAGGAGGAAGTAGGCTGTTGGTTAACCAGGATCTGCAGCTTATCCATTAGGTAGGGAAACAGACTGGGTGGGCCAAGCGGTCCTCATCTGCCATCAAATTCTATGTTTCTATTGAGTCGTTCCAAAGTGTGTCCGAGTCTCCAAAGGTGGGGGAGTAGATCAGATAAAAATTCTCATCTCGCCTCCGGGTCCATTGCTCGGTCCTGGGTATATAGGATTTAGTAATTTGAGAAAATAGTAAAGATCTCGTCATGATGCGTTATGATATATCAGAGCTTTTTAACTTTAGTATCGTGGAGACTTTTACACGTGCAGAGTTTGATCCAAGATTCGATACCTTGAGGGCCCCCCTCGTAGCTGGTCTGTTTTAAATATAATAAAGTTCACTGTATTTTCCAGTTCATGAATTTTTGTAGGGCACTTTTCACCTCCTGAATTTTGAGCTATAATTCTCCATCCCCTTCTATAAAGGGATTGATATTGCTGTAGTTGTAATAACTCTTGATGTTTTACTTCATTTACCCTATGCTTGTTCACCATGTAGGTCAATATCCCACCCCAAAGAACGGCTTTCAGGGTGTCCCACAAGGTTACTGCTGTTGTCTCCGGGCTAATGTTTTCCTGTATTTGTGGGATACGTTGCTTTATTTTAGTTACAAACTGGGGGGCCTTTTATTAAGGATGAGTTTAAGTGCCACAGGGTTTGTTTCACTTTCTTTCCCAAAGTCTGATTTTAGTATCAGAGGACGGAGATCTGACAGCAGTCAGGGTCTTATTGTGATCTGACTAATGAGTAGTGTTTGTATGTTGTAAAAAAGTAATAGAGCCTCGCGTGGCTATGGAATCTGGGAGAGTAATAGGTATAGCCTCACTGTGATGTACACATCCTCCTCCACACATGAATCAGCCCCAGCTGGTCGAATAAACTCAAAAAAACATGGAGTGCATTCATTGTCCTGTGAGCCCTCTTGTTAGTCAAATTCAGCAGACCACGTCTTGTTAAAGTCACCTCCCATAATTAAAATTCCATCCAACAACTCCAGGACTTTATTCTGGAAGGCTCAAACTACTGGGAGCAACGACTGTGGTGACAAACATTAACCAGTTACCCTTTTAGAGTACAACATATCCTGGAAAATGGCATATCTACCTTAGCAATCTATAAAACTGATACCCCCAAGGGGTGGTACTCTGCACAAGTATAGCTGTTCCCTGTCCCCTCCCATTTGAGTGTGAAGACGTGTAGATTTTATACTGCTGTCCCCAGTGCATTTTTAAATGTTCTGTGGCTGACGGGTATGTTTCCTATAGCATAAATAAATCTGCAGATTGCAGTTTGATTTAGTGCATAACTCTAACCCTTTTTATTGGGCTATGTAACCAAATGATATGTTGTGAAAGTATCTTTATAAGTCGTTCAAGTTCTATCATCTTACCTGCTGTAGAGCACTGTTCCTGGTCTGATCCCGCCCTGTCCAGCAGACCCGTGAAGCATCGAGACCCAGAAGGCTAGCCGAAACCCCCCCCCCCTCCCCAGATGTCCCGTAGGACCCAATACAGTAGTCCTGAAGCAAGAAGGTGGTGAGGGACCATCCGAGATCCCAACCCACCCAAGTCAAAGAAATACAGTAATAAAGCCTTGTTAAAAACCTCTGTCTTTTGAAAACTGTATTAACCCATAAAACAAAAGGAAAATCCCGAAATTAAATTTCCATTTCCCTCCCCCTCCCTTCCTTAAATTGAATCTCAAAACTGTGGGGCCAAAACAAAGTGCCTTGTGCCCCCCTTGGGTTATTTTAAACTGTCTCAGGCGAACAAGAAACCCATAAAATCTATATAAAAAACATCCAAAAACTTCGGTGGGATTATTTTAAGCTTCCCTCCTCTTAACAGAGCCATGTAAAATCTGACTTCCAATTGGAAGGCACTGTAACATGTACACCTTTCGGTTCCCAGAATTGAGACTCCCATGAGGGAGAATCCCCGGCGGAGGGTGACACCACCACTCCGGTAGCGCCAGCTCCCTGCTGGGCCCAAAAGGACCTCCGCTGCTAAACAAAGATGCAGTAGTAACCCCAGTGTGGTGAAGTCCTGATTACTCAATCCCAATGCCAAGAGCATCACTCCACCCTCTATTCCCTTTTGAGTATAAAAATATTAGCTTGCTGGTAGTCCCTCTGTGCCTCCCAATATTTCGGGCAAGAACTATCCTGTGTGCGGTAACTGCCAATTTTCAGCCACCCTGCTGTGGCAGCCAAAACTTATTACCCACCACCCTATAGCTTCTTTCAAACATTTAGAACATTTCTGCTATAAAACTTCCCTGCATCATTATACAGTAATTCTATATTAATAACTAATCAATGAACTAGAAGGTAATACTGTTATGAAATCAAGGGTGTTTTAACTTCTCGGTGAGGAAATGGGACATAATAGAAAATGGCCCCCTATTCTTAGCGTCACTAGTCCAAGTTAAGTTATTTCAACAGAGTGTTTTGGGGGGCACCACCCCCACTATGCCCTTTTCACAATTTCCCATGTTGCCTCTCCAGTATATCTATATACGATCCTGACCCATCAGTATCTTATTGCCTGGTACTTCGTGTCTGGCTCAGTTTTGGTGTCCAGGATATCAGTTAAAGTACTGAGGATGACCCCCGCTACAAGAGGGCAATGGGGGAGTAATAGGTCCACTGTCCAGGTTCAGCATTCCACCCTCCAGTGACAAGGCATTTACCAAACAGCGCTCCACTGTTCAGACTTTTCTCCAGTCATTCTGCAGTGTTGAAACTGCTGGGAGGAAGAATTCAGTAGGAGAGGAAGAGGAGTGTGGGCAGCTTCCACCCCAGCAGGGGAGAAAGCGAGGGCTGCCACAGGACTCTTAGGGCATTACTGAGCTCAGCTCATTTGCCAACTACTTTCTGTATTCCTTGTTAAACACTGAACATACCCAGGTCCAACTTGTAAGTGAGTTATATTCAATGGTGTTTCGCCTGGTAAATAAAGATTGATTGAAGTTAACATGTGGCAGCAGGCATCTGAGCACGTATTTTAAAAAAACTGTACAAATCTGTTTTTTGTACAAACTTCATACTCTGCAAGATGGTCTTTCATTTTGTCCAAATTAAAAAACCTAACATTAGGCAAGTGTAAACCTATTTCCAATTAGCCAGTTAAAATACTGTATCTAAATGGGAATTGAGCAAGGCTACAAATCTTGCACTGGACTTGCAATAATTTATTTTCAGCTGGCCCACCGGCACAGCAATAACCTTCTGATTTGTGGATGGCAAGGACAGCAGGGCTGAGCGTCCCAGGGACTGCTTGCCTTCTCGGGGGGAGGGGGTGTTGCAGCTTGGCACTTTGCCGATGCCAGGTGGAAGCCTGGGGTATGGCAAACATCCAGCCACATTGCCAGGGAACAAGCATGGTGGAAGTCGGCAGAGACTCCTTGACGTCAAGAGTGCATGCCACACCACAGAAAAAAGGGAAAATGGTTCTCCAGGCACCAGACTGATTGCCTGGTGCAGACCCAGAAGCTCCCGCCTGCCTGCCTGTCCCGAAGCCATAGAAGTTCAAGGTGTATGGGCTTCACCTCGTCCCCGCCTGGGAGGGGTAGATCCAGGGCTACATGGGGGTTCAAGCAGTGCTCCAGGTAGGTGAAGCAAGCTCTCTAGAAGGTGCAGTGCTTGGGGACCAGAGGAGGAAAAATATCAAGTTCAAAATAAAATAAAGGTTTACGGCCCAGAGACCGTGAAACAAACCAAGTGAGGAAGTCAAGACAATAGAGAATAATGCACATTTAGGTATGTGATATGCAGGGTTTTTTTTTTTTGTTTGTTTTTTTTAACATACACACAAGGTGTGATATAACAAACCTTTATGGATAGTCACCGAGGGTGTGCAATAATGCAGATCTCCCACACCTTCATGTGTCATTTTTTTATAACAGCTTGTGCTGGTGAGTGTTTTCATAGGCTAGCCTGGTACACAACCCAGCGCGAGACAGTAAAAGCCATATCAACTTGCGTGTTAAGACAATGTCATATCAACTCGTGGGTTGATATGGCTTTATACAGGTCTCAAAAAACAGGCTGATATCGGGGGTCACCAGTTATTCATCATCTACTGGAAACTCACATGACACTGCAATACTGAACAAATCTGCTGCCGTTTAACCCAGGCAGCAGTTGGCCTTGGATCAAGGTATCACAAGGGATTAGACTGCATGTTCTGTGGATGAATAATTCTGACTGGAAAGTGCACAACAGAACAAGTTGTGAACTGCAGACCAGACAGGCCACACCTGGCACACTGCATGCAGTTCTGGGCTCAATACAGTCAGGCAGTAGAGAGGGTGCAAAGGAGGGCCACCAAACTAATCAGGGGTATGGAGGACAACAGCTAGGAGAAGAGGCTTGTGGCACTTAACCTGTTCATATCTAAGAAAGGGAGTCTGAGTGGGGACATTCTCAGTTTTCCACATACTCAATATTGACAAGATTAGACAGCAATCTCTGATCTGGTATCCCCCAGTAGGACACTAGGGCATGCCCTGAAGCTCAGAGAAAGTAAATTCAAGGGTAATGTTAGGAAGCATGGGCTGTTCCAGCAACACTGCAGCTGCGTTACTGCTTGCAACACCAGTGACCCGGGTTCAGAAGCAAGCCAGAATCATCAGGGATGGCGGGGAGGGGGTGAGAAGATGATTGAGAGGTTGGCTGTGCTACCATCACCTGCATGACCACAAGTGGGGGTGCATGCAGGAGCAGCAAGTGGGTGGGTCGGCACCTCCAGACCGACACGGGCATGCTCACATCTCCTGCAGTCCAAGTTCACATGGTGCCGGGGAGAGAAGACAAATGCCGACAGCTGTGCAGAATGAAGTAGTATTCTCTTCAGGTCCTGCACTTTCTACTGGGCTCCACACCACAACTAGACAAACACCCTTTGAAGCAAGGGTACCCTGGAGGGCTCCCACAGGTGGGGAAACTGGGGGGCACTAAAGGCAGGCGAGTAAGCCCCAGACACAGCAGGTAAAGCAGGAATATCCTGGTGACAGAGGCCAGTCAAGGCAGAGAGGGATCAACCACACAACCACAGCACTTCTCAATCAACTGAACAGCCTACCAGCTGACATAGTGGAGATGAAGACAGTACAGGTCTTAAGGTTAACCTGGACAAATCAAAATTTTTTTTTTTCTCTCTCTCAACCAGAGAAATTACAGCATACCCACAGAGCTGGTAGGGAACCCCTAATTTCCTAGAGTTTCTTCTGACCTTAAAGGGATATGGTCAGCTTTTGGGGTAAATTTTAAAGTGCTTGTAAAAAGGTTTATGTAGCAAGCACTCAATGTAAAATACATATATGTCCAGCGATGTGCATACTAGAGCAAAATATATATGTTTTTTGCTAAAACATTATATTTCAACCCAACCAATATGTTAGTACGCCTCCACCAGTAGAAAAGGCACGGAGTTACCAGTAAACTTTCATGAACGAAACGAATATGCATGCCCAGAGCTACGGCTTCAAATTTTACATACAAAGTAAAACTGATTACAGCGTTATTTTTTTTTTTTTTTTTAATGAGAATGTATTTACGCAATTCTAGAGCCTGAACGGTAAGAGCTACAACCCTTTTTGAATACGCAACCAAAAATAACTTGTTCATGAACGAGTTTACTGGCAGCTTTGCCCCTTTGCTGGTGGAGGTGTGCGAACATTTTTGGTCATATCGAATGTTTTTTTTTTTTTGTTTGTTTTTTAATACAAAAAAGCAGATATTTAGTCCTAGTGTGCACATCTCTGGCCATATATGTATTTTACATTGAGAGTGCCTGCTGTACACACATTTTTACAAGCACTTTAAATTTGAGCCCAAAATCTGACAAGTGTCCCTTTAAATTACTATGCAGGTTACTATCATACCTTATCCGAGATCCGGTGACACACGTCAGCCAACAGAAAATCTTGAATCGTATCATCCCCTGAAAGAAAATAAATTTCCTTATTCAGCAGCATCTGTATGCTAACTTTAACATTACTACTGCCCCCCCAGAGGAATTTGCAACACTAAAGAAAGTCAATTAATTATTCAAATACCGTATTTCACCATTTTTTTATTTTATTTATTCAATTTTGATAACCGAAGGTCCCTTTTTCAGGGGTGACCCGGATTTAGATACAGAGTACAATCAGTTCACATACATGGCAGTTTGGTATATTGACCATTTTGGTTACAATTTGGTCAGTATACTGACTCATTAGGAATCAAGAGGTTGTACAAGAAGCAGAATTAGTGCACAGACAGCACCACTGATTCTTCCAAGATTAAGTTTTTGTTTAGGACTGGACTGTGCAAGAAGTAGGCTGGGAACTAGTTATGGTTCATATCTCTGCATGTACATGCACTATTTGTTAGGTGATGAGCCCGGAGTCCCTTTTGGAAGATTCCCAGGGAGGTTGCCTCCTGAAGGTCTGGTGGGAGTTTGTTCCATTTAGAAGCCACGCTTACATTACACTGTTCTGTTTTGAACCACAGCTTCTAAACAGGTATGTGCTGATTTGGGAGGGGGACTTTGATAAATTCTTCTCCTGCCCACCTGTAGCTCATTTTTCATTTAATCCACAACTTACTTATTTGTATGCAAAGTCTGGGAGTGGGTTGGAAGTGTGTCGTTAGTGCAGTTATATCCTCCAATACGATGTCGTTTTGGCATCTGCATGTTTGTTTTTTGTGTGTGTGTGTGTGTGTGTGTGTGAGAGTAAGTAACACACACACACGGATGGGACAAGTCTGCGCTAACCACTTTACCGCTACTGCAACCTCACTAGCACCACCCCTACATGCATCCTGGAGAACGGCTCTGCAATGAACAGCACAGGTGCGTTATTTGAAATTCACAAAAGCAGCATGTAATTGAGCCCATTGGGCATGCAAGGCCTTATGTGTATTTGTATGCTCATTATGGGCCCATGTAAATAGCATCCACCAAAGTTCAGCCCCACCCTACCCCACCGATCACCAGCCAGATTGCGAAAAATTTTCCCTGGTGTCCAGTGGTGCCCCCCCACCCCCGATGCCCTGTCCGATGTAGGAAATCCATTTCCCTGGTATCCAGTGGACCCTCCCCCATCCAATCCCCATCCCCAGTGTAACAAGCCCCCCACTCCAAAACACTACCCCAACCCGCCCGCATACCTCTACATCCCCAGTCAGTCCCTCACAGGTGGTCAGTGGCCCATCATCCCCAATCTGCTTATACATCTATATGTATATCCCCAGGGTCTACTGGACCTCCCTCCCTAACCCCGATCAAACAAACACTCAATTATATTTCATTCCCTGGTGTCCAGTGGCCCCTCCTCCGGCAGGTAGTGCCAACCCCACTCCCCCAACCCAATCCCTTCCCTAAACCAGCAACCAGCACAGCCCTCCACTCTCCACAATGGCCAACCACCGACTGCACTGTCAATGAGGGCAGAGGTCATACAGTAAGCAATATGCTCTCACTGACAGCTCAAAGGTGAGCACATAAGCACATACTGTACAGTACATGCAGACAGCTCAGCTGGCAGCCGACCATGGTGGAGAGCGAAGGACTGCCAGTCACCGGCTCAGGGAAGGGATTATGGTGGGGCACTACCTGCTGGGGTGGGGCAGGTCACTAGACACCAGGGAATGAAAAACAACTCGTCATTCGACCGATCTGGGTTTTGGAAGGGGATCCACTAGACACCAGAGATGTAAGAGCAGATTGGTGGGGGCCCCACTGGCCACCAAGGAGGAACAGGATGTGGGGCAGAGACTGCAGGACGGGACCTGGGCAAGGTAGGTGTTTTTTTTGGGGGCGCTGTCACACCAGGATGGGGATCAGATGGGGAAGGGTCCACTAGACACCAGGGAATATGTTGCCAGGTTTGGGTTTGGGGAGAGAGAGAGAGAGAGAGAGAGAGAGAGAGACACACACACAGAGAGACAGAGACAGAGACAGAGAAGCAGAGACAGAGACAGAGACACCAATGGACACCAGAGAAAAACATTTGTTTATGGGGCTAGGGAAGGGGCCCTATTGTGCTGAGGGTCATGGGGCACGCCATAGTACTTCCACCAACTACTAGGGTTGCATGGGATTAAGGCAGGTGTCGATCATCAGTTTTTGCACAAGGGGACCGTGCATTGCAAAGCAAATGCTCCAAATCTGACTGCACAGATATTCAGGTCACCTCCATTCACACTGTGCCCCCTTCCACACTCTGCCCCGGCACAAGATCTGGTTTGTTCACACAAAACCAAGTTTGCACTGGGTCAAAGTTTTGTAAATCCTAGCCCAGGTGTCACAGCAAGACAGGTGGAGAGCACTGGTGCTTCCCCTGTGGACTGGGTCATATCATCGAGGGAGGGGCATTTATAGGTAATGGTAGCAATGATGGAGATCTTTAGTGAGATTTAAAATTGGGGTGCGGAGGACTTCTGGTGACGTCACGGAGCCGCCAGCAGGGACCTGAGGGAGTAGATCCCCTCCTTTGCCACTAAAACCCACTTTTTATAACTGAAAAACCACCAAAAGGTCAAAATGGCAAATGCAGGATGTTCAAAGGATAAACAACAAAGTTATCACAAAACAGCTCTAAAAACAAGGATGTCGACAGATTATCCCAACCAGCTTTGGCCCAGAGTAGGAGCTAGTCTCTGGCCAGTATGGCTGATACAGAAGAGGAACATGAACAGCTCTCTCTAGATCGCGCTTTGAACAAACTTTTTCAAGAACTGAAGGAAATGAGAGCGGAAAACAATTTTGCTCCCTACATCAAAAGCTAACTGGTTTAGAGACCTGACTGGAGACAGCAGAAAGCAGAACAGGCGTCGTGGAGGAGGGCACAACGCAAACTGCCCTTATTGTCCAAGCATTAACTGAACAAAGAGTGTCTGCATGATCGCCTGGATAAATAAAGATCTGATTGATGTACAGAGTTGGAGAGCAGATCCAGGAGAGAATTTAAGGCTATGGATTACCCGAGGGTACGGAGACCGGCTTGATGAGATTTCTTAACTGACCTCCTGACAGATGTGTTGCAGTTACCTTTGGGATAGTCACTCGGAATCTACAGAGCACACCGGCCCCGGAAGCCTAAACCAGCCGATTCCAACATGAGACCAAGATCATACTAAAATTCAACAGTTATAAAACTAAAGAGGACATACTGGCTAGAGCTTGGAAAATGAAGGAAATTAATATCTTACATCCAGGCATTATTTTGACCACAATTTCCTGCTGGAAATACACCAAAAATCATAGTATGCGGACATCATTAAAAGATTAAAAACCAAAGGAATATGATTTCACATGCCCTATCCTGCTTGGATGAGAGTTTTTCGGTTGGAGGGACAGGGAACATATGAATCTGTGGAGGAAACATGCCGGGCCCTGATAAACAAAGGCCTCATGGAGCCAGGAGAAATGCCAAGGAAAAACTATACCTCCCAGCAGCCACGCGCAGGGCGCTCAGACAGGATGGTGGTGACCAACGGCAGAAAACAGGGTCTCGATGAGAATTCAATGGCTTCCCTTCATGCTATACAGAGTCTACTGCAGAATTTCAAGGCACCTGGAAAAATCTAAACAAAGGCACTCAGGACTGAAATGGTAAGCTCTACTTTACTACCAAAGTAGTTTTTTTTTTTTAAATCATCAAGTCCTCAGGAATCACCTACTACCTGAGGATTACTGGAACGCTTTACGAGACTGTCCTCTCTCCTGGGGGTGTTTGGCTTCCATAGCAATCTCGCAGGAGTGAAACGACCTAAAACGCTCTTTCATGCCAGCACGAGGGGTGAGCAATAAACGGACTGCAGTCTCTTACTGTTAAAGTGGACATACAACAAGAGACTATATTGTGGACAATAAGTTGACCTCAATCATGATTGTTATTCTTAAGCTGAAAATCATTGCTGGCCAATTATCAACCCATTTATTAGAATAAGGTTCGACATTGATGAGCTCCTTATGAGGCAATTTTTTCATTTTACTAGAGTTGATAACAGCAGATTACATGGTGGGAATACAATACAATGATATATACCAGTTTTGAAAAGTGGGTGGGTGGGTGGTTGGGGGTGGGATTACTTGGTACTCTTTACCCTAGTCTCTAGGCTTGGTTGCTGTCGGCCAAGCAACACAATTTTACCACCCAGTACTGACTATACACCCAGTTGTTTTAAAGCAAGCTCAGGAAATCAATCAGTTAGGCCTCGAGGCACCGCCTTTAAGAGTGGTGGTCAAGCAAACCCCTCGTTTCGGCCCTCCTACTGGTTTATTCAGTGGCGAGTGCTGGAGCTAGAACTCTCCAATAGGAGACGTTCCACAGAGTGGAAGTACACAACTACAAAAGTTGAGAATAAATCAGTTCCTTGTTATAGTTTAAAAATGTTTGAAACTGTTCTGGTTGTTATAGTTGACAAGCATTGTGACTCAGAGGGGAGGAAGGAGATGGAGATGTGTGAGGGGAAGGTAAACAGGGGCAAGAAATACAAAAGGAGATGTAAAACGGCTATATGGGGAAGGCTAACTATGGATAGGTCGGGCATACTGGTAATGTCCTACAATATAAATGGGCTTACCCAACCAATCAAACGGAGTAGAATGATGACATACATAAGCAAGTTGGCCGCATTTTTTATATTGCTTCAGGAGATTCATCTGAATAAACAGGAGCACTCAAAATTGAAAAATTTGGATACCAGATGGTATTTGACTTCTCTTATAAGAAAGGCCGCAGGAGGGGCACTGTAATTTTGATACCCAATAAAACCACTTTTGAACACAGGGATACACTAGCAGACAGAAGACAGATACATAGGAATTAAAGGTCGCTTCAGTGGTACCATGGTCACACTGGTCTCTATATATGCACCCCCAGGGTCAGAGTTTGTTTTAGAGAGACTTTGTTGAAAACTACGGAGTGGGCGGAGGGGCATCAGATTATAGGAAGAGATCTCAACCTCAGATTGAATGCGTCTAAGGACTCCTCCACCCAAGTACTGAGAAAGGAAAATGGGACTGCTAAGATAGCGTCGGGACTGCTGGGAGAAATGGGTCTACTAGATATATGGCGGACTATGCAAATACAGTAGGCAATTTACTCCCCCCCCCCACAGGCCCACCAGTCTTACTCCAGACTCGATTTTTTTAGCTCCTAGGTATCTGCAGGGAGTCATGGCTGGGGATACGACATTATCTGACTATGCCTCCACCTACCTAAAGGTAGCCCTAGTCCCCATAAACTGTACCACGTTCTGGATGACGAATACATCCTTACTACAAGATAGGTATGTTCAGACCACAATTCAAGAAACTATAGAGCAGGCCATAAAGGAGAATGACATGCATGATGTGACGCCAGGCATCCTTTGGGATACGATAAAGGCCATAATTAGGGCTAAATTCATTGCCATCTCCACCCACTTAAAGACAGAGGACAGAACCAAAATTTTTTAAAACAATTAGAAATCCTGGAAAGAAAGCAAACAATACAGAGAGGGGGAAGAGGCTGGCAAAATATAAAAGTGTTTTCGGAGATGCTGGACCATCTGGTAGAATGGAAGTTACTTTATTTAAGGCAACGCTTTTACGAAGGGGGACCGAAAGCCCTGAGGCTTTTGACTAGCAGACTCCATCAAAACAGGGCAAGTATACCACAAATCCTAGACCTTGAGAAAGATAAAAACTTGGAGATATCAAGTGGAGGAGATTGCAGACGTATTTAAACATTAATCAGAAATTATATTCACAGGGTGCATCCCCTTCAGAGCAGGAGGTTGGGAGCTTCTTAGACCAGCTGCATCTACCCCAGATTAAGCTCAAAAAATGTTGATTGCCCCAGTGAGTCTGAGAGAGTCACAATCTGCTATTAAAAGGCTAAAGGCAGGTAAATGCCCAGGGACTAATGGTCTCCCCAACGAGTTTTACAAGCAGTTTAGGGAGGCTATACCCATGGTATTGCTAGCAGCCTTTAGGGGTTTAAGGGGGTTGGGGCGGCTCCTTCATGAGCTCAAGCCATTATCTTGGTGATTCCAAAGCTGGCCAGGGACCCCGCAGTGTGTTCCTCCTACCAGCCAATATCTATACTAAATACGGACTATAAGCTCCTTACCAGTATACTGGAGAAAAGATTAGAGCAAATACATCCTACCCTTATACACTTAGATCAGACGGGCTTTGTACCCAGTAGACAAACAGTGGACAGCATTAGAAGATCTGTGAACATTATAGAACATTTACAGAGAAAGGCTACCCCCACTTACCTGATGTGCTTAGATGCTGAAAAGGCTTTCCATCAGGCTTCCTGAAGCTTCTTGCGGGGTACCCTGGCCGGTTTTGGTTTCCTTCTCATTTATTGGATTTATTTTTAAGTTATACTCCACACCGAAAGCATACATCAGAGCTAATGGGCATTTGTCTAAAGCTTTTGACTTGGCAAAGGGTACCAGACAGGGGTGCCAGTTGTCTCCCTTGCTCTTTGTGCTCTATATAGAGCCCTTGGCCCAGAGTATCAGGATAAATCATATAACAGGGGTGGAGATAAGGGGGCACTGAGCATAAAACTAGCTTTATATGCGGACAATGACCTGCTCTATCTTACCAACCCAGAGAAGTCTTTGCCAGACAGAGGTCCCCCCAGGTAGAAACCTTTTCACAGCTATCAGGGTATACCCTGAACTGGACAAAAACAGAAGTCTTGACATTAAATTCACTGGTACCCTTAATATTTTAGTAAAAATACCCCATGAGATGAGATTGTAAAGTGGTTAAATATTTGGGGATAAAGTACAAACCCGGCCTCTATTTGAGAATAATTACCCACCCCTGCTTAGAAACATAAAAAGTGGACTTGCATAGATGGGACACTACGCCATTCCCATTTTATTCTAGATTACAAATTAAAACCAATGTAGCTCCTAGGCTGATGTACCTTTTTCAGTGTGTGCCTTGTGCGATTCCAAACAGAGTAACAGTGGAATGGCAGAGGCTTTTGATTAATTTCTTGTGGGGGTGTAAACCCAGAATCTCAAAAAAATGCTGCATCTCCCCAAGAGGGAAGGAGGCAGGGCCAGCCCTAACTTACAAGATTACTGGACAGCCGCACACTTGAAGATTGCACTCTTGTGGGCACATAAGAAACAAAGCACACTGGCAACAGATAGAATTAATATACAATACAGATAATACACCCACAATGCTCATGTTCTCCCCCGTGGAGAGACGACATAGGCACCTGGAGTTATTAACCACCATAAAAGCTACCTTACAAGGATGGTATACATGGGATAGAAGAGGCTATATGGCCAGGTATAACTGGAAATATATTTAGTGGATAAGAGATAAAGGTTTTTCCCCTGCCACTCAACACCCTTGGTTTCAGAAGTAAGCAGATAAAGGGATACAAGCATCTTGGCAGTTGATCCAAGCAAACACCGTCATTTGAAAGCCTAGCTGGGAAGTTTGGGTGACGACCAGTAGATCTAATTCACTATTATCAAATAGGGGACATGGGTCAAAACCACACTTAGAAATACAAATCGGACCCCAGGCCTTTCCCTGAGGTATACAAAACAATCTGGGCCTCACCTAGTGGTAAGGGAGCCATTACTATGTTGTACTGGAACCTGGTAGCGGACCGGACTCACACGTTAGTCATGCCAACAGAAATGGGCGCAAGAAATTGGGGCCAAATACCATGATTCCACATGGCAAAATATATATTTGAGTAGTTAGGAGACATCCTCACCGATATGGCAAGAATTTACTTGGAAAATTAAGATCCGATATTTCTCAACTCCACTGAGGCAGGCTAGAATGGGGATCCTGGCCCAAGGTAAATTCTGGAGAGGTTGCTGTAATTTTCAGGCTGACCTGACGTTCTGTGGTCCTGTCCACTGCTTACATACTACTGGCATAAAATAGAACACAAAAGTTAATATTTGGGATAGAATCACCATCAGGCCCTGAACGTACCCTGTTGGGACTCATACCACAGGGGATTCAGGGGAAGGAGGGCCACTATTTGTGGACCACACTAATCATAGCTGCCCTCAAAGCAATTACAAGGCGATGGATGCAAACAAGACTTCCAACTACATCAGAATGGGCTGAACTTGTGGAAAGAATACAAACTATGGAAAGACTTGCATATACTGTTAATCAGAAAAAGGAACAGTACATGAATAGATGGACTAAATGGGAGCTATATAAAGAAGTTACTTAAGGCATTAATATTGACTAGATTTCTGCATGCTGACCCCCCCTCCCCATTTCTTCCCTATATCAACCCCTTTATCCCGTCACACACCCTTCAATTGTCTGTATAACTCATTTTTATACCAGTGTATGGTGGTATGGACTAATTTGCACAACTGAGAGATTAAAATAAAAAATACAAATTGACAAGCTTAATTTATCTGTTATTCAATGATACTTGACAATTAACTATTGGAATGTTGACTGACTAATGCTTCAATGGAAGGAGGGAGAGGTGGCTGCTTTCTCTTTTTTTCCCCATTCTTTTTCGTAGGAACAATGAACAGCTATAACCTCGGTTGACTAACGAGATCCAATGTAATTGTCTGGTTAATGATTTCAGTTTATTCTGTTGTAATGTATTCAACTCATCAATTTAACAAACCAGTATAAAAAAATTGGGGTGCGATACCAGAGTTCTAGTGAGGTAGCAAGGCTGTTTAGATTCAAAGTAGCTGTAGAGAAGGCCCTCTGGACCATGCATGTATTGTGGGCATGTAACAGTAAGCTGGAAGAGAATGAGAGACTCTGGCCAGAGTAGGGAGGAGAGGAGTAATGGTTCTTCTCTCCTCCCCCATGGAGTTATCCAAAAGGCAGTCTTGGAGGCAAGACCAGCGGGCCCTGTGGGGACAGCCAGCCAAGAGCCTGGTAGAGGGAACAGTGATGTGTGGTGAAAAAGAGGCCAATAATGCAAACCTACAAATGCTGTTGTAGGTTGTGTTGCATTCAGACAGGCAGGAGGAAGAGTTTGTGTGTAGATGAACAGTAGTCTAGCAGGGGGAGTAAGGTGCCCCAGGCCATGGATAGCCTTATTCCAGATGTCATAAAAAAAAAAAAAAAAAAAAATCACACTTGAGGTAATACCTCAGTGCCCTGTGGACGTCCAAAATGTGTAGGAGAGCTTCCCCTCAGTTGGAAGGGGTAGAATAAAAAACTGGAAGGTCAACCGACTGGTTGAGTGTCAACTCCGAAACCACTTTAGGAAGAAAGTTCGGATTAATTCTGAGGTAAACCCTTTTCCTATGAAAAATCAAATAAGGCTCCTTGCACATCAGGGCCTGAAGCTCGGAAACCCTTCGAGCTGAAGTAACAGCAACTAAAAAAGGACACCTTCCAGGAGAGGTAATGCGGTTCACAATTTGCTGCAGATTCAAAAGGAGGGAGGGTAAGCTTCTCCAACACAAAAAGGAGATCCCAGAGGGGTATTGGATCCTTGATGGGAGGCTTTATATGAAGTATGCCCTGTAGAAAGGTACGGGACACGTCCAGTTGGGCTAAGGTTCTGCCCTCTACCAGCGTGTGATAGGCAGATATTGCCGACATATGTACCTTGATGGAGGAGTAGCTCAAGCTTTGATGCAACAAGGAGAGGGGATACTGTAAGGCCGAGTTCACTTGACAGGCAAGGGGGTCCAGGTGATGGGACGAGGCCCAAAGACAAACGTTTCCACTTCATAGTGTAAGTGGACCTCGTAGAGGGCTTCCCTCGCCAGAATGAGAATATCCACCACCTCTTGGGAGACCCCATACTTTGTTTTAACTATGTCTGGAGGAGCCATGCATGAAGGTGCAGGGACTCGAGATCTGGGTGTACCAGCCTGCCCTGGTCTTGGAACAGTAATTTAGCAAACTGGCAGCGGAATCTGAGGTTCCGATGACTGCTGCTAAAGTAGTGGAAACCAAATCTGTCGTGGCCATAGAGAGGCGACTAGGATCATCAGAGCCTGCAACTTCAAGAGAACCCTCTGGATTAGAAGGAAGGTAGGAAAGGCGTAAAGGAACCTCCCTAACTAACAAAGGGACAATGTGTCTGGCCAAAATAAAACCAGGTGCATGCTCTCGAGCGCAGAAGCTTGGCAGTTTGGCATTGTATGGGGATGCAAAGAGGTCCGGCTCTAGAAGACCCCATGTGTCAAACAGCTTGTCCACTACTGACTGGAGTAGCTCCCACTCATGCGCTCTGGACCGAGAGACTTGGGCGTTTTGGACGCCTAGAACATGTACTGCGGTAAGACTGATGGTGTTCCAAGGCCCCATACCAAACTCATCACCTCCCTGCAGAGGGGGCAGGAATGCATTCCCCCGTGCTTGTTTATGTAGAAGACAGCTGCAGTGTTGTCTGAATGAAGAGGGCCTGCCACTGGGTCCTCTTGAAAGGCCCGTAAGGCGTTTAGGACCAGTCTCATTTCTAGGATGTTGATGTGGAGATTGGTCCCCAGAAGAGCACAATCGCCCTGTGTCTGGCTGTCCCCTAGGTGGGCTTCCCAAGCGAGGTCGGAGGCGTCCATTGTTAAGATCCAGTTCGGAGGTTCCTGCCGAAATGGGACCCCCGTTTCCAAGTTGGAGGGGTCTAGCCACCAAAGAAGGGTTCTCTTGACTGGCTCCAAGATCCAAACCAGGTGGTCTGGACAGTCAGAGCTGTAGTCCCACTGCACCCCGAGCATCCACTGTGGGACCCTCATGTGGAGGCAAGCCCAAAGAGTTACGGGGATCACAGTCGCCATATGCTCCAGAAGTCTGAGGAACATCCTGGCTTGGACTTGGGGGGGTTATAAGAACAGATTGGGCAACCTCTCGCAGGCGATCTCCCCTTTCCTGTGGGAGGAAAGCCATGCACTGGACCATGTCCAGGATCGCACCTATAAAGGAGAGAGTCTGCTGGGTTCTGGGGATTATTTGGGAAGATGAGGATGATCCCCAGCTCTTGGAAGAACATATAGGTGTCAGAGTGCAAAGGAGGCACGTCCTTGACAAGGCTTCTAAAAGCCAGTCATCGCGGTAAGGGAAGACTTAATTACCCCCACGCCTTAGAGCCACAGCTACCACTGCTAGGCATTTGGTGAAGACTAAGAGCAGAGGAAAGACCGAACGGAAGAACCCAAAACTGGTAATGCCTCCCCTGGAAGTGGAACCTCAAATACTTCTGGTGAAGAGGAAAGACCCCTATATGCATGTATGCATCCTGCATGTCCAGGGAGCAGAGCCAGTCCCCTTGGTGCAGCAGAGGAATTATACCTGGAAGGGTCACCATCCTGAACCTTTTATATTCAATATAGTTGTTTAGAGAGCTGAGGCCTAGGATGTGCCGAAGATGGTGTCTTTGGAACCAAGAGGTGTTAATACCTTCTTCCCTGCTGTCCCAGAGGAACTGGCTCCACTGCCCTTTTGCAAGAGGGCCTGAATTTCTCCTCTATAAGTGCTATGTGAAGGAGGAGATATTGGGGAGAGAGGAGATGATGTGTGAACTCCAGTGTATGTCCCTCTTTATAATGTCTAGGACCCAGAGGTCTGAGGTATTTTGCTCTACCCCTCCAAGTGAGGGAGAAGCGACCCCCTACTGCCTCCCCTCGCATCTCCTCTAGAGGAAAGGGGGGTCAGCAGGGAGTAATTGGGAAGATCCGGGAGTAGACAGAGGAGCTGGGAGGACTGTGGGCCTCAAAAAGGAGGGCCCCCAGCTCGCTGGGTTGTGGCTTCCCTTTTGAAGCCTCCTCCCTGCAAAGTCTGGTTACCATGGGCCAGTCGACCCGAGGACTTCCGAAAGGGCAGTTTGCAGAAGCGTTTTTGGTCCCCCTTATTACAGCTGTCGGACAGACCACATTAACTTCCCGGACTCTTGGAGACTAGAAATGAGCTTCTCAGTCTCCTCCCCAAATAAAACTGAACCTTGGAAGGGAACAGATTCCGGACTGCAGGTCCTGGAAGAATCTGGAGACCCTTAACCAGGCGTGGCGCTTCAAGCAGACTCCAGAATATGCCACCCTTGACGCTGTATCTGCAGTGTTGTACGAGGCACACAGGACGCGAGTGCCTACATCCGAGCCGATTTTAGGATTTCCAGAAGCCCTGTCTTCTGAGCAGAGTCTGGCAAGGCATTGGTCATTTCCTGTCCCTTCTCCCATAATGCATTCTGGTACTGAACCATATGCGTCAGGAAGTTTAGGGAACGTATGGAGCAGGTGGATGCAGAGTACACCTTCTTGCCCACCTGATCCAAATATCTGGACTCCTGATCAGGAGGCTGAGAACTAAGGTGCTTCGGCTGTCGAGACTTGTGAGCAGCCGCTATGGCTCCTCCCTCAGCGCTCTATACAGCCCATTTGATTTTTTCGGCACTGTCGGAGTCGTGGTTGGGTGCTTCCAAGTAATTCTTGTAAGATCATGGAACGTGTCACCAAAAGAGGCACTACCAAGGGCTTAGGCTCCTTCTGCCTCAGGTATTTCGCAAGTCTCTGGCATTCTGGATCCAAGTCCTCCATCTCCCATCCATTGGAAGCCTGGATATGCCTCATGACATCCATAAAAGTTGAATCGTCTGGAAGTGAATGAGGGGGGTCTCCTTATCAGGGGAGCCCCCCCCCCCAATTCAGAGTGACCGGTCCGAAGAGGAGGAGGAAGAGGAAGACCAGCTCCTGCTAGGATGAGAAGCTGACCTGTCTGGATGAGCTTTGTTCCCCGGAACGTTGACCACTGACTGACCGATGTTTGCTATAGGACCAGCGTCTGCTCAGGGACCGCTGAGAGCAGTGACCAGCACCTGTCTCTGGAGCAGTGATGGCTAGTAGAGCACCTGTGACAGCCAAAAGCCCTATGGCGGCTGCGGGACTTGGGCGGAGACTAGCGACAGCTAGTGGACTGAATGGTGCCATCAACTGCCCTTGGACCGTGACTGGGATCTGATCACCGAAGGCGAATGGGATCTAGAAAGTCTACTCCATTCCTTTGGAGAGAGTCTGTCTGGAGAGGTCCGAGGAAGACCCTCTGTGTCCTGGATGTCCAGCTGGTCTGGAACTGGTGTTGGATCCAGCTTCAGGGGAGCAATCTTTGACTTGACTCCACCAAAAGGGAAAAAGCTCTGTCAATTCTTTGTTGAAGACAGAGGCTACAGTCCCTTTCAGGGGAATGGGTGAAGGCGGAAGTTCTGAAAGTGCCTTGGGAGAAACATCCAAAGTGCTCTCCGGAGTAGAGGACCAAACTGGCGACTGTACTTTATCTTTTCTAAAGGCTGGCCAGCTCTGGAGTCTGGAGTCTGCACCCTGACTGGTGTCTTGGCAGGTGCCGGGACCGATTTGGCTGCTTTTAGAAGGGCAAGACCCCAAAGGGGTCTTGGCCGAGGGGTCCCGATCCTTGGACGTGGACTTACCTGGAACCCCAGGTGAAGTCGGAGCTGAGGCTTTTCAGCAGGGCCAAGGCTTGCACCGAAGAGGCCTTCAAAGAATCCCCAGAGATTAACAAGAGGTGCAGAGGCGCAACCTTGGTCTTAACCAGGGTCATGTCCAAAGAGGCCCCCGCCTGGGCCAGCGCTGGTGTCTTGGCAGGTTTCAGGGGTTTAACCCAGTCTCCTGATCTAGAATGGTGTAAGCGGTAAGAGCTACCAGAGCTCGACGAAGAGGCTTTCTTGTGGGGAGAACGAGACCTGGAACATGGGTGAGAAACTATGGTCCTTCTCCCAGGATTTATCCAGATGTTTAGACTTCTCCTTGGGAGAGCTCTGCATGACTCAGACCTGTCTCTCCAAAAGGTGGGCTTTTAAGGCCTTCAGGCATTGGATCCTAGTCCTGCTGGTTAAACCCTTGCAGATCTTTCAGGCTTAAATGTTGCAATCGGGACTGAAGACGCAGGCCTCGTGGCAGTCTTTCAATGATATCTGGTGCCCACAGGCACACTTGAGTCTTCTTTGGCCCAGAGGACAAGACCAAGGACAGAGAAAATATGCAACAGTGGAAAACAAATTACTGAAAAAAACCTAACGAAACTTCACCGGAACTACCAAATGAAACTAAGACTTCCTGTTGACAGCGGGTCTGCGGCGGAAAAATAACTGAGGTGGAACTAGGGACCGCCCCCTTTTGTACCATGACCGAAGTCAGTGGCAGGCCCTGCTAGGTACTAAGAATATTCCAGTGGGTCCTAAGGCCTGCGGCATTAGTCCTAATGGTAATAGCCTGTTGCAAGAGCTCCCACTTGAAGCAAGACCTTAGAATTCAAATAGGATTACTGAATATCAGAGAGCAGAACAGGTAGGCAAGGTGCAACAGATGGCAGTCACAGCACTGACATCGTCAGGAAGTGCAGGGATTGTTATGCAAGTGCTAGGGTAGATGTGATGGGGTGGAGTGGGAAGAGGGAAGAAAGAGGGTGTTGGGCCCCCAGGAAGGTTGAAAGGAGGCAAGAGCAGTGGTAAACAAGGGGCATAGGGATAAGAGATGGGGGAAGGAGAGGTTAAGAGGATGGAATAGAGGAGGGTATGGAGGAGGAGATGGAGGTAAAACGCAGGTAGAGGAGAGCAAGCAGGTTAAAAGAGTGCAGGTTTGGAGGCAATTAAGGTAACCAGGAAAGGGGTGTGGGTAATATGGTGTTTTGAGTGATTTGAGCTATGTGTCAGCTTGGGGGTACAATCACAGCTACCAAGAGGAGAGGTGCTGCCGTAGTTCAAGTTTGAAGGGGCCAAGTTTTTTATCCGCAACTTCAGAAGGGAGTCCATTCAGCCAGGTAGTTGCTCTAAAGCTAAAAGTGCATTGAGCCCGAGAGGTCCAGCAGAAAAGTACAAGGTATGACCGTTTGCTTGCACTGCGTGTGCAACGTGAAAAGACCTCAATATGTATACTCTGGAGAGGCAAGAATGAGGGATAGGATTGAAACCTTCAAGTACCTTAAAAGGCATCAACAAGGTGCAAGTGGGTGACATCTTCCAGTTTAAGAGTTGTACAAGAATGATGGGGCATGATAGGAGATGGGAGGAGGGCAGGATTAGGGGAGTGAGAGGAAGTTCTTTAAGGAAAGTGTAGTGGATGCATGGAACAGCCTACCCAGGAGGTGGTGGGAGCAAACAGGTTTTTTTTTTTGGGGGGGGGGTAGGGGGGATTCAAAAATGCATGCGATAGGAACAATGGAACCATAGATGTGGGAGAGAGGATAATGTCAATGACCAAATAGGGTCAGTGGCCGCTGATAAAGGTAGGGAATATGGGCAGACTGGATGGGCTTCGCTGTCCTTATCTGCCGTCAAACTGTTTCTACAGTACAGGATCAGGTCAAGGCGATGAAGATTTTGGGTCAGAAGCTGGAGCGCTGCTGGCAGAGGACCAGGCTGGAGGAGGATAAACTGGCCCTGCATATCCACTATGGTGTGTACCACGAGGCATTCAACCATAACAGGGCAGAGTTCCTGTCCAGGGAGATTGCTGCAGGGAAGGACCGACCAGCGGTGCATTTTTGGACTGTGGACAGGCCAATACATCCAGCCTGTCTACAGCCAAAAAAAGCCTTTACTGACACTTTATGCAAAGAATTTGCTTGGTTCTTCCGACAGGGTGTCCTCCATCTGGCAGCCAGCCAGAGCATGGCCTACAGTGATCGCCTTTGGCACTATAGCGGCACTCCGCTTGTTTGGGAGGAGTTTAAACCAGTGAAAGTGGCAGAGGTCAGAGTTGCTTCCAACCTGAAGCACACAAATTGTGAACTGGACCAGATGCAGATGCATTTCTTGATGGGATGTGATGGGCTGTGTCGGCTCCGTTGGTCTGATGTTTGCACTGATTGTCTGGTGCTCTTTGTCAGGCATATTTTTTTTTTTTTTTTACCAGATTCCTTGAAAGAGGCAATGGTGAGACCCCCTTCTGGGGGAGGGAAAAAACACAACAACACACACACACACACACACACACACACACACACACACACACACAAACACACCCCCAGACCCCGACATCATGGTGTGCATAATGACCTACTCAGGGCGAGAGATCGAGAAGGGTCAATTCTCATTCTCCTTGATCTCTCCTCAGCATTAGACACAGTGGACCACGTGCTACTCAACTGCCAGAGTGAGTACTGCGGACTTGCCGGCACAGTCATCTGCTGGTTTCAATCCTAGCTCACAAACAGGAGGAAACAAGTGGTGATGGGGAAATTCTCCTCCCCGAGCCTCTTGTCCTGCGGGGTACCCCAAGGTTCAGTCCTGTCACAAATGTTATTTGTCATTTACATGCTGCCCCTGGGTGAGCTCATTAGGAAGTACAGCTTGAGTTTTCACTGCTATGCAGACGACACCCAGTTGCATATTTTCTTTGCCCCTGGAACATCCAACGCAGTGGACGTTGGAAACAGCTGCCTCACTAAGATCAATGACTGATGTCCCCCAGCTGGTTGTGACCGAACCCAGATAAGACTGAAGTACTGGTGGAGTTGAGCCAAAGGCGTGATAGGTTAGCCTCTGGCGTGGCAACAGGTCTATTCCTGGGGCCTATACCACTGACAGCATCCCCCTCTAGGGTACACAATCTTTACGACTTCCTTGGCAAAGAACTGACATTTGAATATCAGGTGTCATCAGTTGTCCAAATCAGTTTCTACCATTTGAGGAATATTGGCAAGATCAAACCCCTAGTTCCGCCACGGGACCTCCCCACCTTGGTGCACGCCTTTGTGACGTCCAGGCTAGATTACTGTAATGCGCTCCACTTCGGGGTCTCTGGAGGTACCCTCCGCCAGCTGCAGCTGGTGCAGAATGCTGCTGCCAGGCTGCTGATGGGGCTGTCAAAGTTCAGTCATATTACCCTGACATTGCACGAACTGCACTGGCTGCTGGTTAAGTGGAGGGTTATTGTAAAGGTGGGCTTAACCTTTAAGGCCCTACATGGGCTTGGCCCTGGCTAACCCAACACCTGCCACTCCTGTCCGCTCCCTCCATTCCTCAAGGGCCTCCTGGCGATTTCCAGGATGAGATTAAAAAACACTGGCAAAAATTAAATCTCAGAAAAGCCCAGGTCCAGATGGATTTAGTCCAGAATGGTACAAAACGTTTATTCCCCAACTATTACCTAGCTTTCTTCCAGCCTGAAAGATAGTCTGAGGGAAAGACCCCTCCTCAGTCTTGGAATTACGCTATTTTAACTCCGTTACTTAAACCGGAAAGAGACCCCACCCTTCTCAAATCTTATCGACCAATTTCTATCCTAAACGTAGATTATAAATTAGTTATGGCCATTTGGGCTAAAAGACTGGAACCCATTCTACTAGATTAAATACAAAAAGATCAGGCAGACTTTGAAATCAAGAAGTACTTCAGATAATCTCCGTAGATTTCTCATTATGGAACATCTACAGGCTCAAGAGATTCCCTCTATTATAATTAGCCTTGATGCAGACAAAGAATTCAACAAAGTGGGATGGGATGTTCTATGGGCAGCCCTGTACAAATTTGCATTCCAGATTCTTTTTCAACATGCCTTAAGAATGTACGTTAGTCTCCTAAGGCCTATATTAGAATTAATGGCTCATTATCCCAACCAATACCCATACAAAGGGGAATGAGACAGGAATGTCCCTTGTCCCTCTTACTATTTGCTCTTTATGTTAAACCCCTAGCTGAGCCAATTCGGAAGAATGTAGGTGTGGAGGGGGTTCCTATGGGTCAAAGGGAATATAAGGTGGCTTTATTTGCGGACGATATCTTGGTTTCAGCCCTCTCTCCAGAGACTTCCCTCTCGGCCCTATGGGATTCCCAGACACTTCTGAGATATCAGGACTTGTTTTAAATATCACCAAAACAGACTTGCTAGCTTTAAACTTTTCCCCAACCCAAACATTAAAAAACAAATACCCCTTAAAATGGTACAAAACAAAACGTTTAGGTATAATTCCAAAAAAATTTAGAAAATGGAGTTGCTAAATTATGAACCTTGGTCGATACAAATTCAATCAGAGTTAACGGCTTGGTCATCTCTGCCCTTGAACTTTTTTCAGAGGATAGAGTCCATTAGAATGATCATCCTACCAAAACTTATATCTGTTCCAAAATATTCCGACTTTCCCTGCTAATTTTTACTTTAAAGTCATGGGATAGAATTATTTCTAATTTTATCTGGCATGGTCAGAAACCTCGGGTAAGGATGACCCTGCTGCAGCTTCCACTGACAGAGGGAGGCGGAAACTTTCCCAATTTAAGGTTGTATGCTTTGGCATCCTTTATCAAGATCCTAATACTGTGGGGTCGGCCCGCCGGCGCAGCAGTAGGGCTACGCTAAGGGCGCCAGCAACCCGGTTCGGGAACGGACTTGGGGGTTGGAGGGTCAGCGGAGGAGGATGGAGCCCAGCGCCGCCTCTCCCTGGGAGGATGGTCCCGCGAGCTCTCACCGCCACCTGGGTGACCATGGGTGGAGGTGCAGCGGGACCACATACAGAAGGGAGGGGAGGACGTGGACCGAGACCGGGCGTCAGATGTCTCGACGTGCATCGCCTTGTGGTTTCCCTAGTATGCTCACGCCCTGTGGGAGGGGACAGAAAACAGAAAAAAGAGCCTGCCGTAGAGGACGGAGAGGGACCAGACTGCCCCAGATAACCCAAAACTGGGCTACCGTTGGATGCCGCAGATGGACCTCCTGACACACACTAATGGACTGGAGGGGTAATGGGGTTCCCCCTCCTCCCCGCCCCGGGGGGGGGGGTAGGCAGAGGCAACATGGAGGTAGGTCCGAGAGACACCACGGTAGGTACCCAGGGAGGGATTAGGGGATCACAGTCTAGGGACTCCCTGATGAAGTTCCACCATGGCAGAAAGAAGGGAGCTAAAAGGATCCTAAAACTGTGGCTTTCCCCGTCTATCGAGGCTCCTTGGAAGGATGTGGAGTTTGCCATTATGATTTATACAACATTTTGAAAATAACCATTGCGTCGCTAGACAAGGTCCCACAGCTGAGGGACTTTACACCCTTCACAGCTCAAATTTTAACACAATAGTACCACCTAAAGAAAAATAAATGCTTTAAAGAAATTTTTCCTATTTACTTTGATCTCAGAGAATGGTTCTTTTATCCCAGCAACATTAGATCACACCTTTATTAGGTGGAGTAGGGTGGGACTTCAATTCTTTAGACAATTTATAACAGATAAGGGCACTGCCCAGTTTGAAACATTACAGAGACTATGGTTTGCCTGAAGGGGACATCTGTAGATATACCCATGTTAAAATCTTCTAAGACAAAGCGATAACACACTACAATTGCGCAATCCAGTTCCAACTGTTTGGAAACTCCTAGAAGATGCTATAACTGGTCAGCTCTGGGAACATCTTGTGGGCCACATTTACCAGATCCTACACCAGGGAATGAACACATCACTTTCAATCATGAGAAGCTGGGGTAGGGATTTAGAGGTGGAAATCTCTGAGCAAGATTGGCTTCGGGCTTCTCCTGTGGTTTGTAAGATAACTCATTCATGTATTTGGAGGGAATCTGCCTGGAAATGCAGAGTTTTTTTTCAATCCGCAGCCACTCTTATTAAATATCTCCTTTCCTCCTATGGCAGATGCTGGAGATCTTGTAGATGCCAGGTAGCTGGCCTTGCCCATATTTTTTGGATATGCCACCTATTAATGCCATATTGGTGTAACCTTCAAACAGGAAATGTCGGAATGTTTGGGAGAAGGGATCAAATTGACTGCTGAAATGGTTCTCCTGGCAATATTTCCCCCACATACCCCAGCCTGGCATAAAACTGTTACCCATTTATATAGCTGCTGCCAAAAAGGCCATAACAAGGTGATGGATGTCAGACAGTTCTGACCATATGGGACTGGAATAAGATAGTATCTAACATTAGTGCTCTTCCACTCAACCTCCAGCTGTCTCAGTCTCACTTTGGATTTAAAAGTGAATATCGTCGTTATCTATCCTTAGCTGATGCTTGTACATGCTTTGACCCTACCTGAAGCTCCCGAGACTTACCAGTAATGTCACCCCTGCTCTAATCCAGCTCCAAGACCATCTCCTCTTCCCCTCCCCATATTTTTCCTTCTCTTTGTAAATAACTTCGACTACTAGCTCTCTTCCTTTTCGAACCTTGTTGCTGACCATCCATTATTGTTTTGCCAATTACCACCCCTGACCTTCCTTCTGTCAGTCTTTCTTGTTATGTTTGAACATTTCTCTCTATATAACCTTACTATCTTATTAAACCTTTCACTCCACAGGTCGGGTCCATGGTTTCTGCACTTATATCTTACTGCCATTATCTGTATAATGCTTGCCATTATTTTTTGTTGTTTCTACCCATTGTATTTTTGTAGCACTGCTATACTGTTCCTTTATTTGTATTATTGTACTCATGTTGCTGTTCAACTTTTTTTGTACTCTCCCAGGTCGTGCCTGAAAATAGTTATTTTATGGCTAGTGCACCTACCCGGTTAACAAAAACTAAAAAAATTTGGAAACTATTACAGCTTAATTGTACAACAAAGCCCCATAGGTTGAGCTATTGTGGAGACCATGGGTATTTCACATTTCCAGCAGAGACCCAGATGTTATACCTGGATGATGGGAGCTAGATGAGATGAAACGCGGTAGAGGAGAGAGAGCTCTGAATTAAGTGGAGTCCTCTGGGGTCAAGGGAAATACAAGTGGTTTATTGGAATGTATGTTTTTATCAAAATGTAGACAGAAAATGTAGAAAAGACAAACTAACAAAGTAATTGTAATGCATTGTGGTCATGACCTCTTTGATAAACACACACAGGCAAAAAGGCTTTTAGTGTCACCGACCCAGTCCTGTGCAATTCGCTTCCAGTTGTCAGGAAGGCCCCTTCAGTTAAGCATTTAAAGCCCGCCTCAAGACTCACCTATTTAACCTGGCATTCCCAGACAATCCTAGAGAGTCAGGCAATGATTACCTCTGAATCTGTCCTTTAGGCAAGGTCTTTCTTGCTGTTTTAGGCTGGCTGTTTTATTATATTATGCATTTTATATTTGTATGCATTTCTTTTTGTATTTTTACATGTATACTACCCGCTTAATTTGTATTTGTACGGCATCCAGAGACCCCCGGGATCTTGGACGTTTAAAATAAAATTTGCCTTTCCCGTCATCAGCATACAATAGTTGCACATGATACTATTCTTGGGGAAGGAGTCTAAACAGGGAGAACAAAATGGGTCCCACAATCCATCCTTGCAGGATGCTCGTTTGGACCACCTTGGTGCGGAAAATGGTCCTCCCAGTGCAGACCACCTGGGTGTGGCCCAAAATAGTCAAAACCATATGATGATCACAGTGGAGCACCAAGTGCTGCTCAGCTTACCTAGCAAGTTTGTGGTCCACCAGGTCTAATGCCTTTGTGAATCTCACCAATATGGCGCCAGTTAGTTTATCATCCATGCCTCTTAAAAACATGGTCGGTGAAGCAGGCCAGTGCAGTGGTGGTGCTGTAGCCTCTCCTGAACCAGTGTTGGAGGAATGAGGAGGTTGTGTTTATGGTCAGATTAGAAATGGGTGGGGGAGGGAGGAGAGAAGGGAGAGCAGACATGGCCTAAGGGAAGAGATTCTCACAAAGGTCTACTGTTACGGTACCTATGCAAGTGTTTTCTTCTACAATGATCTCTTCTATAGGCTACACCTTTAGAAAAAGTCCCAGGCAGTCCCAAAATCCAACTGGGAGGTTGGTGCAGTCTGGTTCAGGACAGCAGACCCTGTAAATAGCAAGGCCAAAACCTAATGGTCTGCAAAAACAATGTCCAGGCAGTAATGCGTACTGAAGCTGTGGACTGTGCTTCATGTGATTGCAGCACAAATGTCAGCCACAGAAATGTTTCTAAACGCAGCAACATAAGCAACCATTCCCCTAGTGGAGTGACCATAAACCGCACTAGAAAGTTCTCTGCATCATACCTCCTATAACAGGACATAATACGACATGCTAGCCACTTGGACAAGCAGTTTTGAAACAAGAGCGCCCCTTTCCCAAGGGCAAATAAAACCGCGCTGAAAGGACTTTACAGTCCTTGGTGCGTTTCACATGGTATTTTAGTATTCTATGCATGTCCAAAGTATGGAGCAATGCTTCACCCCGACTGGTATGCTCAGGCTAACAGAAGAGTGGATACTTTTATTAAATGCAACTCTGACACCACCTCTGGCATAAACTTAGGGATTAGTATGCAAAGAAAAGTAGTTGCATAAGAACTTACCGCAACAGTAGATCTTCGAGAGAGGCTCTTGCAGCAAGTAATTACAGATAGGACTGAAGCTGGCAGGCATCAGGACCCCTCTGAAAAATGTCTAGCTAGTCTCTGGCGGGGGACCACCCTCACATCAGGTGACCGATGTCAGGCGACATCAGTATAAAGGGGCGGTCCCTCATGCCAACCTTCCAGTTCTTTCCCGCCAAAGGCCAAAAAGTCAAGACAAGAGAAGCGGATGTTTCCTTCCCTGGAAAAGGAGCTGAAAAAGCTTAGTGTGATGGAGGGCGGGAAGGTATTACCTACTGCAAGAGCCTCTCTCGAAGATCTACTGTTACAGTAAGTTCTTGCCTAACTGTACTATCTTACTACTTCGAGAGGGCTCTTGCATGCAGTAAGTAATTACAGATAGGACTGAGTCCCAAGCAGTCTGGAACAAGAAGCAGCAAAACAAGAGTAGGAACTACCCAAATGTAGACTCTCTGGCTGTGAACTCTTAGGAAAGACTACCTTGCAAAACAGCCAACCCGAAGCCAGCTCTATGGCGAAAGGCAATGTCCAAACTAATGTTTCATAAAGGTATGGACAGAAGTCTAAGTTGCGGCTACACAGATGTCTGCCGCTGACATTCTTGAAACAAGCAGCAAAGGCAGAGACCTCTGACTTGACCCTGCAGGGTCTTGCTGTACTTGTAACAGAAAGTGATACGATGAGCTAACCATTTAGATAGGCATTGCTTAGAAACAGCACTGCCTCTTTTACGAGCAAAAGAGACGCAGTTGATCAGTCTTTGAGATCCTTCGTCCTGGTGGTGTAGTATCTCAGAATTCGGAGAACATCCAAAGTATGCAAGAGGTACTCCCCTTGATTGGAGTGCTGCGTAAAGAAATCAGGCAGCTCGATGGACTGATTCAGCATAGATTCCGCTACCACCTTAGGGAGAAAGGTGGTGTTGGTACGCAGAGCCATACGTTCCTTGTGGAAAATCAAATACAGGATTTTGCACATCAGGGCCTGGAGCTCGAAAATACTTTGAGCATAAGTAATGGCCACTACGGAAAGTCTTCCATAGGGTCACCACCTTTGGATGAGGTAAAAACCGGATGCTAAACCACACCCAAACTCTGCCTTGGCTCCACCCCTTTGTATGACTGGCAAGAATATCGCTCCTCCTCCAAAGTCATTTGAAATGTTGGGATAGACATTGATAGGAAATCATTTTTATACTGTTATTTATTTGATTTATTAATTCAGTTATTTATTTTTATTCTTTGGTAACCAGGTTAACTCCCATAGGCCACATAACCCATTTTACAGGAGTGACCCAGGAGTACAGAAAGGTTAAGTGACTTGCTCAGGGTCACACAGTAAGTGGAGGCGGTGAGAATCAAACTCTGGTTTGCTGGATGTGCCAAGCTCTTCCACAGCTTATTGCTCAACCCTCTGTTAAACACTCATTTTCCTTTCCATGTCAGTCATGTATTCCGATGCTTTGAACAATTTTTGATAATCGATGCTTGTGGTACCTTTAATACTGCACTGTGTTCCCCTTTACCTCAGCAGCTACTGCTGTTTCTTTTCATACTTCCAAGACATTCCACAATTTCTGACATCATTCCATACTGTTTATCTTAATGACCTGTAAAAGTGTAGCTAATATCATAGAATCTTCAGGTAATAGATTAATCTAACTTGTATTGCCTTTAACAAAAATGGATCCGAAACATACCAGAATATAGGACAAACAAAAAGGAACACTCGAGAGCACATAAAGGTGTAAAAGTGGTTTCCTGTCATAGCAGTAAAAGACCATACTTAAAATTCAGAGTGGAAGAGATTAGGTTAATTTACTGCTAATTATCTTAATGGCCATACTTTACGCCTCTCAGACAGTCTGGTTTTACAAATAAACAAAGGCAGGTCTGAATGACTGACATCGGAACTTTTGTAACCTGGACATGCAATGCAGCCACAACAGCGGATGATTAGCTACATTAGTTTTAAGAGTGTAAGTACATAAAATGGCCCAAACACCAGACTGCATTTAATCAAAACCTGATGACCGGATAAGGACCCTAAAAACCGCATTATCTGGTCAAAAACCAGATAGGTGGCAACCCTAGTTTTCCATGAAAGGAACTTTAGGTCTGCTGAGGCTGCCAGCTCAAAAGGAGGCAGAGTAAGCTTAGAGAATAAATTTAAATCCCAAGAAGGAGCAGGAACATGAATAGGAGAACCCCTCTAAGTCAGACTTCCAACTGTGCAAAAGTTCTGTCCCCAAAAGGAACATGGTAAGTGGAGATGGCCGCCATGTGAACCTCCAGAGAGGAATGAGAGACCCAGATCAAAGATGGCGCATGTAGTACAGAAGCTGTCCAACACAGCAAGGGAATGGCTCTAAATCTTTGGAAGAGGCCCAAATAGAGAACCGTTTCCATTTCTTGACATAGGTATATCTAGTGGAGGGCTTTCTGGCCTCCACCAGAATCTCAGCCACCAGTGGGGAAACCCTGAAATCGGGCTTGAGCTACATCTGCAGGAGCCACACATGCAACTGAAGGGACTCTAGACCTGGATGGACCAGGGTCCCTTGATCCTAGGTCAGCAAAAGTTGCTGAAGAGGAAGAGGAGGTTCCTCTGAATACTGTTGCAGAAGAGAACCAAACTTACCTGGGCCAGAAAGAAGCGATCAGGATCATGCAAGCTCCTTCTGAGCAGAGTTTCTGTAGGACCCTCTGAATCAAAGGGATCGGGGGGTGGGGGGGAGGCATAGACAAATCTGCCCTTCCTGTCTAGAGACAGAGAGTCTCTCCCAAAAAAAAAAAAAAAAATGCACCCTGGAGCGAGCAAGCAGAAGGTGGGAAGTTTTACATTGTGAGGAGACACAACAGGTCTACCTGTGGTGTTCCCCAGCATAGGAAGATATCATCTACTACCCCCTGATCCAGTTTCCACTGGTGAGCATGAGCAGACAACCAACTGAGGTGGTCAGCCAACATGTTCAACCCCCGGGACATGACTTGCCATGAGGTGAAGGTTGTGCTGCACTGCCCAATCCCAAACTCGCATCGCCTCCCTGCAGAGAGGGTAGGAACGAGTTCCTCCCAGTTTGTTGATGTACCAGACTATGTACATGTCTGTCTGGACAGCCAGATGCCCAAGGAGCAGATGCAGAGCCTGAAAAGCATACAGCACGGCACGGAGCTCGAGCACAGTGATGTGAAGTGCTTGTTCGAGCCTGGACCAGGAACCCTGGGTCCTGTGAGACTCAAAATGGGCTACCCAACCCTCGCCCGAGGTGTATGTCAGCGCCTGGGGGGGGCAGAAGGGCCCCCCGGCAAAGGTTCTCCTGAACCATCCACCATTGCAACTCCCGAATCATAGGATTGGAGACGAGAACCTGTTGATCTAGGTCTTCCATCAATTGATCCCACCGAGAGATTCTCATGTGGAGCCGAGCGTGAGGGACCATCAGAACAGCAGCTGCCATAAGCCTGAGGAGGCAAAGGACTGACCTAGCGCTGACCTGCCAGTGGCTAGACAACAGGCTGACCTGAGCATGGAGTGTTGCCGCCCTGTCCAGTGGCAGGAATGCCATGCCGAAGGTAGTGTCCAGGATAGCTGTTGCTAGCCTTGCTTGTAGAGCAGAAAGCAGCTAACTAAAAGAAGCTACATTTTATTAATTTAAAACTTCTCAGCAAGAGTCGGTGTCTGTTGAGATTAAGTAGACAGATACTTTTAGAAGTAGGAGGTCTTATTTAGAGTAAAAAAAGAAAGAAAAGAAAGTCAGTATGTGTTCTGTGCTGGGAAGGGTATTGTATCAGCTGACTTTGCTAAACCAGTAGGAGGAGAGAGCTTAATTGAGGGTGTGGCTTAGACACTATAAAAGCAGGTGACTCAAATTACAACTTCCAGTTGCTAGCCTTTTTTCTTACTAATTGCTCTCCATCCCACCCACCCTAAACCAGTTCTACTTTTATACCCACTGGATCAGACTGCCAACAGGAACTTCCTGTTTGGCAGTAGGAAGGGAAGGATCATAGAGAAACATTGGTTTCAAACAACATGAAGTCTTGCTGTATTCTGACTGTTGCAGTGATCTCCAACCTTTGAACTGCCCTGGAGAACAAAGAGTTAACTTTCCATGCAAGGCATGGAATGCTGAGCTCAAGCTCGGTTGAAGCCTCTGTCTGCTGTTTGAACCCCAACCGCCAGATTCTTTACTCTGCTTCACTGAACAGTCGCTCCGGAGATTTCTCCTGCGCTCGGTTCAAAAAAAGTCGGTTAAAGTGTAGTTTTTTTTCTCTCGTTTCAACCGAATTTCTACAAATCTAACCTGTCAGTTAAGTGTCTGTGGTACCATGAGTACTAGATAGGCTTTCTGTATTAGTTTTCTGTGTGGAACTTGTAAAAAAACCAGGCCCACTGGGTTTCAACACTGTAGTGTGTGTGGGGAAGCCTTTGCTAAGGCTGATCCCCACACCACCTGTGTTGATTGTCTGGGGTTTGACCACCTCGATTCAGACCGCCAAATTTGTAAAAGTTTTCCCAAAGCTACCCTGGATAAGAGAGAAGGCAGACTGAGGGAAAGGGAGGCCGAGAAGTCCACTGACACAGATGGCCAGCCCGGTTCGGTTCCGACCGAACCAGAAGGAGTGCCCTCTGACTAGGGCGAAACTTCTTCAGGCAAAAGGAGAACCGATTCTCAGGAGTCTGTTCCGGTTAAAGGAAAAAGGGATAAGTCAGCCGGTTCGGATCTACAAGTTCTTTCTCCGACCGTTGCCGAGATAGCCAAAGCGATAAGGATAGTTCAATCGCTAACTTCAGTTCCGACCAAACCGGCACCATCGGTCAGGGGCTCGGTTCGGTCGGTTCCCCCAGTTCCGGACTATACTTTAGAAGAATTTTATGAACCGGAGGAGGAGGAGGGAGAGTATGAAGATAGTGAAGGCAATTATGAAAGTCTGGATGTGCTCATTGACCCGGACATCTCCCCAGACAGACCTTCAGGTGTTTCTCCTCCTAGGCTTTCTGAGTCCACTTCCCACTTTATGTTTTACAAAAAAGTGGCTGAAACCCTCCAGCTTCCTATGGAAGAAGCAGTAGATGATCAGGAGGAGCCCGATTTCGTCGAGATGATGGACATCCCAGAGTCCAGGAGATTGTCTGTTCCCCTCCATAAATCTTTTGGGAAACATTTAAAATTTTAAAAAAACTCCCAATTCCATACCTCCTGTGGACAGAAGACTGGACAAGAGGTATAGTCTTTCAGGCTCAGACACGGAGTTCCTTTCCCAGCAATGCAGTCATGTTGGGGTAGTGCAGGCTGCTGCCTGTGATAAGGCAAATATACCCTTGGCTTCACACCCCCCAAATAAGGACTCCAGGAGGATTGATGCCGTGGCAAAGAAACAGTACATGGCAGCATCTTTGGGACTCAGGCAGGCTAATTATATGGCCTACACAGCTAGATACCAGAAGTCCAGGTGGGACACTGATGGCTCTAGCTAAACAGGCCCCTGACCAGCTTGCCAAGGAGCTGGAGCGGGTGGCTATGGATGGGACTGAGGCATCCAAGGTGCAATTTCATGCTGCTGTGGACTCCAATGATGTTTCATCTAGAGTCATGGCTACAACTGCGGCCCTTCGAAGGATGGCTTGGCTCAGATGTACTAGCCTGTCACAGGATACTCAGGCTAAGGCCATAGATTTTCCTGTCATTGGTAATTCTCTGTTTGGGGAGCAGATAGAAAACTACATGAAAAAAAAATGGACGAGTACAGGACCACCTACAGGAGTGCTCAAGCCAAAGAAAGGCAATCCACTCCCCAGAGGCAGCATCCCAGGGGTAGGCCCTTTCATATGCCTTTTTACCAAGCCCAGCCCCTCCTCTTCTGCCTTTGCTCAGAGGGGGTTCTTTAGAGGGAGAGGCAGACGGGGTATAAGCAGGCCTGCTTTCACCCCTCAGCCTAAAGCCCCTGCCAAGCAGACACCCTGATGGGTCTGCCCGGGGCAGATTCTCCACTACCTGTAGGGGGCAGGCTGGCTTACTTTGTCCAGGGCTGGAAGTCTATCAGACAAGTGGGTCCTGGAAGTAGTAAGCCAGGGACTGGTTCTCAGCTTCAAAAGATTTCCCAAGATGAGAACCAGATCCTTTCCACCTGCAAATCCTTCGGAGGCCCTTGCCCTAGAGGCAGAGGTCTCTTCCCTCTTGGCTCTCAGAGTGATAGAAAGGGTTCCAGCCCTACACAGGGGAAAAGGATTGTACTCCAGGTACTTCCTAACCCTCAGAAAGACAGAATGGCAGCCCATCCTGGATCTGAGATACTTAAACAAGCACCTTTTAAAGCCAAAATTCAAAATGGTGACTCTGGGAATAATTCTGCCCTCTCTAAGGCCAGGGGACTGGCTAGCCTTCCTGGACCTCAAGGATGCTTATTTTCACATTCTCATCAGGTGCTCCCACAGAAAGTACCTCAGGTTCAAGTTGCCCTCAGGCCACTACCAATTCAGAGCAAAGCCCTTTGGTCTAAAATCAGCCCCAAGGGTTTTCACAAAGTGCCTGGCAGTAGTGGATGCTTTCTTAAGGAGAAAAAAGATCTCCATCTTTCCATACCTGGACGACTGGCTCATAGTGGGTCAGTCTCCAGACCAAGTCAAGTCACATCTTCAGATAACTCCGCAACTGCTCACTTCCTTAGGATTCCTCCTAATTCTTCCAAAGTCAGTTCTGGAGCCAGTGCAGCTCCTCACCTTTAAAGGGGCGGAGCTCGATACAATAGAGCAAAGGCCTTCCTTCCCCTGGACAGGGCAAGGACACTAGTAGAACTGGCCTCTTTCACTCTTCAGGTGTCTCTACCAGCAAGGCACTTCTTGCAGCTCCTGGACCACATGGCAGCCTCTACAGCAGTGGTCCAGGGGGCAAGGTTTCAGATGAGGGACATTCAGTTCCACTTGAGAACTTTCTGGTCCCAGAGAAAGGATTCCCTGACCAAACTAGTCCTAGTGACTCAAACCCTGATCCAGGCTTTGCAATGATGGCAGGATCAGGACAATCTAAGGCAAGGAGTTCCTTTTGTCACTCAATCTCATTCTCTAATCCTTACCACAGATGCCTCCCTCTTGGGCTGGGGAGCACACTTGGGGGATCAGACAACCCAAGGGCTGTGGTCACCTCAAGAATCTCTGCTTCACATCACTCTCTTGGAACTCAAAGCAGTGTTTCTGGCACTACAAGTTTTTTCCAAGTCTGTCCAAAACAAAGTAGTCCAGATCAGAACAGACAATACCACCACAATGTGGTACATCAACAAGCAAGGGGCACTCTGTCTACGGCCTTGTGCACAGAAGCAATGAAGTTGTGGTCTCTGGCCTATTCTCTGCAAACTTCTGACAGCAGTGCACCTCCCAGGGAAGGACAATGCCCTGGCAGATGCTCTCAGCAGGATATCTCAGGGCCACCACGAATGGTCCCTAGATCCCCTAGTTTTGAAGGTGATTTTCTCCAGATAGGGCACTCCACAGATAGATCTTTTAGTAACCCCAGACAATCAACAACTTCCTCTTTTTTGCTGCAGACCCCCAGTATTGGGCTCAGTCCCCCTGGATGGTCTAGTTCTCAATTGGGAAGGGAAGTTCCTGTATGCTTCCCTCTCCTGTTCAAGGTACTAGTCAAAAATCAGGTCTCAACCCTGCAAAGTGATTCTGATTGCTCCAGACTGGGCCAGACAGCCCTGGTACCCACTGTTGCTGTCCTTAGCAGTCCCCCTTCCCAGGAATTACAACCTGCTGACATCCTCTCAGGGAAGGGTTTGGTATCCAAATCTCAAATCTCTCTATCTCAAGGCCTGGCTCTTGAACAGTTAAGAGTTTGCTGATCTGCACCTCTCTCGAGGTGTTCTGGATATTCTAAAGGCTTCTCGAAAGCCTTCCACCAGAAAGACTAACAACTCCAAATGGAAAAGGTTCACTATTTGGTGCTCTGGTAAGCATATTTCTCCAGAATCTGCTAGGTTGCCTACAGTCCTGGACTATATGGTTCGTCTCAATGGCTTGGGACTCAGACCAGCTACACTCAAAGTACATTTAGCAGCCGTTTCCGCTTTTTTGTCAGTAGGCAAACCCTCTTCTCTTTCGGCTCATCCTGTATTTTGCAAATTCTTCAAGGGATTGTTGCACACCAATCCTCCCTTCAGGAACCCTGCTCCTGCTTGGGACCTAAATGTTTGCATTGCTCAGCTTACTCAACCCCCTTTTGAGCCTTTGTCCTCTGCAGAACTGAAGTACTTGACTTGGAAAACTGTTTATGGTAGCCATTACCTCTGCCAGGTGCATCAGTGAATTGCAAGCCCTGTCAGTGGAGCCTGATTTCATCTCTTTTCATAGAGATGAGGTAGTCATAAGAACTAATAGGAAGTTTTTGCCTTAGGTGGTCTCAGATTTCCACCTTAACCAGTCTATGTCTCTTCCTGTTTTCTTCACTGACCATTCCTCCTCTGCAGAGAGGAGGCTGCACAGCCTGGACATAAAAAGGGCCCTTAGCTAGTACATAGGGCGCACCAAGGGTCACAGGTTTGACTCCCTCCAATTGTTCCTCACTTATGGAGAGGTCAGTAAGGGAAAACCTGCCACTAAAAGATCTATTGCCAGGTGGATTGTCTCTTGTATACAATTCTGCTATGAAAAATTGGGTAGGATCCCACCCTCAGGCCTGAGGGCTCACTACTAGAGGTACAGCTGCTTCCCTGGCTGCTACCAGGGATATTCCTATCTTAGAGATCTGTCAAGCAGCCACCTCGCAAACAGTCCATACTTTTACCAAGCATTACTCTCTGGATATCCAGGCTAGGAGTGATGCTTGGTTTGGCACAGCAGTCCTTCAGAGCCTATTCCCAAAGTAGGTTCTATCCCTCCTCCATGGAGTACTGCTTGCAGTTCTGTAATAGTCAGAATACAGCAAGACTTCATGTTGTTTGAAGAAAAAGTTACTCACCTTAGTAATGTTGTTTCTTCTAATGGAGTCTTGCTGTATTCTGTCCTCCCCCTGCCTCCCCTCTCAGAACCTGGTTTTTGGGATGTGGGTGGACAGGAGCAGTGTTGGCACCTAGAGGTGCCCCCTTTTCTCACCCTCTTATTTTGGGAGTGTGTTGTGTTTTGTTTTTTGGATTTCCTGACTCGAGTCTTTGCTTTGAAACCAAAAAACCCTTTTTGTTGAATTTAGTTGCCAGTTGGCTAGTGTGAGTTTACAGTTTCCACACAGAACGTCCAGTGAGTATAGCTTGTAAAGATCTGGCGGTTGGGGTTCAAACAGCAGACAGAGGCTTCAACCGAGCTAGAGCTCAGCATTCCATGCCTTGCATGGAAAGTTAACTCTTTGTTCTCCGGGGCAGTTCAAAGTTTGGAGATCACTGCAATAGTCAGAATACAGCAAGACTCCATTAGAAGAAACAACATTACTAAGGTGAGTAATTTTTTCTTCGTCAACCCTAAAGGAAAAAAGTAGCTCACTCTCCCCCCCCCCCCCAAGCTGCTGGTGGTCTGACACTGAGCAAGGAAGAAGGAGGCTACTAAAGAAGATAGGAAGTTGCTGTCCCAGAACAGGAAGGGTGAGAGTTGTGAGGAGAGGAGAGAGTAAGCATACAGAGAAACAGGAGAGGGGACACAAAATAAGACATGATAGGAGTGGTGCAGTGCAATGGCTGTGGGGCAGCAGTGTTCTGGGAGACATTCTGGAGGCTGCGATGCTGCCCTATTTGCAGGCACCTCTCTGGTCTGAAAGGAGGTTGCCCATCTCCAGGCTGACCTGGCTAGGATTCGTGAAACCTTCCCCCCCCACCCCCACTCAGGGACCACCAGGGCCAATGCCACTACCTCAGAGGCTGCCAAGAAAGAGGAGAGGCTGGACCAGGGTGGCTCAGGGAGGAGAGAGGGTGGTGGAACAGAGTTGCATCCCTCCAGCTGTACCGCTCCACAATTCATTCGCTCTTCTGGTGGAGTGGTTTCTCTATGGAGGCACCTGCAGTGGAGACCAAGGAGGATGCTGGGAACCTTCACAAAGGAGACCCACAGGAGGGTGGCATGGGACCCCACAGGGGAAGGAAACAACTCCTGGTGGGGGACTCAATCATTAGGGAGGTAGAAATGGTGAAGGAAGGGGAGAGGGAGGTAAGGTGCCTTCCTGGCGCCACAGCTTGGAGGGACAGGAAGCGAATCCTCAGGATCGTGGGAGGAGCTGCACGAGGAAGGGAGCTAGATGTCATTGTCCACCTAGGGACAAATGACCTGGCTAGAATGGGATCAGAGCAGTGCAAGAGGAGTTTGTAGAGTTGGGAGGGCCTTAGACAAGTAGCACTGCATGGTAACCTTCTCAGAGGTGCTGCCTGTCCATGGCAAGGGTGATGTTAGGCACCCCTCACCAGGGAATCTCAACAAGTGGTTGAAAACTGGTGTGGAGCCAGGGTTTTGGCTTCACTGGGACTGGGAGCACCTGGAGGATGCAGACCCATACTGGTGCGATGGTCTGCATCTGTCCGGGGGACACCAGGATCCTAGGTGAGAGGTTTAATGCTTCATTGGCAAGCATTTAAACTAGCCAAAAGGGAGGCACTGAAAAGAGCAGGAAATCCAGCCTCCCCCACAAAACATGGTAATTAGTGAGGTAAACACAAAGGTAGAGAAGTTATTAGGGAGCAGGACAGAGGTAAATGTAAAAAAGGCAAAGGCAGTAAGGACAGGAATGAGGCTAAAAGGGGTAAGGCTATCAAAAAGTGGAGAGTGACGAGTACCAATGCCCGTAGTCTGTGTAACAAGCTCCCTGAACTAGTGGCCTTGATAGAAGAGGGTTGCCTGGATATTGTGGCAGTCACAGAAACATGGTACAGAGAACCATGACTGGGATGTCAACATACCAGGATACACAATCTAAAGGAGGGAGGGGGAGGGTAAAGAGAAGTAGTAGCTGTCTATGTAAAGGAAGGGATCAAAGCAACAGAACTAAAGAGTAAACAGGGAGCAGATGAGGCACTCTGGAGACAGGAAATGGCACCACAATCCGCACGGGGTTGTATACAGACCCCCATCTCAGGGGGAGGGAATGGACAAGGAAATGATAGAAGGCTTCTTTAAAATGGCAGAAAAAAGGGGAGATATTGTTGATGGGGGACCTGAATATGCCAGATGTTAACTGGAGCACCTTTGCTGCAGGCACATCCAAGAGCAGGGTCATTCTTGATGCCCTACAGGGGGCATGCCTCAGACAGCTAGTATTGGAACCCACTCTGGAGGGAGCAATCTTACACCTGGTACTCACAAATGGGGACGGAGCAAGAATCTCAGATTTAGAGGTGGGTAGCCATCTGGAAACAAGCGACCACCAAACAGTGTGGTTCACGATAAACACAGCCATACAATGAAGCCATACAAAAGCAAGAGTATTGGACTTTAGGAGGGCTGACTTTGGGGAAAAAGTGCCTTAGAAAAGCACTAGCAAACAGGCAAGAAGGAGGGGTGGAGGAACAATGGGGAATAATCAAAACAGCCATCACAGAGGCAACAAGCCTTTGTGTAAAGCAAATCAATAAAACACAACGAAAGAAAAAATGCTGTGGTTCACAAAAGAAGTGGCAGGGAAGGTTAAGGAGAAAAGGACAGCATTCAGGAAATAAAGACATACAGAAGGAGAAGGACAGAGAACTTTATCAGTTAAAGCAGAAAGAGGCTGGGAAGGCAGTCAGAATAGCAAAGGCCCAAACTGAGGAAAGGATAGCCAATTGTTAAGAAGGGGGATAAAACCTTTTATAGGTACATTAGGGAGCGAAGAAAGACCAAAGGAGGGATACTGAGGCTTAATAAAGGGGAGGGAATGTGGGTAGAGAGGGACGGTGAAAAAAACAGGGATACTGAATGAATATTTCTGCTCAGTATTCACAAAGGAAGGGAAGGGGGAGGTACCTAAACCAAACAAGAGAAACACTCTGAAGATGGGAGTCGATACCAGTCCATTTACAGAAGAAAGGGTTCTGAAAGAACTAATAAAATTGAAAGTGGACAAAGCAATGAGGCCAGATGGGATTCACCCAAGAATTCTAAAAGAACTAAGGGTAGAACTAGTGACACCGCTGACTACTCTCTAACAAATCATGGGAGCATGGGGTGGTACCCGAGGACTGGAGGAAGGCAGATGTGATTCCTCTTCACAAAAGTGGGAGGAGGACAGAGGCAGGAAACTACAGACAAATTAGTTTGACCTCAGTGGTAGGGAAAATGATGGAATCACTTCTGAAGGAAAGAACTGTTGAGTACCTAGAGGCCAGTGGGGCACAGGACCCAAGGCAGCATGGATTCACGATGGGAAGGTCATGTCAGATGAATCTAATAGATTTCTTTGACTGGGTGACCAAAGTAGTAGACCAGGAAGGGGCTGTGGACATGGCCTACCTAGATTTTAGCAAGGCATTTGATACAGTCCCTCACAAAAGATTAATACACAAGTTAGCAAGCCTTGGAGTGGGCCCAAAGGTGGTAGCCTGGATAAAAAATTGGCTAGACAACAGGACGCAAAGGGTAGTAGTAAATGGAGTACACAGTTAAGAAAGGAGGGTTACTAGCGGGGTACCGCAGGGTTCAGTACTGGGACCGGTCCTTTTTAATGTCTTTATAAGTGACATTGCAGAGAAACTGGAAGGAAAAGTATGTCTCTGCAGACGGCACAAAGATCTGCAACAGGGTTGATACACAAGATGGAGTGAAAAGGATGAGAAGGGACTTGGTAAGGTTGGAGGAATGGTTAAATGTATGGCAACTCAGATTCAATGCAAAGTGCAAGGTAATGCACGTGGGAAACAAAAACCCAGGGGAAGAGTACACAGTGGGGGGTGAGATACTGACAACAGTAAAAATAGAAAGGGACCTAGGGGTAATTATATCAGATGACCTAAAGGTGGGCAAGCAATGTGAAGGCAGTAAGGAAGGCTGGGGGGATACTGGGATGCATAGGAAGAGGCATCAATAGTAGAAAACAGGAAGTTATCCCTCTGTACAGACAGTTGGTGAGATCCCATCTGGAGTACTGTGTGCAGTTCTGGAGACCCATCTCCCAAAGAGAGTGGAGGCTGTCCAGAGGAGGGCAACCAAAATGGTGCAGGGTCTGCATCAGAAGACATACAAGAAAGACTAAAGAAGCTGAATATGTATACCCTTGAGAAAAGAAGGAAGAGAGGGGACATGATAGAAACTTTCAAGTAGCTCAAGGGAATCAACAAAGTCCAAGAGGGTAGCATCTTTCAGATAAAGATGTGCAAGAACAAGCGGGCACAATTTGAAGATGGAGGGGGGACGGCTCAGAGGTAATGTGAGGAAGTATTTTTTCATGGAGAAGGTTGTGGATGCACGGAACAGCCTCCCTGAGGAGGTCGTGGAGTCAAGAACATTGGGGGAATTCAAGAATGCATGGGACAGACATAAGGCAGTCCTAGTTGGGGGGGTAGGAGTAAGTAAGCTGTTGGTTAACTAGGATCTGCAGCTTATCTGTTACGTAGGAAAATTGGCAGACTAGGTGGGCCAAGCGGTCCATATCTGCCGTCAAATTCCGTTTCTATTGCCCCGATAAACTGGAGCCTCTGGGACAGGTTCAGATGGGACTTGGCCTGGTTGATGGTACTACCCAGGCTGTTGAAAACCTGCAGTGTAAGGGAAAGAAAGCGCAGGAGGTCCTCCTTGGATGGGGCCGCCAGGAGGCAGTTGTCCAGGTACAGGAAAATCTGAACCCCCTGGGTACGCAGGTAGGCCACTACAACCGAAAGGCATTTAAACACTTGGGGCGCCAAGGAAAGGCCAAATCGGAGGGCCCTGAACTGGTAGTGGTCCCCCTGAAATGAAAAATGCAGGAATTTGTAGTGGGAAGAGCAAATAGGGATATGCAGGTAGGCATCCTGCATGTCCAGAGCACACAGCCACTGTCCCAGCCAAAGGAGGGGCAGAAGAGACTAAAGAAAGAGCATTCTGAACCCTTTGTACTCCATGAACAAGTTCAGGGAGCTGAGGTCTAGAATCGGCCTCACGTCTCCAGACTTCTTCGGACCAGGAAGAATTGGAGTAATATCCCCCGAAGATGGGACGGGACAGGCTGCATTGCCTCTCAGAAGGAGAGGACATTTCTTCCTGGACCAGAAGGTGTTCTGGGGAGTAAGACGACGGGGGTTCGAACACTCTATTAAGTGTCCTGCTGCAATCAGCTGGAGCACCCAAGTGTCTGAAGTGATCCTCTCCCAACCACCCGTTAAATGGAAGGAGAATCTCCCTCCTACTGGTTCCTCTGGGAGGAGAGTCAGGAGGTGTGAGGAGTCATGGCTGAAGCTCCCGCAGCTTTTTTAGGTGGAGGGCTTGGCAGTCGGAGGGGCCCCTGATGTTTATTGGCCCGCTTTCCCTGAGGTTTCGCCTTGGGCTGAGAACGTCTGAAAGGGATGACGCTGAGCTTGAGGGGGCCTGTACAAGGAGTCAGACTTAAGTGCAGTACCCTTCTCCTACAGATCAGTGATGTCCTTGACATCGCCACCGAACAGCACTGAACCCCTGAAGGGCGTATCCTGGATAGCAGACTGAACCTCCAGGACCAAACCAGACAGCCGGAGCCAGGCATGATGCTGCAACCTCATGGCGAAAGTAGAGTGCCTACCAGCAGCGTCCACTAGACCGGACTAGGTCAGCCACTTCCTGCTTAGTTTGAGACTCAGAAAGGGATTCCAGTTTAGTTTCCACCTCGCTAAGGATTGCCTTCTGGTAATCCCCTATATGAGCAACGTAGTTCAGGGTCCCGATTCCCAGAATGGATTAGGCATAGACCTTCCCATACTGGTCCAGAAGGCGGGATTCCTTGTCGGGTGGTGATGAGCTCAAGTGTTTGGGGTTCGCCGAACAGCTGTGAAAAGTGCTAATCATGACCAAATCAGCTCTGGGGTGAATTCAAGTAGTCAACATCCTCTGGAGCCTGATATAGCCCGTCAGACTTCCTTGGAAAGGGGGCTAATGTCGATGGTTACTTCCAAATGGTGGCCACAAGGTCAGCCTGAGGATCAATCCAGGGTGGAACCAGAGTAGGAGCAGTCTGGCAGATCCAGGCGTGCAGAGGTTTTTTTTTTTTTTTTACACACACTACGGGTCCGGCTCCAAGGATTGCCGCTGATGAATAGCCTGGATTTTACACAGGAAAGAAGGATCCTCCAGAGGAGTCCTTGGCCTGGGCTTGTCTGGAGTGCATGGCACGTCATCCAAGGTCTCTGAGGAGGATGAAGAAGGACGACTCCTCCCGGAGCGGGGAAGGAATGGACCCCTTGGGAAACCCTCAGGGAAGCGCATCCTCCCTTGCCCTGGAACCAGAGGGCTCATCTCTGGTGTTGGGAAGGGGGGAGGCAGTCTCTCGCCTCAGACATCAGGGGTCCGGAACCGGGTCCAGCGTCTGAAGATGGCTCTCTTCTTTCCTGGTGAGCCGAGCCTTGGCCTCAGCCCACCAGGAAGCCAGAGTCTCCTTCAGATCCACTGGCGACAGAGGGTGTTGGAGGGGGTACAGATACTGGTGGTATCCATACGGCACATGTCTAACCAGATGGCAGAAAGCCACGCGTCTGGTACTGGGGCACCATGTACTGCAGCATCGGGTAGGCCAGTGTCTGGTACTGGGATGTTGGATACTGCGTATCTGGGTAGGACGTCATCTGATAAGACATGGTTGGATACCCAGGTACCAGGGGCTCTGAAGGAGCAGAGGACACTGCAAACGGCCCAGTAGGCGGGCCCAGCGTAGGGGCGGTGTCCAGCAAGGGGATGTTGCTGGGCATCTGGTAGGCCGGCGCCAGCACCCGAGGATCAGACGTCGGGTCATCCGGCCCAGCGGGAGGGAGACCAGACGACAGTGTACCAACATCCTCCGTGTTGCTAGGAAAAGAGGGGTTACCATCCCGGAGTCCAGCAAAGGAGACGCTGGGGCCTCAGAATGCAACAAATGTTGCAGCGAGCTCGGGATGACAGATAGGCCCAAAGGGTCTGGCGTCTGCGTCAATGCAGAGTGGCCGGAGGAGCAAACTTCTGGCTTATCAGCAGGATCCTGGTGGACGAAGGAGCCTGCGTCCGACTTATCGGACCCTATGCTAGATGAAGGCATGGCCTTGGCAGGTGCTGCCCCAAAGAGTCAGGAGTCTTATCGGCGTTACCCGGGCGGGTGGAGGAGCAGATGTCCGGCTTACCGGGGCCGCTCAGACCAGAAGGCTGCATGGAGGCAACCTTACTGAGAGCGACTGCCTCCTTTGTCCTGGAGGCTCCCAAGGGGCTCAAGCCCAACGGGAGGGTCACCGCCGCCTTGGAAGCCTCCAAGATAGCCGGCGCTGAACTGTCCCCCGGAGGAGATGTCCTGCAGATGTGCTGGAACGGTCCACCACTGGAGAGCGTTCCACATCCCCTGGGTCACTGTCACTAGCCGATCCAGCAGATCGAAGTGCTGTGACCACTAGCTGGTCAGTCCCCATTGAAGGGGATGCCTGTACCAGCGGGCCCAACGGACCATGCTGGTGCAGGCCACCATGAGGCCCAGGAGACGCAGGAAGTTCCGGGCAGGGCGCGATTGCCCAACCTGAAATGATTGGGCAAAGGAGGAAAGAACCTTGGCCCCGTCTGCCGGGAGCCATGCTCTGGCTCGAAGAGAGTCAAGCTCTGCCCCGACGAAATGCATCACCTGCTTTGGCATGAGTTCTGACTTGGCCTCGATGAGGAGGCCAATCAGAGCAAACCTGGAGGGCCAGATCTCTGGACCGCTCCACCTCCGCTCTGGAGGGGGCTGCAATCAGCCAGTCGTCCAGGTAGGGGTACACCTAGACCCTTCGGCGCCGCAGGAATGCTGTCACCACTACCATGCATTTGGTGAAGACCCTGGGAGCTAGGGAGAGGCCGAAGGGCATGGCCCAGAACTCTTAAAGGGATCCCTCCGCTCTGAAGCGGAGCAATTTCTGATGGGACGGACGGATTGGGACATGAAAGAACGCATCCTGAAGGTCCAGGGAACAGAACCACATGCCTCGTTCCAAGGATGGGATTATCTGAGCCAGAGTAACCATCCTGAAGGTCTGAGACCTTAGGAACTTGTTCAGGTCGTGCAGGTAGAGAATGGGGCGCAATACCTGGACACAAACCCCGGGTCTGGAGGAGGATCCGCCACCTTCCTGCTCACCTTTTTTCCCCCGAGGAGCAAGGCAATATCTGCTCGGTGGGCCGACAGCGAGGCTGCGGACCCCGTGGCCCCCCCAAGGGGCAACGGCTCGGAAGGGTGGGGCCTGCTCGAACTCCAGAGGCAGGCCCTTTCCCCACCACCTCCAACACCCAGCGGTCCGTGGTGACAGCGGACCAGGCGGAAAGGAAGTGGTGGAGCAGTCCCCCCCATGGGGGAGGAGGAGTGACGAGGCTGGGGGGGCGACACCCCTCAACCCGTCACTGGGCAGGCTTGGAGAAGGGACCAGCCGAGGGACCTCCTGGACCTTTACCTCCCTGCTTCCTGTTAGAGGAAGCCACAGGCTTGGGTTTGGGATGCCTAGCGTGAGCCTGCTGGCCCTAGTGCTGGTGGGCCAGACGTGCCGCATGCACAGGACGACGAAAGGACTTGTGCTGCTGCTGTCGGCAGCCTTTGTCCTTCTGGGCGGAGGTGACAGTCCAGAGTGGCACTGGACTTCGATCCGCTGGAGGTGACCTTCCACTCGAGGGCGGAAGAGGTCGGTCCCCAAGAAGGGGACGTCCGCCAATTTATGCTGGGTATCTGCTGTGAAGGTGGATATCCTCAGCCATGCTCTGTGGCGCATGGCTACCGCAGCCACAACCGATCTGGCACGGGAGTCTCCTGTGTCCAGAGCTGTTTGGGAGCTGCTGCTTTGCCACTGCCCTACCCTGGTCCCGAACCTGCCGGACCATGGTCTGCAGTTCGGCCGGGAGATGAGGGATCACCTCATCCAGGGAGCCCATGAGGGCATGGGAGAAGTGTGCCATCAGCATGGCCGAGCTGGCCTGGCGGAGGCCAAGGAAGGACGCAGCGTACACCTTGCGCCTGGCGTAGCCCAGCTTTTTGGACTCCTTGTCAGGGGGCTTGTCCATGTCCCTAGCGTTCCCAGAACACCAAAAAACACTGTCGGTGACCAACCCCTCGGCAGAGGGGTGTTCCGAAAACCCAGGCAAAGTGCCGGTAGGGACCGCATACTTCCTGGCCGAGGGCGTAGGGCAGGAAGTAGGCTGCTGCCAAAGCTCCAAGGCTGGGCCAACAATGGCATCAGCCACCGGAAAGGCCTCCGTGGGTGAATCCCCTTGGTCCAGTATCTCTGTCAGGGGGATACTTGGCCCGTTTGGATATGGGTTCGAGCTGCACCCAGGTGGACTCCGAGATGAGCTGAAGCAAATCCATGAAGGACGATGGGCTTTCGTCCAACGACTGGCCCCCGGAGGACTCCAGGTCAACCGGCCTGGATAACACGGAGGAGTCTGACTCAGGAGTCCACGAAGAGCTGCCTAGGGCCTGAGCCACCCTCCACCTGCCAAGGACGGTCAGGAGTGAGGATGACCAACAACCTGTGGGGCAGGCCTTGACCCGACCGAGAGTCCTTGGTTGGCGCCCCCGATTTTGGTTGTGGAGGCGGAGGTTCCACCACAATCGGTGGGGCAGCTGATTTCGGTCGAACAACCGGCCCAGGCTTGGGCACCTCGGCTAGAGTGAGGGGTTGTTTCAGCCGCTTGGGTGACAGCCACTTGATGGCCGGGGAAGGAGTCTGCGTCGACTTGCTCCCGGACAGAAGTAACTGCTGCCACATCAGGTCCTCGTAGCATCGACGCAATTTGCGCCGAAGCGTCTCCTCTTCCAAGGAGGACAACGAGGACGAGCGGCGGCACCGCTTAACTCGGTGCAGAGACAGACCGCCAATTTCGGCAGGATTGGCTGGACCGAGAAGAAGTCTGAGACCAAAACAGATCCTCTGTTTCCGGGGACGGGTCTGGGAAGGAGCAGGGGATACCCGCTCTTCCCTCGGCTCGGACACCTTAACCGGGGACTGCTGCACTGGGGCCACAGGCAGATCCTCTGTCTCCACCAGGGGAACCGGCGAAGAAGGGTTGTCTGCTTCACCAGTTGACAGCCCGTCTGGGTCGAGAAAAATCTCGACCACGTCGATGGGAGTCTCAGCCAGCTGGCCTGACTGGGACGCCGTGAAGCCAGCTGCCTTAGCTGCAACCTCGACCGAAGTAGACAGTCCGCTGTCCGGGGAAGGAGACCTCTCCCGCTCCCACGAACGCCGACGATGGGACTTACCCTTAGAATCCTTTTTGGACCAAGAGGAATGTCCCGATGGCCCCCCTCCCTTCGTGGAAAGGGATTGCAAAGCTCCTTGAACGAAGCAGATTGAGGTACCCAAAGAGAGTGGGATAAATGCCGCGACTGAGGAGGAGGAAGATGCGGCCTGAGCCGCCTCCTCCTCGAGGGCGATCATCTGCTAGAGCAGCTCAGCCGAGCCAGCCGCTGCAACCGCCCAACGGGCCTCCTTAGACTTAACCGCGGGTAGCTCTCTGGCGCCCTAGCTTTTAACCGGGCAGCGGGTCCTCCAGGACGCTTAAGCCGAGAACTAACAGCATGACTCTCAGGCCTGCGGGTCGTGTTCTAGGCCGAGGCAGTAGACGCACGTGGAGTGCAGGTCCGTCCTGGACATATTCTGCCCACAAGGGCACCGCCAAAAACCGGGAGTCTATTTTTCCATTGCAGCCACGAGGGAGAAAGATGACTGAAGTCTTGAAAATTTTAAAATGAGTTTCGGGCGAACCGAAGAATTAGGATCCAGTCTATCATGCAGAGCGTTAGAGGGAACCTGAGCTTCCAAGCGGTAAGGAAGATCTGGCGTCATGGGGCGGAGCCGAGAGTTCTACCACCCAGGTGGGTGGGAGGAGCCAGCTTGAAGACCTTCCGGCAAGATTTAAAAGCAGCAAGGAACCTGCCAGATAGTGTGGATGAACATATCCATGTCCCTAGATATGCCACTTTACTTTTTTTTTTTTTCCCCTTCATTATTTCATTGTTTTTATTCCACGTATCCTCCTGCTGTCCTGGCTGGTCCCCCCCCCTCACTGTGACCCCACCCTATCTCCTGCTCCTTCCAGAGTTACTTTCCCAAACCCCCATGGCTTCCCTACTACCCCAACCCCCACGGCAGGGAGTCCTCGGCCCACCTAACAGGGATCCCATTCAAAAGGTGCCTAGGTCAATGGTGCGAGACTGAGGAGGGTCAGCGCTACTCCTGCCAACCAGGATGATTTCCTACTTTTTCTGACCCTCCCCGGAGTGTGCGTACAGTGAAGACTAGGGAGACAGGTATGTCACGTGCAGAATGTACCCAACATCCACCACTCCTCACCCACTTTTTGCAGCTGTCCATGTCCTGCGCGCCCCCCCCACCCAACCACTGCTAGGGGCCAGGCTCACATCAGCTATATGCCTGGAGGAGAGGGGTTCCCCTACAATCCTGATCCTCCCTTCCCCCCAACCGGCCCTCCGATGCCCCGAATTTGCTCCCAAACCAGAGTAGTCTCCGCCACAAGTGGCAGTGCTACCACTGCAGTGGCAGGCCATAAATCACAATGGTGATTATGAATGTCATTTTACCATGGTACCTGCAAGAGCTCCTTTGCCCCTACTGCCTCCTTCACCCTCTCTGCTCCACTGACAAAGGATTGCTGGAGACTTCCAGGGTCTGTTTGACAACAACGGGAGCTAGGTCTTTTGCTTTTGCTGCTCTGACCTTGTGGAATTCTCTACCTCATTGGGCAAGTGAATGCCTGTCCGTTGAGGCCTTAAAGAAAAAAAAAAAAGCGCTTTAAAAACGTATTTATTTGAACTGGCTTATAAGGACATTTAAACTTCTGCTGTGTTTTTAGAAAGGAGTTCTGTTTTTAAATGCTTTAATTATAGTGTGTAAAACACTATGATCTATTTTTGGAATAGCATTTTAGAAATAAAGTTTTGTTTTGTTTATGACACTGGATAGCTACAGATACTCCCACATTATGGGAGTGGCACCAGGAAACACTACAAATACCTAAACTCTAAACAATGCTAGCTTCGATGAGGCACAGATTCCAATCATTCCAGAAATGCTGGAAGAACCCAGATGTACTGCCAACCATTGTGTATTAGTACAGAACCAGGAAATACTTTATCTGCATGTCTGAATGTCCAGCGGCACAGAGGGTGAGCTGCTGTCAAGCCACTTCCACTCACCACGCCAGCAACCCAGGTTCGGGAAAGTTCAGATTACTTGGGGTTGCCGGGGAGAGGGCCAGAGAGGATCTAGCACCTGCCCAGCAACTCTCCTCCCTATGACTGGGGTAGTGCGCCTTTCCAGCTTTTGGATGACAAGAGATGGAGGCCGTGCCGTCACTACAGGGAGCTAGACTGACTTCTTGGTGGGTGGATGGAGGCTGCAGTTCCAGAGTGCATGTGCGCCTCCATACGCTGCAGGACCTTGGGAAGAAACTAAAAATGGGAGGGGGACCAGGCTTCATGAAACTGTGCCAGAGGTGCTGCGGCCCACCCTGGTACTCTGCTAGTACATGGGGATTCTGGGTAAGTCTCTCGGGGAGAGAAGAGGAGAGAGAATATCCATAGGGGAACTCCCCCCCTCCCCCAACTGCAAAGAGGCAGCCAACCAACAGCACCCGGGCACAGGGCTGAACAAGCTGCTCCAGGGGTAGAAATAAGGTTTTGGCAATGGGGAGCCATGAATAGCTCCTGGTCATCGGCAATTTTTGGTGAACCAGGAGCTACTCAGGCAGACCAGGAGCTATTGCCTAAAAATGTAGAAAAAGAGGTCCATATGAAAAAATGCCAATTTTAAATGTTTTTTGGTTTTTGTTTTGCCTTGGCAGGGACAAACACATAACTATAGTACTAGGCAGAGCAAGAATATAGTACCAAGAGGGAGAGAACAGAGAAAGGCAGCAGAAGACAAGATATGGGACAGAATAATGACAGACAGAATATGTAGAAGAAGGCAAGCGAGTAAAGGAACAGGGTAGAAAACCTAACCTGCTTTGGAGACACTAGACTCATTAAAGATATATTTTGTGTGTGTTTTGCGTGTTAACACACCGTTTCTATTAAAGATCATTGTGTAATGCAATTCAAGGATTTGGGGGGGCAAATAGTTTCAAATCATGCGAGTATCACAAGCAGCTAAGAATTCCCCACAAATTATAATCACTCAGTCTTCATCTGAATTTTGTTCAAAACGATGGAGGTCCTAGTCATTCTCACTTTCACTACAAGATGTGATGTGAACATCCTCCACTTCTGAGACTTTGCTTTGGCCTGCTGACGAGGATTTGAGGTTTTGCTCCCAACCTACGTTTTGTTTTTACGAACCACTCTTACTGATGGTGTGCTACAAAAATCTTGTGGTTCTGGGCCCTCCATGGAGATTAAAAGTAAGTCTGCTATGGTGCTGGTCTTCAGATTAGCTCTCCAGTCAGAAAAAATTCTTTTCATAGCTGAAAATGCCCTTTCTAGTGTTGCATTGGATACTGAATATACTAGTACTATAGCTATGACATGAAGAATGTTTCTCAAGTATAGAGATTTTTTCTGGAAGATTACACACCATACCTCAAGGAATGAGCTGCTTGTGATACTTGCTAATATTCTGTTTCAACAGTTTCCATTCTGTCATTGCAGTATGCACATCGCATCCATTCTGCAGCAAGACAGGAGAGAAGTGGTCAATAAGAAACTGGATCTCCTCATTTCCAAATTCAGAAAGCTCATTAGAATTGTCAAGCCAATTTGCAGGGCCAATGACAGTGCCATTCGTTAACAGTGGGTCTTCTGCAAAGCCAAAGAAGCGCTGGTTGAGACAGTCCATTACACTGTTTACAATCACTTCATGTTACTTGGCAAGGGCTAAAAGAGCATCTCCTATTGCCCCTTGGAGCACAATTTCTTTAAACACGGCTGTCCCTTCCTCATTGATAACCACTTCTCTCCTGAACTTGGCTAGCATGGTTCCATCCTCTGCCATTAGATTTTCTGTTTGAGAGTACTGTACTTACAATGTCCATTACAATGGGAAGGGATATGGGCATCCTGAAATGCATGGGAGACTGTTGACAGACCTGTGAGTATGTCAAAATAGAAGTGCGAGAGTAGCAGAAATTTTATATTGCATATCTGTTTTCTAAACCCCTTAACTTTCGCCTTGTCTGCTGGTGGAATATCCCGTCTGGTGTCAGACAAGCTCATCCCAGTGAGCCAATATGCTGCTGAAATTATGGAGCACAGCATGGAGAGAATCCTTTTTATGTGACAGCCATCGTGCTCCTTGTGACTTTTTAAATGTGATGCAGGTAGTTTGATTGGCTTCAGCCACTCAACTAACGTTTTGGTGAGTTCTCATAAAAATAGAATATTGAGATTAACATGTCAATGGTCTGGGAAAAATAGGTGTTTTTAAAAGCATCTTTAGCTGCTAATTCAAGCCTGTGTGAAACGCAATGAATGGCAAGAAGCCATGGGCACTCTTCTTTCAATAATGCCATCAAACCCTTACTACGTCCAAAATTGACAGATGCACCATCTGCTCCTGCGCCAATGCAGGATAACTGTTTTAGGTCAACCGTGTCCTGACCCAGCAATTGAGAGTATGCGATAGTCATTGCAGACCTCAAACCACTTGCATCAGCAGACTACATCAATTAATCCAATGAACTTCATAGTAGGTTGCCCATCCTCTAGAATTTTAGCATAAACTATCTCCTCCTTGGTGGTCCTGTCAGTTGTCCCATTGAAAAAGATTGAATGATATCTGTATGGAATTGCTTCTCCTGTGAAATGACTCACAATTGGTTTTCTTAAGTGATCGGCAATAGCTGTGACGAATGTAGCGCACGCTTTCTCATTGGCATAAGCATCACCAAGGTCAACACCATGTCTCTTTTCTAGTGACATTAGTCCCTTGAATTTCAGGAAGGGGTCCTCTTTGGCCAGGTAGTAGGCAATATCAAAAAGTTTCTAACTTGTATAGAGACTTTATTCATTTTTAATATACATTTCTCTATTTCACCACCTGAGGGCATATTACCAGCTAAAGTAGCAGCCATTGCTCGTTTATGGCCTTCTGATACAGCATGCCTCTGTTTTTTTTTTTTTAACATTGTTAGTTCCACTGATGTACGAATCCACATTGCTCATTTTACCAGCTCTAGTTGCCCACTTTTTGAATACATCTGGTTTCTCTCTACAAAACTTGCACCAAATATTGGTTGCAATACCATCTTTTGCTTCAAACTGTAGCCATGTCAAATCTGGATTTTCTTTTTGGCACTGCCATGAGCGCACTGTGGATACATGACAGGAATGGGCCTGTTTTTTCTTTTCCTTAGTTACTGTGACAGCAGCCTCACTGACAGTAGTACTATCTGGTGTTATGGTCAATGGCATCACAGAGGAGGACGGTTGTCCCGTTTCATCCGGTCCAGGCTGCTTGCGTTTACGTGAAGCACTGAATCCGAAACTTAGAAGTGACATTATTACCACCACCCAGGAAGGAGATAGGTTGGGCCTTGATGTAATTAATTCAGAATGTTAAGTACAACCGCTGAACTTGATGAATTGAGATGTGTTGTACTTGAGGTATAATAAAATGAAGACAATTATTTCACTGGCTCCGTCTCTTTTTGTTAAACTACAATGCAGGGATTTTAATTTGGTAAAACACATTACCAAGCTGACCACGAGGCTAAAAAACCTTGTAATAAGTCGTGCTGATGCTCACAGGGTCCAGGGACCAGTTAGCAAAGCTACAGTTAATTTTTTTTAATCAAGGTCACAGTTAAGCAAACACAAGGTGTAAACTACCTTGCAATGTAGTCGTGCTAATGTTCAGGGGGTCCTGGGACCACTAGTCAAGCTTGATAAATTTTTTTTTTTTTTTTTAAATCAAGGTAACAATATCCCCAGGTTTAAAAAGGAACAAAAATGCTGACCTCACAGGGTTCAGGGAGTTGTGAGGAGCTTTAAAGTTTAGTCTGACTGGTTACACCAGAAACTTAGCTCATAAACACACTAATAAGTGTAATCACAGTATTTATTTTAAACTAACATACTAAAATGCCAGCAGAATAGGCCTGTCTTTCGTGTCTGCTCGTTTGGTCAGCCCCCACCCTGGGTGCTGACCTTGCTGTCCCCCTCGCCTTCTCTGGCTTCTCCCTTCCCAGTTCTGGATATTCTTGCTGCATTGGATTTTGCTTCCAGAACCCTTCCCCTGTATCTGTCCCACCCTCTTGAACCCTCCAGTCTCTGCCTCCACCAGCCCCTAGGCAGTGCATTCCATGGCTCCACCACCCTCTCAGTGAAGTAGCACCTCCTCCTCCTCCTTTCTCCCCTGAATCTTCCCCCTCTAGCTTCCACCCATGCCCTCTAGTGGCCCCTCCTCCTTCCTTCAAGCACCCGACTGTTCCTCCCTATTTCCCTCTTCATGTACCTGAAGACCTCTATCATGTCCCCGGTCCCTTCTCTCTTCCAATGTGTTTACATTTAGCTCTTCGAGCCTCTCCTCATAGGTCCTGTCCCCAAGCCCCAAATCATTTTGGTTGCCCTCCTCTGACCCTCTCCAGGAGGTTAATGTCCCTCTGAGTGTGGCTCCAAAACTGCACGCAGTACTCAAGGTGCGCCTCACCAAGCAGTTATACAGAGGAGTATCACTTCCTCCTTCTGGAGGTGATCCCCAGATGCATCCCAGCATCCTGTTGGCCTTGGCTGCTGCCTCCCACAAGTCTCAGAGTTGTTCATCTTGACATCCACCACCACCCCCAGGTCCCCTCTGCCATCGAGACTTGTAGCATCCCCCGGGTATACACTTGGCCTGGGTTTCTGGCCCCCAGGTGGAGTACCTTGCATTTCCCTGCATTGAACCTCAGCTTCCACTTTCTAGACCATCTTTCCAGAGCCTCCAGGTCCCCCTGTAGGGCCACCCTCCCTCCCCATCCACCACCGCCCCCAGTTTCGAGTCATCTGCAAAGAGACTCATCTCACTCCCGATTCCTGTCCTTATGTCAGATACGTAGGCGTTGAACAGAAGGGGCCCAAGGACTGATCCCTGTGGGACCCCACTAATGACCCTCCTTGGGGATGAGACTATCCCACCAACTATGACCCTCTGGGTCCGGTCCTGGAGCCAATTGCCTATCCATCTGATCATCTGGTTCCCAACCCCCATTTCTCCCAGCTTATCCAACAGGCCCACGTGAGGAACAGAGTCAAATGCCTTGCTGAAGTCTAGAAAGGACATCCACCGGTCTACCCAGGTCCAAGGCACTTGTCACCCAGTCATAGAACTCCACCAGGTTTGTCTGACACGATTTCCCCGGGATGAATCCATGCTGTCTATCGTCCAGGCACCCTGACTTATCCAGGTCCCCCCGTAGCCTCTCCTTGACAATGCCCTCCATCACCTTGCCCACCACCAATGTCAGGCTGACAGGCCTGTAGTTCCCTGCCACCTCCCTTGATCCCCCGTGGATAGGCACTATATGCGCCAACTTACAGTCTTGGGGCACCCATCCTGTCCTCAGAGAGATGGTGAAAAGCTCTGCCAGAGGTTTCGCCAGAACATCTGCAAGTTCCTTCAGCACTCTGGGATGTAATTTATCCGGCCCCGGTGCTTTCTCCGTCTTAAGGGAGCTGAGGGCTTCCCTCACTCTCTGCTGTGATTTCCACTTCCGGTACCTCTTCTCCCTGCTTAGCCCTCCCCCCACCTGCCAGTGATGCCTCCCCCTCTCCCCAGACCTGCCGATCGGTAAGGGTCCCCCCCTCCTCAGTATCTGTCTCCTCCCATGTATGATGCAGCACCCCCATTTTCCTTGGTGAAACTGAGGTGAAGTACTCATTTAGTACCTCAGCCTGCTCCCCCGGTCTTGTGCCCATCTCCTGATTTAATCCTGCTAATCTGCCCTTCACCCTTCGTTTTTCCCCAATGTATCTAAAGAACCCTTGTTCCCTCTCCTAATTTCCTGGCCAGGTTCTGCTCCTTCCTTGCCTTAGCCGCCTCACCACTCTAGTGGCCCTTCTAGCCATCAGCCTGTACTCCCCTCAATCCCTTTCACTCCTTGAGCACTTGAATTGCTTATAGGCAGCTTTCTTTCCTGCACCACCTCCTGGACCTCCCTGGTCCACCCAACAGGGTTTTTGGGCCTCACCGCATTTCCGTTTACTCTTGCACAGGTGCTGGTAGCATCCTGCACCCTCTCCTGATGATTTCCCACCTACTATCAGCGCCATGTCTGACCCAATCCCATCCAAATGCTCCTAAGGATCCTTCCCATTTCTTAAAATCTGCCCCCTGAAGTCGGTTACTTCTGTCTTTGTGCAGCCTTCTACCCCTCCTAGGTCCAGGCAGAACCAGACCGTGGCATGGTCACTCCCCGCCAATGGGTCCCTTACCTCCAGGCCCCCAGTCTGGTCACTGTCTGCCAGGACCACATCCAGTACCCGTGCCTCCCTGGTCAGTTCCCTCACCTGCAGAGTTAGGAACGCGCCTTGAAAGACATCCAACAACCTCTGTTCCTGGTCACAGAGGATGTCATAGTCTCAGTCTGTTCCTGGCATGTTTAAGTCCCCCAACACCACCACCTTCCTCTGCCCAGTCTGCAGTGTCTCTAACATCTGCCACCAGACTGTCCTCCAGCTCCTCCGCCAGGGCAAGGGGTCTATACACCACCTATTTTTACCTTTCCCCCCTTGTTATCAAGATGACCCAAATCGCCTCCATGGTTCCCTCCGCCTCCTCTACTCTCCCTATGCCAATGCAGTTTTTAACCATCATTGCTACCCCTCCTCCCCTTCCCTCCCCCCTGTCCTTCCTGAACATAGTGTAACCCTCCAGGTTCAGGTCCCAGTCATGTCTTGCAGTGGCCCAAGTCTCAGTGACCGCTGCCACATCCACTGCTCCCTCAGTTAGCATCGCCTGGAGCTCAGGCATTTTATTGCCCAAGCTCCTGGCATTTAGCAGGAATACCTTCCACCCTTTCCCTATAGTTCCATTTCCCCTGCTCGTGTTCCCATGGGGATTCTGTTTTCCCCTGGTCTGCACTTTGCCAGCTGGCCTTTTCCTGCAATCCTCCTGGTCTCCAGGGGGTGGAGACAGAGTCCCTCCTTTATCGGCACCCCCTTGACAGCCTTTTCTCCCATCCCACCCCCCTTCACAAGTTTAAATACCACTTTTCACCAATGAACCCCTCTATTTTCAACTTAAGGATTCCCCTCCCCTCCAAATTGAGATGTAGTCTATCTCTCAGCATACAGCTCCTTATCCTCCCAGGTCTCCCTCAATCCCCATCAACCCATACCCTCTGGCCTCACACCACTCCCTGAGCCACTGGTTTATCTCCTAATTTTCCTTTGTGTTCCCCACTCAGCCCTTGGCACTGGCAGGATTTCTGAGAAGGAAACTGTGCATCCTATGTCATGACAGACCCTGGCAGCTCCCTGAATCTTGCCTGTATCTCTAGCTCGCTATTTCCCAATGTCATTTGTACCCAGGTGGACCAGTATGTCTGGGAACCCCACAATCCTTTGGCAGCTGTATACCTACTGGCTTAGCCCTGTACACCGCTAGTCCAGGGAAGCATCTTGTTCTAACTGGCCAGGCTTCTCCTCCCTATCCCATTTGATACCCTGATCATAGAACTCTCAGCAGGAGCACTCTGACCACTCCTTTCCTCCATCCCCCCTCCATGTCCCTCATCCTTTCTACCGCCCCTCCACCCAGCCGGCTCCTTGTTCCTCCTCATCTGGGTGCCACATGCCACCCCTCCTTATTTACCATGGCCACCCTCCCTCCAATCCTATGCCTCTCCTCCTCCTGAGTATCTTTCTGTACCTTGCTAATTCCCCTCACTGCTCGCAACTGGTCCTTCTCCCCATCTGCTAAACTAGCCTGGCTCGTCCTCCCTCCTTCCTGTCTCCATTTAGTTCCTCCTTGCCTCATGCTCCCTGGCCTAAACCCTCAGCTCCCTTTACTGAATCCTCTCTTGTACTTCCGGTCATTCTCCTTACCTTCCTCCCCACTGGTCCTTCTTGCGCTTCCTCCCTCTTCCCCTGCCCCTCCTGCTCTGATTCACTGCTCCCCCATTCTCCTGCATTCCAGGTCCCCCCCTGTTCTTCTTGCTATCTGGCCCCTGCCTCCCACTCCCTTTCAGTCTCTAACCACCCCTGTCGTGGCTACATCACCCCCCTCATCCTTGAGCAGAAGAGAACTGAAGCGGTTACTGAGTGTAAGGTCTGATCCACCTCCCTGCCTTGCTTCCTTCTGTCCAGCCCTGGCCATCTGCCTACTTCCCTGAGAACGTTGTCCCTCCGTCCCCCCTTTGTGAGGGTCCCCAGTTACCTGCCTGCTTCCTTGGTAGTGTCCTTTTGGACCCCCTCTGTGACCCCTGAGTATTCTCAGGCACTCCTTTCCCTATGCCCCCACCCCCAGTGCTTGGTGCAACCCTGTGGGAGATTCCCAGCCCCCTTCCCCAACCATACCACCCCCCTTCCCCCAGCTTTCTCCTAATCCCCGCAACCTCCTCCCTAAGCTGTGCTAGCTGGTAGCACACTGGGCAACCACAGAACTTCCAAGCCCAGTCCAGTATCATGGCTGCTCCACATCCTGTGCACCCCACCACCCTCCCAAAGATGCGGCCCTAATGACGGTGGTTCCATCCCTTCCAAATAGGTTTCCTTGGGTGAGCCACCAGGTTCCCCCTAGTCCAAGATACCCTACTGCCTAATCAGGTCACCCACTAATCTTAGAGACAGTCCCACTGTACACCAGTAACCCTGTTACTAGGTGCAGTACAACACATTAAACTTATAAGGAAATGAACAACTCCTCAAGCTCCTCTCTCCCAGCCTTTAAATCCAACCCCCAGTGGCTAGAACTACATGAGCTGCAGCTGCAGCCTTTTCCTCCAATTGCAGGGCAGGTGTTCCCCTATAAATTTGCAGACTTCTGGGAGGGAGTGGGGGGGGAGGGCGGGTCTTGGGCAGACACCTGACTCGAGAAAGAGTATCAGCCCTGTGTCTCCCCTCCAAGCCCAGCAGCCAAAAAACCAGGCCCAAGCAAATCCCACCAAATAGGTTTTAAATCAGAAGAAATAGGCCTCTACCAGCGCAGCCTGTTACACAGTGAAACATCCACAAAATAAGCCCCACTTACAGCCACCAAATCAGTTTACAAACATCCAGCAGTCCCCAAAACAATACCCTGCTTGCCCCTTAGAAGTAAGAAAGAAAAGAACTAACCTACCAAGTAAAATCCACAATAACCCTGTGAAAACAACAGCAGCAGCTACTGTCCTGGAACACAACTGATCCTGTCCCCTTCCAGTTCTTTCTGAGCTAAGCAACAGTGTACAGTTATCAAGAACAGAATTTAGCAGATCAAAAGTGACAGAGTGTAAAACAGAAATAAGACTGATTTACTGAAGGCTGAGAAATAAATTATAACTTGAAAGGATTCTGGAATCAAAGGTTAGGTGCTAAACTTGAAAGTCATGAATCCAGAGTCAAAAACGCTGTTTCTGATCTCTCTCCCTCCCACCTGAGTAATAGTATAGCTTCACAGAAAGAAAAAAAAATTCAACCAAAACACCAATTCTGTGCTCGTTCTAAATTGAAATGATCTCCCCCTCCCCCCAGTAATTATTTCACGATTGTTTCCACAAAAGGAAAAAGGGCAGATTACATTTAACACTAATCTGAGTGCTTTAATGTAGTATTTCCACCAAATATGAAAGTCAATCCATTTTTCAAGTGAAGTATTTGAGCTATGTATTATGTGACTCGTTTCTCCGACAGTTCTCTCAAATAACAAGGCAAGCTGCTGCCTCTTAACAGATTTATGTGACAGGCTAGCTAGCCAATGAACAACCACACACTGTCTGAATTGCCACCCGATTGACCTGCACCACAGGCCATCATGTGATGCAAGGATTGTTGAGTCATGACCTGTCAGTCAAGTATAAAATCGGCAGGTCCCAAACAGATGAATGTACAGCCCCCGTCAGACTGAGCTGCAACCACATGACATTTCAAGATACAGACAGGAGAGTCAGGTGACACCGTTCACCTGAATTAGCGAGAATGTGTGATTTATGTTTTTTTCTTTTAAATTAAGCACAGCCTCAGTCGAGAATTGATTGATGCTCAAGCTGCATGAGCAATGGGATCAGACTGTTGGATATCAGGGGGACAAGATGATACACATTTGTTCTGCTGCAAACAGCTTTATAGTGCCACAATCTTGTGTTTTTTTAATTGCATCTGACACTGACTGGCATACAAGAAGAGTACCTCCTGACTGGTAGAAGCAGCAGACCTGAAATCTGGGAGGGGGGCGAGTGTGGCAGTGATGATTACTCTCAGAGCTGTGTTTGGATGGTGCAAATATGTGACCCGACTTGGATCCACAGCAGAAGAACGAGATTTTAACTTTTTTTTTTTTGGTCTGCAAAGAAAGAAATTCTCATTCTCCTGCTTTAGATCTGAATCAGGTCACATATTGCACTGTTTATACAGAACTCCAAGAGTAATCACTGCCACACTCGCCCCCTCCCAGATTTCATCTGCCACATTCGCCCCCACCCCAGCCCAATTTCACGTCTGGTCTGCTGCTTCAATAAGTTGTTTGTCAGCCAAGATCCATCCCACCATCACTCGCTCCTGTTTTTTTTTTTTTTTTGTTTACTCACTCGGCTGGCTCCAGTCTGAGATGCTGCTGCACTTCATGTCACTCCCCCAAAGCCGCAACACACGCCCTCCAGTGTCAAAACCACACCCACACAGTGACTGAAAGCCACTCCCTTGATCCCATGGCCAAGCACTGTGCAATTCAGAGTGCCCCTAATGCATATTAAGTGATCGCACTGAATGACAGTGCCTCTACCACTCCTCCCCATTCAGGCTTGCTCAGCACCCGATGCAGCGCCTCTACTTCATATTGACAGCAAGAAGCAGGCGCTGAATTACACATTTGTAGCGCTATTTAGCGCTTGGCGCCCCCTTATTTCGACCCCTGTGCTCAACCAGTCCAAGGAGTATAAACACCCAGCATATTGTATGTTGTGTCTTGGTAAATCATGTACTGTTCACACGAGTGTATACAGAGGGGAGTAGGATATGTTGTATGTCACTGTAGTTATTGCGCTTGCATAAAATTCAGTGAAGTACATTTGTTACTACTAATCCAAATGTACAAGTCTGGAACTTAACCAACTGAATTGTTTAGAGCAAGAATGCAAATAGTCACATGCAATACTGCAGCATTACACAGTCATTTTTGTACAGAACACGTCACCTTCCAACTCTAACCAGGGGTGAACCTTTGTTAGAGTCTTGCCAACATCAACTAATTGAAATCTGCTGGATACCGTATACCCTGGTTATTGTGGTATTGGGAACTGTAAGCAAGGCCTGGCCGGCCCGCTGACAGAGCGGTTAAATTTCCGCTTGTGGCGCTGGTGACCAGGGTTCGGGAATGGAACTGGGTCACAAGATGGCCAGTGGAGAAGGATGGAGTGTCCCAGGGACTGCTCTCCTCCTCCAGGGGGAGGGTGGGGATATTGTCCAGCGCTGGACGGACCCTGGCGGAAGCCGGGAGTGCCGCAGCTACTGGCACTTGCAAGGATTCAGGAGGCAGGGCGGACACAGGACATCATTGCACGTCCCCGCCCCCTGCACAAACAAGGGGGAAAAAACCTGCTCCCACTGCATTAATGACACCCGCTCTGGCTGCATAAGCTCTCGGGCCAACTCCAGCCTTTCCCCCAAGTTCACATGCCCTTGGTCAAGGCACTGGGACCCGAGGAGGGGGAGCAACCCAGAGGGGTTCGGGAGGACTGCTATCGTCAGCAGTGGCGAGCTCCGTGACCAGGCAGATGGTCTGGCCTGGGATGCAGACAATATAGAAAACTGGGGGAATTGAAGAATGAAGGCTCCACTCCTGGATACGATAAAGTACACACTTCTATTCATCCACAAACAGTAAGTGCCCTTTCACGGCAATCGCCATTAGGGATGTCAGAATAACGATGAGAATTAATTGTGACAATTACCTTGGAGAATAATTTATCGTTAAAAAAAAACACACACAAACAGGTTACTCACCTGTAACAGGAGTTCTAGGAATGGTATATGTTCATCCACACTTACTGGCAGGTTCCTTGCTGCTTTAAATCTTGCCGGAAGCTCTTCAAGCTAGCTCCTCCCACCCACCCGGGTGGTAAGACTCTGCTCCGCCCCATGACACCAAATCTAGCCTGCTGGAAGTCAGGCTGAGCAAAGCCGGTTGGGTTGTGTGGATGAACATATACCATTCCTAGAACTCCTGTTGCAGGTGAGTAATCTGTATTTCTAAAGGACATGGATATGTTGTTCAATCCACACTTACTGGCAGATATTAGCAGTTCTCCGGGAGGAGGGAGGCAAGGCACACACCCCCTACTTGGGAAATGAGGACTGGAAAACAGGGGTCCCAAAACCAGCATCCTGGCGTGACTCAAGGTCAATGTGGTAGTGGGTAATGAAGGAGTGCTGACTTCCAGGCATCATCCCTGCATATTTCCTGGATAGGGACATCCCAGGAAGCAGCCACCGAAGCAGCGATATGCTAGGTAGAATGAGCTCTTATCCCTCTGGGAGGCTCCATACCCGCCAACCTATAGCAGAGATCTATGCAGGCGGTGACCCACCTGCCTATCGTCCGCTTGGCTGCAGGTCTGCTAGATGCAGCTTCAGCTTAGGTGACAAACAGCTGGCGAACCTCCCCGAACTTCAGCTGTCCGCACTTTATAATAAGCGAGCACTCTTCTAGGGTCCAAATTATGGAGCTTTATATATATATATATATATATATATATATATATATTCGGCCTCCAAGGTGCGACTGGGGTGGAACACCAGCAGAGTCAACACCTGGTTAAGGTGAAACTGTGACACCACCTTCGGAAGGAATTTCGGTTGGGGTGCAGGACAATATTGTCCTGGTGGAAGACCAGATAAGGAGACTCAATGGAAAGTGCCTGGAGCTCTCCCATCCTTCTAGCTGACGTGATAGAAGGCGGTCTTCCACGACAGGTGAGAGATGTCACACGTGCTTCGGTTCAAATGACTTGCTCATGAGCTTAGCCAATACCAGCAGTAGATCCCATGGAGGTGGATGTTCTCGCACCGGAGAGGATGTGTGATCAAGGCCTTTGAAAAAGCGCCCGATCACCTGTGCCACCGACTCCTTCCCAGCCCGCGCCCAGTAAGCAGAGATGGCTGCCAGATGCACCTTAAGGGTCGTTGACTGAAGCCCTAGCTGAGAAATGGACCATAGGTAGTCCAGAATGCTGGCCAAGGAACAGGAGGAAGGATCCAACCCCTTATCCTGACACCAAATGGAGAATCTCTTCCATTTGAAGGCATAGCATTTTCTGGTCGACTCCTTATGGGGTGCCTTAACAACATTGAAGACCTCGTCAGAAAGACCCAAGGCCTGGAACTCTAGCCACTCAGGAACCAGGCAGTCTGGTGCAGGGATTGAAGGTCCAGGTGGAGTACCTTCCCCTGGTTGACCAAGATCAGGTCCGGGTGGCTGGAAGCTGCCTCGGGAGCCTGGAGCAGAGGCGGAGGAGATCTGGATACCAGAACTGGCGGGGCCAGTCTCGGGCTACCAGAAATCACCTGCGCCTTGTCCCTCCTCACCTTGAGAAGCACCTTGTGGTGCAAGGGAAATGGGGGAAAGGTGTAGAAGAGGCCCGGGACCCAGGGTCTTGAGAAGGCATCCCCCTGCAGCGAGCCCTGCTGAGGGGGGCAGGCATGAAAGCCTCAGCTTAGCATTCTCCCTGGAGGCAACCTGGTCCACCTGAGGTGTGCCCCAATGGGAGAACAGATCGTGTACTACCTCCGGCAGGAGAGACCACTCGTGAGATGCAGCACCTCTCTGGCTTAGGACATCGTCCAGAGTGTTGGAGGCTCCTGCCACATGGATGGCTAGGAGATCCACCTCCAGTCTGCTCAAGAGAGACCAAGTGCGAAGAGCCTCCTTGCACAGAGGCAAGGAGTGCGTCCCACCCTGGCAGTTTAGGTAGTACATGGTGGTCATGGTGTTTGTCTGGACCTGGACCACTTGACCCCATACAAACGGAGCGAAGGTGGAGAGGGCTAGTCTGACCGCTCGAAGCTCCAGCAGGTTGATGTGGCATAGAGACTCCAGAGGGGACAAGAGGCCGTGCGCCAAGCTTCCCCAGATGGACACCCCAACCCAGAGAGGAGTCAGTCGTTAGGACAGTCTGCTCTGGTAGGACAAACTGGATACCCTCCTGCAAATGAGCCGGAACGATACACCACTGGAAAGCGTTCCCCATCTCCTGGGTCACTGTCACTGGTTGGTCCAGAGGACTGGAGCGCTGTGACCATTGGCGGGCCAGCCCCCATTGCAGGGGGTACATATGCCAGCAGGCCCAACAGGCCATGCTGGTGCAGGCCACCATGAGGCCCAGGAAGTTCTGGGCAGGGTGCAATTGCCCAACCAGAAATGATTGGGCAAAGGAGGAAAGAACCTTGGCCCTGTCTGCTGGGAGCCATGCTCTGGCTCGAAGAGAGTCGATCTCTGCCCTGATGAACTGAATCACCTGTGTTGGCACGAGTTCCGATTTGGCCTAGTTAATGAGGATGCCAATCAGAGCAGACCTGGAGGGCCAGATCCCTGGACTGCTCCGCCTCCAGGCTGGAGGGGGCTGCAATCATCCAGTCGTCCAGGTAAGGGTACACCCGGACCCTTTGGCACTGCAGGAATGCTGTCACCACAGCCATGCATTTGGTGAAGACCCTGGGAGCAGGAGAGGCCAAAGGGCATGGCCCAGAACTCAAAGGGATCCCTCTGCCCAGAAGTGGAGGAATAGCTGGTGAGACAGACTGATTGGGACGTGAAAGAACGCGTCCTGGAGGTCCAGAAAGCAGAACCACACGCCTCGTTCCAAGAATGGAATGATCTGAGCCAGAGTGACCATCCTGAAGGCAAGAGACCTTAGGAACTTGTTCAGGTCATGTAGGTCTAGAATGGGGCGCCAGCCCCCCCCCCCCGTCCATTTTGGGACCAGGAAGTACCTGGACATGAACCCTGGGTCTGGTGGAGGATCCGCCACCTCCCTGATTACCTCCTTCTGGAGGAGCAGGGCAATGTCGGCTTCGACGAGCCAACAGAGGTTGCGGACAACATAACCCCCTTCCCTCCGTGGGGCGGCAGCTCGATAGGGTGGTAGTGCCTCGAATTCCAGAGGCAGACCTCTTTCCTACGACTTCCAGCACCCAGCGGTCCGTGGTGATATCAGACCAGGCAGAAAGGAAGTGGTGGAGCCATACTTCAATGGGGAGAAGAGAGAGAGACCCGGGAGGAGTGATGAGATTGAGGTTGACACCCTTCAACCTGTCACTGGGCAGGCTTGGAGGAAGGCCCGGCAGAGGGGCCTCCTGGCCCTTTCCCTCCTGGCTTCCTGCTGGAGGAAGCTGCAGGCTTGGCTTTGGGATGCCAAGTGTGAGCCTGCTGGCCCTCATGCTGGTGTTGCTGGGACGGACGTGCCACAGGGGCTGAAGGCCAAAAGGGCTTATGCTGCTGCTGGTGGCCTTTATCTTTCTGGGCAGATGTGACAGAGTCCAAGGTGGCACTGGACTTCGATCCTTTGCAGATTACCCTCCACCCCGGGGCCGAACAAGTCTGTACCCAGGAAGGGCACATCTGTCAGCTTGTACTGGGTATCCGCTGTAAAAGTGGAGATATGCAGCCAAGCTCTGTGATACATGGCCACTGCGGCTGCTACTGACCGGGCACAAGAGTTGGCTATGTCCAAGGAAGTTTGGAGTTGCTGTTTGGCCACCACCCTTCCCTGATCCTGCACCTGCTTGACAGTTGTCTGGAGGTCAGCTGGGAGATGAGGAATCACCTTATCCAGGGAGCCCAAAAGGGCCTGCGAAAAAAGTGTGCCATCAGAACAGCCGAGCTGGCCTGATGAAGGCCTAGGGGGGAAGCAGCATAGACTTTCTGCCCAGAGTAGTCCAGTTTCTTGGACTATATCAGGAGGCTTGTCCACATCCTGAGCATTTCCGGAGTGCCGGAAAACGCTGTCTGTCACTAACCCCTCCGCGGAGGGATGCTCCGAGAAACCGGAGAGTGAACCAGTGGAACAGCATACTTTCGAGCCATCCTGGCCGAAGGTGCTGGACAAGAAGCTGGCCGCTACCACAGCTCCAGGGCCGGGACAATAATGGCTTCAGCCACCAGGAATGCCTCACAGAAACATAGAAACAGACTGACAGCAGAAAAGGACCACTTGGCCCACCCAGTCTGCCCATTTCCCTACCTACTGGATGAGCTGCAGATTCTAGTTAACCAACAGCCTACTTCCTGCCACCCCCCCACTACAATTGCCTTGTGTCTGTCCCATGCATGTTTGGATTCCCCCACTGTTTTAGCCCCAACAACCTCCCCAGGAAGGCAGTTCTACGCATCCACCTCTCCATGAAAAAAAAAAATTTCCTCACATTACCCCTGAGCCATCTCTCCCCCATCTTTAAATTGTGTCCTTGTTCTTACACATCTTTTCTGAAAGATGCTACCCTCCTGGACTTTGATTCCCTTGAGGTACTTGAACGTTTCTATCATGTCCCCCGCCCTCCTTTCATCAAGGGTATACATATTAAGCTCTCTCTTCATACGATTGCTGATGCAGACCCTGCACCATTTTAGTTGCCCTCCTCTGGACTGCTTCCATCTTATCTATGTCCTTGCGTAGATGGTCTCCAAAACTGCAGACAGTACTCCAGATGGGGTCTCACCAACTGTCTGTACAGAGGGATAACCACTTCCCTTTTTCTACTTGTGATGCCCCTTCCTATGCATCCCAGTATCCCCCTGGCTCTCCTTACTGACTTCTCACATTGCTTACCCACCTTTAGATCTGATATGATTACCCAAGTCCCGTTCCATTTTTGTTGTTGTTAGTACCTCCCCTGCTATTGTGTACTCTTCTCCTGCGTTTTTGTTTCCCAGGTGCATTACTTTGCACTTCTTTGCATTGAATCCAAGTTGCCATATGTCTGACCATTCCTCCAACCTTGCCAAGTCCCTTTTTATCCTCTCTAACCCCCCTTGTGTATCAACTCTGTTACAGATCTTTGTATCATCTGTAAAGAGGCATACCTTTCCCTCCATACCCCTCTGCAATGTCACCTATAAAGATGTTAGAGGACTGGACCCAGTACTGAGCCCCGAGGTACTCCACTAGTGACACCCCCCCCCCTTTCTTCAGAATGTGTTCCACTCACTACCTCTGTGGGGGAATCCCCTCAGTCCAGTATCTCCGTGAGGGGATACTTCACCCACTTTGAAACAAGTTTGTTCTTCATACCACTGGACTCAGATGAGCCGAAGCATTCCAAGGAATGAGGATGGGCTCTTGTCCACCAACTGACCCCCAGTGGACTCCAGGTTGAGGGGCCTGAAGAACAGCGAAGAGTTATAGTCTTACTCCGAAGAGTCTGCAAACAGCTGCCGAGAGCCCGAGCCACCCTCCACCTGCCGAGAGACTGTGAGTGAGGGTGACCGACAACCAATAGGGCAAGCCCTGACCCGACAGAATCCTTGGTCGGGGCCCCAAAATTTAGGTTGTGGATGCGGGTGTTCCACCACAATGGGTGGCGCAGCTGGTTTCAAATGAACTGGTGCCGACTTTGGCTCCTCAATTACAACAAGGGGTTGTTTCGGCCGCTTTGGTGACAGCCACTTAATGGCTGGGAAGGGCGATGGAGTCTGCTTATTCCTGGTCAAAAGGAGCTGCTGCCACATCAGATCCTCGTAGCACCGATGCAATTTGCGCTGGAGCCCATCCTCTGAAGAGGATGAGTGGCGTTGCTGCTATCCACGATGCCGAGAGAGACCACCAATGTCGGCGGGATCGGCTGGACCTGGAAGTGATCAGAGACCTTCAGTGTCTGAGGGTGGGTCTGAGAGGGGGTGGGGAAAACCCGCCCCTCCCTCTGTTCAGGGACCTTAACTGGGGACTCTGGCACAGGCAAGTCCCCTGTTTCTGCCGGGGGAACCAGTGAAGGGTTGTCGGCTTCTCCAGTCGACAGCCTGTCAGACGGGTCGAGAAAAATCTCGACTGCTTCAACAGGTGTCTCGGTTGACTGACCCGATGGGGACACCGTGACGCCAGCGGCCTTAGCCGCAACCTCGACTGAAGTAGAGCATCGACTATCCAGGGAAGGGGACTGCTCTCACTCCCACAAACATAAATGGTGGGACTTACCCTTAGAGTCCTTTTTGGACCGAGAGGAATGTCCAGAAGGCCCCTCCATTGGGGGGAGAGGGATTGACAAAGCTCCTTGAACAAAGCCGTGTAGGAGGAGCCCAAAGAGCGAGGGGGATAAAATGTCGCGACTGAAGATGATATGGCCTGAGCCGCTTCCTCCTCAAGGGCGATCAGTTGTTCGAGCTGTTCAGCCAAGCCCGCTGCCAGACACCGCCCAATGGGCCTCCTTCGACATGACCGGAGGATAACGTTTCTCGGGGCGCCCAAGTTGCAATCTGGCAGTGCGATCCTCTAATACCATGGCCTAAAAGGACTTGCACAAGTCGCAGGCCTGCGAACTGTGCTCAAGCCCAAGGCAGTACACGAACGTGGAGTGTGAATCAGTTCTGGACATCTGCTCACAGGGGCACCGACGAAATCCAGGAGTCTATTTGTCCATCGCAGCCGTGAGGGAAAGACCGAAGTCTTTTAAATTTAAGAATGAGTTTTGGATTCACTGAAGAGTGTGGATCCAGGCCTAAAAAAAAAAAAAAAAAAAAAAAAGAACGCAAGGGAGGGAACCTGAGCTTCCAAGCGGTAAGGAAGAAGGAGGAGCAGGAGTTTTACCACCCAGGTGGGTGGGAGAAGTCAGCTTGAAGACCTTCCGGCAAGATTTAAAGCAGCAAGGAACCTGCCAGTAAGTGTGGCTTTAACATATCCATGTCCCTAGAAACAATATCTTCATAAAGTGGCTTACCTGCCAGCCTAGTGTTGCCGCCATAGAGCTACCACCTGCCATGTTGTCAACTTGTGTTTGGGGATGGTGGACTCAAGTTTCACGAGGGGAGATGACGGAGCATCCCACGGGATTGCTCTCGTTTCCCAGGTGATGAGGCCAGGGTCTGGCCACTTCACTCACAGACCACCACGGGGAGGCTTGGTGATGGTGCAGCACAGAAGGGAAGCCACTGCCAACGTGTGGTGCGCACGTGTCTCCACGCGTGCGCCATTGTCATTACACAGCATGCGGCTGAAGGGGGAACAATGGAAAAAAGCTAACCAAGCGAAGTGACTGCTCAGCCTGTAGCAGACACTGCCCCTGCCAACCAGGCGCCTTTCAGTATCCGGGTTAAGGGGCTGCCCAATCATGATACCAATTTATCTCTTCATTTTCTTTCAGTCATGAACCAAGATACGAGATTTGGAAGTTTTAAAAGTTCCCACTCCAGTTCTATTCCCACCATAAAAAAAAATTAATATCTTAGTACAGTGCTGTGCTCTTTACCATCAAACACATGTGGTGAAGACCATCCTAACAAATCCAGATTAGGAATCTAGCATGTACATTTAATGGGTAACCTAAACAAATTAGATTTTTAGAAATTGCAAGCAGCAGTTAGTCATTAATTACAAAATTATAAAAATATACCAACGATGAATCCAAGATGTCAGAACTACATTTTTGTAATAAAAAGCTACACGATTAATTATTTTGCCGACAAATACTATTGCTCAGTGTATCATAACAAAAGGAACATCAGACTCCTAAGCCACTGATCCAGGAGTGGAGCATTTGCCTTTCTGCCTAGAGTAGTACAGTGCTGCTATAAAAAAACTGCACCCACATCACTGGACAAGTGCAGTAGGAAGCATGGATTTCCTCGTTTCCATGGTATTGGAAATTGCCCACGATATCAATACTGTAACATGCGTCATTAAAAGCTCTCAATAAATTCACCAGCTATACAAGACAAGAATTGGGTACTGATCAATATGGGCAACACGGTACTACAACAGCATCTCCATATACAGAGTTTCTGGTCATGTCCTAAACTGGAAACTACTGTAAAGACATCCACTGAGCTTTGGGCTGGAGTCTCATTTAAACATTCCATGAAACTTGTCTTAGTTGATTTTAAGATTTCCCCATGGAAAGGGCTTCCACAAAAGAAACACCCATGTTATCCTATAAACAAGGCTGTAATTAAACTGGATGAAAACATGCCTTTATTTCTGCTGTAGACTTAATGGCATCACATCACAAAAATGGGAACGCTGTCCAATGTTTAGATCATTCGCTTGGCAGCCAGCAGATTGCAGTTCGGTCATTTAACCTACCAGGGCTCCAGTCCACCCAGCTGTGAAAAATGTGGAAATGCAGGACCCCACATCTCGGGCTATACAGGGTAAATAAACTGCAAAATGAATTTGTGTGGAAACATGGAAAAGGCAATAATCCCCAAATCCCATGACAAATGATAGGTTTTGAAACTACTGGGTTACACAAACTGAAATATCTTATGCAAATAAAACAAACACCTTTAGCAAAAGGAAAAAAGCTGCCAATTTAGTTTAATACCTTCGGTATCACTTACCCAGTAGCCTGTAGAATGCTTCTCTTTCCTGTCCCTGTACCACAAAACAAGTATGTGCGCTTCTTGGCTTTGCCACAGAGTCTTCTCTCTCAGGGAATCGCGGCTTCCGCGCTCCAGGACCCCTCATATGGCATGCTGGCTTCAAGACCCCCGGCTTCACCCCAATGGTGACCGACGAGACGACCTGTGAGCAGATCTGATTGTGCCTCATTTTGATGGTATTTCAAACACTGAGGTAATGGGTCGTCTGCAACAATAAAGAAAGCTTTTTATAGCAAGCATTATGCAAATGTTAAATTCCTTTTCCAATACTAGCTATTATAAATATAAAGCATTTCTCGTTGCAGGGCTGCTCTGTGCAAAACATCTGGCCGGCCTGAATGCTCAAGTGGCAGCAGTGCTGCTCATTGCGTAGCAACCTCATACCACACATTCTCCTTGAGGCTAGGAACAGAAGGCAGGACCACCACTCTTTCAGGGTGGATAGCCAAATCGGCAATGCACAAATGCCAACTTTTTAATTTAGAAGCAAATTTAAAATTTTAAGTTGTTAGCTGGAAAATGCACACTTGTCTCCAGGTACAACGGGGGGTGGGGTGGGGGACAAAACCAAATTACAGTAGTTTTCAATAAAAATCATTTATATCATTTACAAAAGTTAATGTACAATGAGATAGAGAAACAAGTGAGGCCAAATATGCAGGGGATATGTGACTGGTGTTCATGAGATATGGTAGGTATTTTATATTTATCTTCATGAGTGGTCACCAACATCGACCTTCATAACTGGCGGAGCCCAGAGGTCAAATGAGATCACTAACCATGAATGAAGATCAATTCCTTATCTCATGAACACATCACAAGTGCGGTTTATACAACATACATTAGTGTAATTTTATTAGCGACTTTACAACAACAAAAATGTACCAGTCTTCATAGACTTTTTAAAATGAGCGAAGCAATGATCTATATGTTTCCAAGTTAGTGGCGTGCTGATTGAAAGCTGTAACGTGTGTTGGCAGAACTGCACAGCTGTATAAACTGCTGTGCATAGGTGTCCGAATTAAATGCTTGTTGCAATGTACCCACCATGGGATAACACGTTATCTAGCTAGTTGGTGTTCTCTGCTACAGATGGAGGTTTTTTTTTTTTGTTTTGTTTTTTTTTTTTAACAGAAAAATGGCAATGTATATTCTATAAAAATTTATATAGAACTGTAGCAGGGGGAGGAGGAGGAGAGGAGTTGTGACTACAGGTAATAGAGGGAATGAAGAAAGAAAAATTACTCACTGTAGCAATATTGTTTCTTCCAAGGTGTCCTTTAGTATGCTTGACAAGTGCAGAATGCCAGCTGGTTCAGCTGCCCTGGAGGTGGAGTCAATGGTAATGAGTGTGAGGAATTGGCCAATGAGAAGAGAGCATGAGGCTGTGCTGCCTGTAATCGGCCTAGAGGGCACCAGAATTCTTTCAAAGCCAGAAGGGCAAAATATGCAGCCCCACCCCCGATATGAACTGTCACAACAGGAATTCAAGTCATCTAAAAATGTAGAATAAAACCACCAACAAGAAAAAATTTACTCATAGTAATCTTTCTTCCAAGGGGTCCTTTAGCATCAGTAAGCCATAGTAGTTAGCTGGCTAGGTGATAAACACATTCAAGTCCCAGTCTAAGAATAAAGCTTCCAAAGGGGCTGATTAAGTTCCCACAAAATCAAAAAAAATAATAAGGGCACTGAAGTGTCTGTATTACAAAGGAAGGATGATCAAGCTGCTGATGAAGTGGCTAAAAAGATCTGCAAAGACAAAACCGCTCCTGTTCTTCCTGGGAAAGCAAGTAGTGAGACAACAGGCAGCTTCAAGCATAAAGAAAAAACTAAACAGCCACAGTCTGGGCAAAAGTTCATCTGTGCAAGACGTGGCAAAAGCATGGCACGTCTTTCAAACCCTTCAGAAGATGGGGTCCATGTTCTTCTACTGGTACGCAATCTTCCACAGTTCTCTCCTTCTGGAGACTGAGGGTGATGTAGATGAGGAAGAACATTTATGATGTGCCTGACATGCATTTAGAGGGCCAAGAACTTGATGCGTCCCCCAACCCTTATTTTGGGGTATCCCCTGCTGACCAGGAGGATCCCTCCTCTATACTTACGTTTATTCAAAATATGCTGGACACCCTGGACCTCCCTACTCGGGAGTCTAACCAGGATGAGGACAAATATTATAGGGAGATGAAAGGTCTTCCACCCCCTAAGAGACTGGTCGTGCCTATCTAGAATATTTTCAGAGAAAAATACCACGACATTGCTTCAAGACCCCACTTTGGAAGGGGTTGACAATGTGGTGACAAAAAATACCAACTGTCTAAAACGGACAGAGTTCCTCTCTGTATATCCCAGCCATGAGAGTACAGTACAGCAGGCAGCATGTGAGAAATAGGGTTACCACTTTTTAAGGAGCCCAAAGTGGGACATTTCTTTACTGAAACATGATTGTTCAGAGGACAATATGTAACCTCGACTGATGCAACAGACTTGTTCTCTAAATAATCAGAATTCTGACTAACTAGTAGTTTAGTTTCTAGTGCTGATCATTTCAAGTTATTTTATTTAAGGTAGAATAGTTTTTACAGGAAAGTCAAAAATATTTCTACTATAATGTCAGGACACGCATTTCTCTTTTTTGCAGGACACTGCTGCCCAAAGCAGGACTGCCCTGCAAAAATCAGGACAGGTGACAGCTCTAGTGAGAAAGCTCAAGTCCCCTCGTCTTCCTTACCTCCAGACAAGGACTCCAAAAAAAGATTTTAATCGCAAAGATGTATATTACAGCTTCTCTGCTTATCAGACTTTCCTCCTACATGGCCTTCACAGCCAAGTATCAAAAAGTACTGTGGAACTCTGTCCTGGCTATTGCCTGCAATGGGTCCAATACAATGGTGCAGGAACTAGCTGACACTGCAAAAACTGCCCTACAAGCTACGAAATATCAGTTTCACATGGCATATAATGATGCTGCTTCTAGAGTCATGGCAAATGCCATTCTTTGAGGCGTTTTGCCTGGCTTACAATTACTCTAATCCCAGACACCCAGTCTAAAGCCATGGATTTTCCCTGTGATCAAAACATACTGTTTGATTCCAGGACAGACTACATGAAAAAAATGTAGAGTACAAGGCCTCTTCGCAGTCATTCCTCTAAACCTAAGCCTCCTGCCCCACAAAATTCCCCACTGAAGGGGAAACTGGGCAGAGGTTATTTTCCCAAACCTTATACTCTCTACCCTCACAGCCAGACTTCCCTCAGTATTAGGAGTTTTCAGAGGGAGGGACAGAAGGGGCCAAAGAGCCACCCCCTGCCCAGCCAGCAGCCTCTCAATCCAAGCCCTGATTTAAGTGTCCAGGTTGCCTCGCGTCCCCTCTGCCAGTAGGAGGCAGACTTCCCCCGCTATCTTCAGAACTGGTCCCTTATTACCTCAGAGGAATTCTGGAGATGGTGGAAAAGGGTCTGCCACTACAATTCAAATCAAATACCAGACCTTAAGTGTACCCAGGTGTCAAAGCCACTAACCCCAACACAGGTACTCTTGTTGGAGAAAAAAAAAAAAAACCTAGCTCTGAGCAGTGGAGAGGCAGTCCCTGCCCCATGAAGAGGGCAAAGGCCTCTACTCCAGGTACTCTGACAAAGAAAACTGGGAAGTGGTGACCTATTTTGCATCTCATCTGAACAAACATTTCCTAAAACCCAAATACAAGATGATCACTGGTCATTCAGTCCTTACAGCAGGGAGGCTGGCTAGCCTCCCTGGACCTAAAGGACGCCTACTTCCATATACCCATAAGGAAGTCTCACAGGACTTCAGATTCAAACTTCCTTCGGGCCATTGTCAGTTTGCTGCAATGCTCTTCAGCCTGTCCTCCTGTCCTCAACTATAAGAGTTTTTACCAAGTGCCTTGCAGTGGTAGCAGCACACCTCAGGAAGCTGGGTGTTTCAATCTACCCTTATTTGGAAGATTGGCTCATAGTGGCAAAGTCTCCTGCCAGGTCAAGGAGTCCCCCCAAGCACACTTTGGAATCTCTTGGCTTCCTGGTAAATCTAAAGCAACCTCACTCAGTTACTCACTTTCATAGTAGCTCAGCTGGGCACCCAGAAAGGATATGCCTTCCTCCCAGAGAGAATTCAGTGTTTCCTTTTGGTGGAAAATCTTTCGTCCAGGGACAGCCAAGACCAGCCAGGCATTTTCTCAGGCTTTTGTGACATGACATCAATGACTGCAATGGTCCCAGGGGTCAGGTACAGGATGAGAGACATGCAGGCCTGTCTCAGAGATCGCTGGTCCCAAAGAACTAACAACTTCTCAAATCAGATACCTGTAACAGAAAAGTTTTCAGCCTCTGCTTTGGTGGAAGGACAGTGCAAATCTAGCAGTAGGGATCCCCTTCCAAGCTCCTCTTCTCACAAAGGTGATGACTCCTCCCTCCTGGAGTGGGGGCTCATCTGGACATTGCCTCAGTAAGTGGTACCTGGACTCCTCAAGAGTCACAGTTGCACATACACCTTCCGGAGCTCGGAGCATCTTTCTAGCACTCAAGGCATTTGCTCCTGTTATAAAAGGGCAGACTGTACATAAGACACCTGCAATGTTTTACATGAACAAGCAGGATGGTACCAGATCAGGGACACTGTTTGGAGGCTCTGAAAATTTGGTCTCTCACCTACTCAGAGGGTCAGTCTTTCAGTTATCCACCTCCCAGGCAAGCACAATACCCTGGCAGATGCTCCAAGTCGCATCAGTCAGGGTCAGAGCGAGTGGACTTTCAACAAGCAAGTACTAGCCACACTGTTCAAGCAGTGGGGCACACCAGAAGTGGATCCGTTTGCCCCCGCCCCCCTCCAAACTTCCAGCATCCTCAGTACTACTGCAGGCCCCCTGTTCCAGGAACACTTCCACTGGATGCTTGATTCTGGACTGGGCAGGGAGGTTGCTATATGAATTCCCTCCTTTTCCCCCTGATACTCAGGGAATTGCTGAAACTCAAACAGCCTGCATCGACAATTCTGGTGGCTCCAGGCAAGCCTGGTACCCTCTCCTCTCACCGTCTTGCAGCAGGCCCATTCGTCTGCCACCAACTCTCTGCTGACCCTTCCCCAGACAGGAGCGAATTATCCAGACAAACCTTTCACCTCAAGGCCTGGCTTTTGAGGACCTAGAGTCCCCAACCTCTCAGTACTTTGAACAGGTCCTTCAGATCCTGAGAATGGATAAAAAGCCTAATACTAAAGACTTATGCAGCCAAATGGTTTTCCCTCAGGTGCAAGAGCAAAGAGGTCAATCCTCTTGCAACTTCAGACCCTCAGCTGCTAGATTACCTGGTGCATTTGCAGGCCTCAGGCTTGAAACCCTCCTCTCAAGCTATACCTGGCTGCAATTTCGGCCTACCTTTCGGTAAGGAAGAAAAAGTCAGTCCCCCCCCCCAACACACACACACCTCTGTTTAAGCAGTTTTTCAAAGCACTCTTGCACCTCCAGTCTCCAGTCAGAGAGCCGGTTCCTCCTTGGAGCCTGAATCTCTGCATTGCCAGGCTCATGGAATCACACTTTGAGCCCATGGCCACAGCCCATCTCAAGTTTGTGACTTGGAAATCTGTTTTCTAGTGACCATTACCTCTGCCAGGAGGATTTCAGAGTTACAGACCCAGTGCACCGAGCCTAATTACATCATTCCTCAGAGACTAAATTGAGCTCAGGACAAAGAAGTTCCTGCTTAAGGTGGTTTGAGTTTCACCTTAACTAGTACTACTATACCAGTTTTCTTTACTGAGAAAGCCACTCCTGGCGAACAAAAGCTCCACAGTCTGGACGTTAAAAGAGCCCTTTTACTACCTGAAGCACACTAGGCAGTTTAGAGGCTCTTCCACTCAGCTGTTCCTCACCTGTGGGGAGGTAGGCAGAGGAAAGCCAGCTACCAAGAGAACCATTTCCCACTGGTTGGTCTCTTGCATTCGATTCTGCTGTGAAAAAGCTGGTCATCAACCTCCTGTAGGGCTCAAAGCCCACTCTACCAGGGGCACTACAGCCTCTGTGGCAGCTGCAAGATACATACACCTTCTTAACGTCTGCAAAGCAGCTACCGGGAAATCTGTACACACTTTCATTAAGTGTGTGAAGTTTGGATGTGCAGTCCAGGTCAGATGCCAAATTTGGCAGGGCGGTTCTGCAGAGCCTCTAAGTAGGTCCTCTGCCCACCTCCCACTTTGTACTGCTCAGTAATCTGCTACAGTTACTGATGCTGAAGGACGCCTGGGGTGAGAACAGGTTACTCTCCCTGTAACAGTAGTTCTAGAAGTGGTATATATTGTTCATCCACACTGACATGCCCTTTCCCTTTAAGAATCTTGCTGGAAGGTCTCAAAGCTGGCTCCTCCCACCCACCCACGTGGTATATGCCTCAGCTCTGCCCCTTTACGCCAGATTTTGCCCACTGGAAGCAGAGGGTTGTGCGTCGAAGCCAGGTGAGCTCATCTGGATGAATATATACCACTCCTAAAAAGTACAATTACGTAAAATCTTACCATAACAGTAGATCTTCGAGGAATGCCTCTTGCAGTACGTAATTACTTCTGAGAGTTTCCCGCACAAGAATGTGAAGCTATTAAAATCTCTACCAGAAAATACAGAGACTGATCAAGAAGACAATCAAGGTTAGAGTAACAGTGATCATGGACATAGTTAAGTACAAACAAGAAATGAATTGTCTGATGTCCATTCCCCCTCCCCCACAGACCCTTGGATTATGACCCCACACCACAATACAAGAGAAACTGATGGAGGACAGGACTGCACCTACTGCAAGAGACATTCCTCGAAGACCTACTGTTCCAGTAAAATTTTACAAAGCTGTACCATCTTCCACAGAATGGTCTCTTGCAGTAGGCAATTTCTGGGAGAAGTAATTACCTACTGCAAGAGAAGATTTCATGGAAGATCTACTGTTACAGGTAGGATCGTGGATATGTTATTCTATCCACACTGTTTGGAAGACTCCTAGCAGTTCTCCGGGAGCAAGGAGGCAAGGCGCGCACAGTCCCTGAATACTTACTTGGGGAACACAGACTGGAGAACTGAGGCCCCAAAACCAGCATCACGGCATGACTCTAGATCGATATGATAATGGGAAATTAAGGTGTTTGCAGACTTCCAGGTAGCAGTCCTGCAGATATCCTCAATAGGGACATCCCTAGAAGCAGCCACCAAGGCAGCAGTATGGTGGGTGGAATGAGCTCTTATCCCTATGGGATACTCCTTGCCCGCCAACTGATAGATCAATGCAAGATGTAATCCATCTGCCAATCGTCCACTTTGCTACAGGTCTGCCAGGTACAGCTTCAGCAGAGACGACAACATAGCAGGCAAACCTCCCCCCGAACTTCAGCTGTATGCTCCTTGTAATAAGGGCGCTCATCTCAGGTCCAAAGTCTGGAGCCTGCACTTCACCTTAGAGGTGTAACTGGGGTAGTACATCAGCAGAGTCATCACCTGGTTCGGGTGAACTCCATACAACCTTGAGAAGGAATTTTGGGTGGTGGCACAAGGTAACATTGTCCCTGAGGAAGACCACGTAAGGATACTCCAGAGAGCGCCTGGAGCTCCCCAATTCTTCTGGCTGATGTGATCGCCACCAGGAAGGCGGTCTTCCATAACAGGTGACATCTCACTCCTGTGCATTGGTTCGAATGGCTTGCCCATGAGCCTTGCCAATACCAGCAGTAGATCCCGTGGTGGTGGTTCATGCACCAGAGGGGAAATGTGGTAGAAGCCTTTGAAAAAGAGCCAGAACACCTCCTGTGCCACTGTCTGCTGACTGGCCTACACTCTCTAGGCAGATATGGCTGCCAGGTGCACCTTAAGGGTTGTAGACCGAAGACCCCCTTTGGAGCAAGACCAAAGGTAGTAGAGAATGCTAGCCACTGGATAAGACAGTGGGTCCAGACCCTTGTCCTGACACCAAATGGAGAATCTCTTCCATTTGAAGGCACAGCACCCTCCTGGTCGATTACTTCCTGGATGCTTCAACCACGGTGAGAACATCTTCAGAGAGACCCAAAGCCTGGAACTCCAGCCAATCAAAAACCAGGCTGTCTGGTGCAGGAACTGAAGGTCTGGGTGGACTACTTTCCACCGACTGACCGATTTCAAGTCCAGGCATGCTGGAAGACGCCTCGGGAGCCTGTTGCTGAGGCTGAGGAGATCGGGGTACCAAAACTGATGAGGCCAGTCTGGTGCCACCAGGATCATTTGTGCCTTGTCCCTCCCAACCTTAAAGAGTACACCGTGGATCTATGGAAGTGGAGGGAAAGCACAGAAGAGGCCTGGGGGCCATGGCCTCGAGAAGGCATCCCCCTGCAGTAAGCCCTGCTGAGGGGGACAGGCATGAAACAGTCTCAGCTTTGTGTTCTCCCTCCACTCATGGGACGCCTCACCCACATGGCAAAGGGCATCTGCCAGTTGATTGGAGGCTCCTGCCACATGGATGGCTAGAAGGACTGCCTCCAATCAGCTCACGAGGGTCCAGATGCGGAGTGCTTCCCTGCACAGAGGTAGAGTGCGTGCTGCCCTGCTTGTTGAGATAGTACATGGGTCGTCATATTGTCAGTCTGGACCTGCACCACTTGACCCTGAAGGAACAGAGCGAATGTAGCCAGCACCAGCCGAACTGCTCGGAGCTCCAGCAGACCGATATGACACTGGGATTCTTAGAGGATCCAGAGCCTGTAGACTCAGATTCCCCATGTGGGCACCCCAGCCTGTGACAGACTCAAACGGACAGTCTGCTTGGGGCGGACAAATGGGATCCCCTCCTGCAGATGTTCTAAGATGGTCCACCATTGGAGAGTGGACCACATCTTCTGGGTCACAGTGACAAGCTGGTCGAAATGACTGTTGCCAAGTCCACTAGCTGGCCAGCTCCCACTGAAGGGGGCACATGTGCCACTGGGCCCATTGGACCAGAGGTGCATGCCGCCAAGCAACCCCTAAGGTGCAGAAAGTCCAGGGCAGGAACAAGTGCCCAACAAGAAATTATTAAGCAAAGGAGGACAGAACCTCTGCCCTGTCCGACAGGACCCTGGCTCTGCAAGAGTCGAGCTCTGTCCTGATGAAGCAGATCACCTGCTAAGTCATGAGTTTGGACTTGGTCTTGTTGAGACCAAGTTCAATGCAGGTCTGAAGGGCCAGATCCCTTGAACTCTCAACCTCCAATTTGGAGGGACCCACTATGAGCCAATCATCAAGATAGGAGTACACTGAGCACTACCCCCCCACCGAGATGGGCCGCCACCACTGCAATGCATTTGGTGAAGACCCGGGGGCGCCGATGACGGGCCACATGGCTTGGAACTCTAAGAGGGCTCCCTCTGCTCGGAAGAGGAGGAACCTTCGTTGGGACAGATGGATCGGGACATGGAAAAATGTGTCCTGCAGATCCAGGGGAGAGAGAGAGAAGAAAAAAAAAAAAAAAGTCACATGTTCTGCTCGAGAGATGGTATGATCTGAGATAGAGTTACCATCCCGAAGGTGCGAGACCCAAGAATCTGGTTCAGGTCGTGCAGATCTAGAATGGGGCGCCAGCCCCATCAGTTTCGGTACCAGCAAGTACCTGGAAACAAACCCTGGGTCGACAGGGGGATTGAATGATCACTACCTCCTTGTGAAGGTGTTGGGTGATGTTGACTCAGAGACGGAGTGTACACAGAAACCATTTCCTCCTGTGGAGCGTGGGCTAAGCTTGGTGGGTACTACTCGAATTCCAGAAGCAGTCCCTGGCCAACCACTTCCAAGACTCACCTGTTCATTGTGACAGCGGACCAGGCTGAAAGGAAGTGGCAGAACCGGCCCCCCACAAGAAGACCCAGGGTGGGAATGAATGGTATGGGGTTTGCCACCCCCATCCAGTCACTGTGCAGGCTTGGGAGGAGGATCTGGCCTGGGGACTGCTGGGACCTTTCCCTAGGGGCTTACAGGCTGCTGAGGCCCCTTGCTTGCATCCATCAAGATTGATGGCTGCTGCTGTTGCTGCCCCAATTGAAAATGGGGCTGCTTAGCCACAGGGGCAAAAGGCCAAAAAGGATTTCTCTTCTGCTTTTTGGAACCCTGGGATTCCTTCTGGGCAGAAGTAACAGAGTCCAAGGTGGCACTGGACTTCTCTATGCACTGGAAATGACCATTCACTCCTGAACTGAAAAGATCGGTGCCCAGGAAGGGAACATCCGTCAGTTTGTGCAGAGTATCTGCCATGAAGGTAAAGGCCCTCAGCCAGGCCCTGCGGTGTATGGCAACCATGGCTGCCACCAAGCGGGTGCAAAAATCCCAGATGTCCAGAGTCGCCTGGAGTTGCTGTTTGGCAACCGCCCAACCCTGGTCATGGATCTGCTTGACTGTAGTCTGGAGGTCTGCAGGGAGATGGAGGAAGAACCTCATCCAGAGAGCCCAAGAGGGCATGTGAATGTGCCAGGACGACAGCCGAGCTCTCCTGACAAAGGCCAAGTGAAGAGGCAGCATAGACACACAGCAGAATGGTCCAGTTTCCTGGATTCTTTATCCGGGGTCTATCTGTGTCTCCCGAATTACCAGAGTGCCGAAATAGACCGTCACCAGCCCCTCTGCTGAAGGGTGTTCTGTGAATCCCAAAAGGGAGCCGATGAGAACTGCATATTTGTGGGCTATCCTGGCTGAGGGCGCAGGGCAGGAGGCTGGGTGCTACCACAGCACCAAGGCCAGGCCAACAATGGCTTCGAACACAGGGAAGGCCTCCATCAGAGAATCCCCTGTTTTGAGAATATCCAAGGGCATCTCTGCAGATTCAAGGGCATCCTCCATCTCCTCTCTGAATGATGCGAGACCTTCCTCCGTCGAGAGACTCCCGATGGATTCTTCGTCCAAGGGACGGGAATGCAAGTCTGAGACCTCGGACTCTAGATCAACCACCCATGTCACCTTGGACCCACCAGGGCAAGCTGAAGGAGGTGACCGAGTCACGCAAGGCCCTTGACGGGCAGAGTACCTTGCAGGAGCCCCGGAGGAAGGCCGCTTAGGTGGCAGCTCCACCAGAGGAAGGAAAAAAAATAATCAAATCTGTGGAGGCGCCAGTTTGGGCCAAGCTGGGAGGGTCTTCACTGGCTCCGACGGTGGGGGGGAGAGATGGTGTTAGGCTCCGGAGGAGTCTGCATCGGCCTGGAGGGCAGCAGCCAAATGATGGCTGGTGTGAAAGCCAGAGTCTGCTTCAGACCAGCCATCAAATGTTGCCATATTAAGTCCTCGTAGTGTCTACGCAGCTTGCGAAGCCTCTCCTCTTCAGATGAGGACAAGGATATATGGCGGCAGTGCCGCTTCTTAGAGGGCCCCCGAGTGGTGCTTCAGAGATTTCTTCGGCATCTTGGTTGATCGAGTCCAATACCTCGACTGACAATCAGGGGGACAGACAGGGGTGCTCAGAAGGAACAGGAGAGAACTGCAGCTCCTCCAGGTCAGGGACAGGGACTGTGAAGAGGTTCCCAGCAAGCTGGGTCTCCTCAGCGGGTCTGGTCAGGACCGGGGTCCTGAATAAGGAATTGTTGACCTTATCGAGCAACAATGGGTTGACAGGGTTGAACACAATTTCGACCAGGCCATCATCCTACATCTTAGCTGGCTGGCCTGACGGGGGTACCGTGAAGCCAGCAGCCAGGGCCACAACCTCAAGTGAAGTCGAAACAGCAGATTCGTAGGAGGAGACCTCTCTTGATCAAGAACGTAGTCAGAGACTAGCCTTCTCGTCTCCTTGTCCTTTTTATGGCAGCTGGAGACATGCGCGCCAGAAGGGCCCTCCCCTTTGGTCAGGAGAGACTGGCACATCTCCTTGAAGGAGCCTGAAAAGGTGGACCCCAGACTGAGCAGGACGAAGACAGACATAGAAGAGGACTGATCAGCATCCTCCTCAAAAGTCTTCATCTGCTCTAGTTGCTCAGCGGACCCCTCCCAACTGGCCTCTTTCGATTTGACCGGCAGGTTTCGTTTCTGCGGTCTGCCAAGCTGAAGTCATGCGAAATAATCATCCAGGACATTAGGTTGGTACGTGCGACAAGTCGCAGGCATGGGTGTCGTGCATGGCCCAGGTAGTAGACACAAGGCATGCAGGTCAGTGCGAGACATCTTCTGCCCACAAGAGCACCGGCGGAACACGGGTGAGGACTTGTCCTCCATCACTGTCGCCATTGCAAAGCGATGGACACTAACAAGTTTAAGTTTAGGTAAATATGAAGATTTGTTTGCCAGGGCCTACTCAATGTGGGAGCGAGAAACTCTCACCATAGTAATGTTTCTTCTAATGGAGTCTTGCTGTATTCCAACTATATGTAGTTAGCCCCAGCACCTGAACTGCTCCAGAGAGTAAAGGGTTAACTATGCCAAGGCACAGAACGTTGAGCTCGGTTTTCAAACCTTTGTCTGTGGTACTCTGAAGTGTAACAGTCAGATTCTTACGAGCACTAAACTCAATTAGAAATGGTTTCTAAAATTTTTATGACAAGGAACACAGATTTTTAGGGCCAAAAGACTAGTCGAGAACCCCAAAAAGAACCCAAGCAAGTAGTGAAACAACCAAAATATTCATAAAAACCAGAAGAACCCTTAATAAAATAAAGGCATGCCAAGTACACCTCTGTGGTGCGGCACTGTGCCTGCCAACCCACATCCCAAAACTACTAGGTTCCAGGAGGGGAGGCAGAGAGGGACGTCAGAATATAGCAAGACTCCATTAGAAGAAACATTACTACAGTATTTTTTTCTTCAAACATGAAGTCCTACTGTATTCGGACTATATGCAGACTACCAAGCAGTACCCCCTTGAAGGAGGGAGTCACAGAACCTATTTTGCAAACAGGCTCTGCAGTACAGCTGTGCCAAACCTAGCATCACTTCTTGACTGAATGTCCAGAGAGTAATGCTTGGTAATTGTGTGAACAGTTTTCCAGGTGGCTGCTGTACAGATTTCCACTGAAATTATATCTCTAGCTGCTGTGACCGAAGCAGCTGTACCTCTGGTAGAGGTCTGAGGGAGGCTCTTTCTCAAGCTTCGAATAGCAGAACTGGATACAGGAGATAATCCACCTGGCAGGTTTGCCCTTTCCCACTTCTTCGTATGTGAGAAACAACTGATAGTCATTCCAATGGGCCTTAGTGTGTTCCACATAGTAACTAAGCCCTCTTTACATCAAGACTAATCTCTCCCCAGAGGAAGAATGGTCAATGAAATACAGGCAGTTACAGACAGATTCAAATTAAAGTCCAATACCACCTTGGGAATAAACTTTCTATTGGTTCGAAGGACCACCTTATCCCTGTGAAATGAAATTAGGTTCCACTGAAAGCCTGTAATTCAGATTCTCCTGGCAGAAGTAATGGCTTGGACACATGGACAGCTGGTTCTGATTAATCTATGCTTTTTGTAATATAAAAATGTGTTGAATATCTCTTGAGACATGCTGTGTTCCTGGGATGACACCCCACCCCCAGGTTTCTACTACAAGCTGTTAACCTAAAAATCAAGGAGAATTACAGGCTAGAAGAGACAAATTAAGGATCTCCTGTTTATCTGGCTTAATTGTAGCTGCCAGGATGGAAATCAAACTTATGACATTTAGAGGAAGAATACAGGTTGTCACTTAGGTGCTAAGTCATAAATGCTCCTTTGATGTCTGCAAAGGGCAGGAAGACACTAGATCAAAAGGGTCATGTGGAAATGAGTTTTTGCTAATGTCGCCTTAGTTGATTTACCTTCTGAATGATCAGATATCCTGGTTGTATGATTTTTCACAAACAGAGGAGGAGCTGGGCGACATCATGGAGAAGGCAGGTTCAAGACAGTGTTTTAATTATGCTGCGACTGACCTTTAGAGATATACATGTTTGGACTCTGAACAATCAGCACTATTCAAAGATGTACATTAGACCAGTCTAAGTGTATGGTTGGTAGGAATTTGCGCTTTTAAACCTTGTTCTTTTAAGTGATTGCATGGTTTTGAGATATATTGTTCTGTATTTAGTTTATATTTTTTCTATTTTAAAGTAAACCTCTATTTTAAGAGACTGTGTGTCTTCAAAATTCTCTATTTGACAAGTGAAGCATATATGTTTAAAGTTAACACTGTGCGAAAACTTACTGGTTTACCTAACTGGGAAAAGGTACGAGTTTATCCGAGGTCTTTAGAGTTTAAGGGTTCATTTTGTACACCTGGTTAGGTGCCGGTAAGCAAAAGATATCTGGCATTTCCATGAAGAGCAGAATTATCAGAGCCTGTACATTGGGTATGCTAGCAAGAGGTTCAGTTTGAATCCCTCCAGAATTTGAGACTAAAGGTTGACTTGAACCCACAAAACAGACAGGAGGGTTACCCAGTTTGTTCCTGTTTGCAATACTGCGCTCTGAGGTTGGCACTGTGGGAGCAGAGGGCCTGACCTCCCAAGAGAGGTTGTGACAATGGCTACCATTAATAGTTTTCCAAGTCAAGTACTTCAGCTCAGCTGAGGACACAGGCTCAAAAAAGGGCTGCATAAGCTGTGCGATACAGATATGCAGGCCCCAAGAAGGGGTAGGCTCCCTAAAGGGAGGATTAACATGTACTAAACCCCTAAGGAAAAAAAAAAAAAAAAAAAAAAAACTTTCTTGTAAACTGGATGAGAAGCTAGGGAAAAGCCCTTACCAGCACAAAGGAAGGCAGACAGCTGCCAAATATACCTTGAAAGTAGTAGGCCAAAGGCCTAAACTGTCAAGATGCACCAAGTAGTCCAATACGGTGGCAATATCAGCCAGCTCTGGCTGGACAGGCTTCTGGGAACACCAAAACCAAATCTTTTCCATCTGGAGTTTTAAGTATTTCTAGTAGCAGATTTCCTGCCAACCTTTAAAATGTCCAAGACTGACTGAAAGATGTAGGCTTGCATATTCTAGCTCAAGAGCCAGAGAGTCTGGAGGTTGGGGTAAATGATCCTCCCCTGTGAGGAGGTTAAGAAGATTGAACTGTCTAGAAGACAGAGGCATCGTTCCAGACAGTGACAAGAGAAGGGGGTACCAAGGCTGTCTGACCCAGTCTGGAGCCACTAGAATCACCTTGCAAGGTTGAGACCTGATCTTGATCAGGACCCTGAATAGAGGAAATGCATACAGAAACCTGCTTGTCCAATTCAACAAGAGCATCCAGAGGGACAGGGCCCAGAAGAGGAAGTCTGCAGTAAAATAGGAACTTGGTGATTGTCCAATTGTGATTGTTGGGGCTGCAAAGAGATCCATCTCTGGAATGCCACACCTCTTAAAAAATGAGCTGAAGAATTAGAGGATTCAGGGTCCATTCGTGGTGACCCTGAGAAATCCTGCTGAGAGCATCTGCTAGAATGTTGTCCTTCCCTGGGAGATGCATGGCCATAAGGGAATAAGCTAGAGACCATATCTTCATGGCCTCTGTGCACAAGGCCGAAGACCAAGTGCCTCCCTGCTTGTTTATGTACATGGTTGTGGTATTGTCTGTCCTGATCTGTACCACTTTCCCCTGAACAGCAGTTGAGAATGTCTGTAGTGCTAGAATGACTGCTCTGTTAGAGAAGGTTTATGTGCAGGAGACTCCTGATGAGACCAGGTTC